>CM077826.1:7176560-7608177 GCA_039720395.1 Liquidambar formosana | reverse complement strand
ACTGTTAATGCAAACACATGTGCTCGATGTTTTGTGATTTTCTTTTGGAGCCTCTGGAATGAAGGGAAATATAGAATTTTTAAGGGAATTTGAGAGGTGTTGGAAGGTTTTTAGGAGAATGAATAGAATTTTCATTAATTGGGGTTCTTCTCTTCCAGGTAGTTGGGTTTTAAGGAGAGCATGCGATAATGGTTGGGTTGATGGTTGAGTAAATCTAGGTCAACAATTTTTGTTATTTTTATTTTATTTTATTTTGGCCTTCTTGGAAACTTTAAAACTTTTTTCAGTTTTGGGGTGGTGTCTCACCCCCATTTCCACTTTGTGCATGCATCCGCCTTCTATGGTTCTAAAAATAAAATTTGTCAATTATATATATATATAAATTCTCATATCTGTAATGCATATGGATCCCCGTAAATGATTAACTAATGTGATATGCAACTATGTTCGTTATCCAATCACTACTAGTCTACTAGCTTTTGAAATAAGAGAAGGGGGAACCACCCTAATAGGCATTCTACTAAAGGCCTCTTTAAATAATGTTAAAGGTAATTTGTACATTTAAAAGGGAAAATGATGTTTGATCATCTATACATATTTAGAGGCAATGAAAGGGCAGGTATCATTTCTGACAATGTAGAGGATGAAATGCAAGACTGCATTGCTTTTTAATGGCTTAGACCCCTTCAATTTTTACTAGCTGAACACTAAATGTGGAATACAGCCTTAGGAGACTTCAAAAACAACTAACGTGTTAAACATGATAAATGAAGTGTTTTCCATAGCAGATCAAAAGTTGAAATGACATCTTTTCAGTTGGTAAGCCTTAATCTTATAAAGATAACTCCATTCTATTAATCTGGGTGAGCATCATAATATGATTTATGTGCTTCATTAAAGACAAGCCTCAAAGGGTTTGAGCTTCTAGGGGTGATTTCACCTCAAGCCAAGTTGTAAGCTTCAAAATTTTTAATTTAGATCATTTGTAATTGATGGGCTATTTTCTATATTCATGAAATTGGAATTTTCTGCTATTCAGGTAATGCTAGCCTTGAGACTGCTTCAAATTGGATTGTTGATCATGATAATGACTCGGACATTGATGAGATGCCCTTGGTATGATCCTTCACATTGATAATGTTCCTTTCTTTCATTGCATGGAGATCCGTAGAGATGAAATTGTTGGTTTCAATACTCATGAACTCTTAGTTTATATATATATATATATATATATATATATTAAGATGTAATCCTCTTTTATATACATGAATCAATGCATAGGAAAGTATGGACCATGGATTCATCACCTTTGGGATTTGGTTGAAGTCAAATCGAGGAGTTGGTGTAGCCTTGTTTCTTCCACTACCTCAAGCTCTTCCTCTCTATTCCTCATATGGCCAAACCCTAGAGAGTGTGGATTCTTTTGTGTGATTGAAGATATTATCAATAAGAGAGACTCAAGTGGCCAACTGCTTCTTAAAAGAGGATACGAATGCATTCACAAGAAGGTGGGAGAAGTGCCAATTGTGGATAAAATGAGGAGAAAATGTCTAAGGTGGTATAATAATTTGCAATAAAGACCTAAAGAATGCACCTGCAGGTAAGAGTGACTTAATTGAAGCTGAAGGACTTAAAAGAACAAGAGGAGGGCCCAAAATAACATGGTTAGAGGTAGTGGGAAAGGACATGTGTTATAAGGATTTAACAGCAGATACGGTGCCCGTGATGAAAATGAATGGCCTAAAAGGATTGATATAGCCGTCCCCATGTAGTTGGGAATAAGGTTTGGTTGAGTTGAGTTGAGTATGAAGGCTAGAGAAGGGACCTTAAGAAGCACATAAGTCCTAGCTTCAATAGGTCTTAGGGGTTTTGGTTATCACTTATCTAATAACCCATCCTAAAGCCTACTGATTATAATGTTCTCAAGTCATAGTTGCACTCTAAGATTTATGCCATTTATAATGAAGCCCCTTGTCCAGTTGTCCTACTAAATACCTGCAAATAAGCCCCTCCATAAACTGATATCTATAAGTAGAATTAGGTTTAAAGGGAAATTTACCATCAACCTTTTCCACTTACATCTTACATTCTTTGATTACGTAATTTAACAATTTGATCACCATAGAATCTCTTTTGAAAAGTAAGGTCTTTCAAATAAATATTCTTATATATAATAATAATAATAATAATAATGATAAGGATAATAATAATAATAATATAAAATATTTTAGCAAAAACTTTACTAAAACACCTGGCCTAGGTTTAGGTGATCAAATCCCATAAATTTCCTCGGGAGATGTCTATCTCTCCTTTTGGGAGAGCATGGATTCCATAACTAAACACCTTTTTAGAGCATGATTATAAATTCTCTCTTCTGTGAGTAATTTTGCAAAGGCAAGTCTGACTGAGTAGCGAGATGTGAAGCTTAAGGAGAACTATTCGTTGCACCTTAGTTAATTAATTGTTTAGAGTATGGTCAGGGCTTGAAATTCTGTTTTGCATAAGTTATTTACTATGAACAGATCTCTTCATTTGTTTAGTTTATTTCATTGTGCTTTTTTATTTGTGCTTTGTCAAAATTTGAAGATTATGTTTGACTTTAACTTCTTGCAAGTCTTGTTGGTGGATCTCACCTTTCATGGAAGGAAGTGTAGATTTTATTTTATTTTATTTTCAGCTCAGGTGATTTCTTACTTTTTTTCTTTTTTGCTTTTTCTTCTTATTCTCTCCCTCTTTTTTTTTCTTTTTTTTTTCCCCAGTTATTTGGGGGGGGGGGGGGGGGGGGTGAACTGGCAAAAAATGTTGCCATTTTATTGATTTGGATGTATCTTGACCACACTATATTTTATATTTTCAACCTTGTTTTCTAGAATTGTAAGGTTTATCGTGGAAGGATGTGTCATGGCTACTGCTTTAATGCAGAAGTTGGGACTTGGGAGTATCAGATATCATATATGATCACTGTTATGAAATGGATTCTTTCAGTGCATATTCTACATTGATGCCTTAACCTTCTGGCCTTTTGAAAATTTCCACTTTAGTTTTGAATGTACTTTCATAAGGATTGTGGGTCTCATCTGTTCAAGTGCACCCAGGTACCCATCAACATTGATATTGAATCTGCTGAACCATCATTTTTTACGGAAGAAATGAAGATAAAAGCACAGGAACTAATCTCTTCAAGTGCACCCAGGTACCCGTGAAAATTTAACCATTTAATGAAGATTTCAATTATTCCTCTCTATGCATCAGCAATTGCTCATTTCATTTTCTCTGTTCCTTTTTTTTCTTTACCCTTTAATATTTATAGGATTAATCTTGTTGATATATGAAACTTTCTCTGATTCATTATTTATTTTGTTTTGTTCTTTTTCATTGTTATTACTGTTGCACACTTTCAGGGATAGAGCACACAAAAAGAAAGAAGAAGAAGAGAAGAAATTGGAAAGAGAAAGGGAGAAGGTATCATTTAGTTATTCTGAATTGAAAATTTTTATATAGACTATTAAGTCAAATATGGTGTTTTCCAATATTCTGTTTTTTTGAATATGTAGTTTCACTGGGTTAAAATATGTTTCAACTGTTTATACCATCACCATCATCATCATTGTTGTTGTTATCAACAAAGGCTAATAGTTCTATACTTTTATATATATATATATATATATAGATTTGGGGGAGGGTCAAATCCTGCTTTGCTATGCTAGCTCTGGAACATAAAAGGGAAAGCCCTTAGTATAAGTGTTGGGACTTCCCATCAATATGGAAAGTGCATTTGGAGACCATTGGTGCATAAAACTGAACACTTTCCATATAATGCCACTTCTATTTAGGAGATAAAAATAAATTCAAATTTCTCTGAAATATATGATTGTGAGTTGTCTTTACTATTTTTCCATTGAGAAACTAGGGAGATGTTTCTCATGTATCCTTGTTTCTTCAAAAGCTACATGGTATCTAAAAGGGGCACAAAACTGCATCAAGGCACTCATTCTAGTCATTGTGTTAGGACCTTAACCTTGTATTTAATTCCATTCTCGTAAATATGCCCTATATCAATATATTGATAATCTCACTTTTGTTGTAGATTATAACATTATGATGTAGTTGCATGGTTTTTGTTAAATTGATGCTTGTCTGTTAATATAACTACTTTGGTCCTCTTAGTAAATCTTATTGAGGGACTTCTGCATTTATGTTGCAAAGCTTAGCATTCTCAAAATCAAGATTCCTTAATTGTTTGAGCTAACTGCTGCATTTTTACAGGAGAGGATTCGAGCTGGTAAGGAACTCCTTGAGGCAAAGCGAAGTGAAGATGTAAATGAAAGACAGCGGTCTGTCTTACTTTAGTAATTTCTTCATATGTTGGTATTATGTCTGTCAATCCTTTTTTTCCTTTTTTCATTTTTGTTGACATAATTTTCCTTCTGAGTGAAAGATGCACTTTGTTCTCTCAGTATGATAACCTGGCGGAAAGCAGAGAAAGAAGAAGAGAAAAGAGCAAGGGAGAAAATTCGGCAGAAACTTCAACAAGATAAGGTGTGTGCTGAATTTTTTACTGCCTTTTAATGTTATTACTACAACTACTTAAAGGTCAGCATTTTGGCATGGTCAGTTATATTTAGAAAACATTTGTATTGTACTTTGAAAGCTTTTCATCTAGGAAGCACGGACATGACATGTGACATGGTTACAACACGACACGGACATGTTGACACAACAAATCCTCAAAATCTAGGATACGACATGGCTGGGACATGACATTTATTCAATGATAAGATAGGATAAAAAGGAAAAGAAAGAAGAAGAAAAACAAGAAGAATGGAAAGAGAGAGGTGTCGTGTCGTATCTGATACATGTCCAATACTGCTAGGGCACCTCTAGGGAAGTGTTCGTGTTTTAGATTTTCATGTTCAGAAAGCAATTTCTGTTTTCAGAATACACACACACACACACACACACACACACACCGCACACAGTAATGATCCTATTAGCACGTGCTGATATAGGCTTATATCAGCACGGCTACAAACCTACAATTGCTGATTACAAACCTAGAATTGACTGATTACAAACTTACAATTGATTGACTACAAATGGACAATTATTTGGCCCACGGGCGACATTTGTAGTCAGTCAATTGTAAGTTTGTAATCAGTCAATTTTAGGTTTGTAATCAGCAATTGTAGGTTTGTAGCCATGCTGATATAAGCCTATATCAATACGTGCTGATAGGATCATTACCGTATATATATATATATTCTTGTGACGACTCAATTCTAATCACATAAATAGTCATTAAGACTATCTTCTGGTGATTCAATATGATCCTTTTATTGATTGGGTTCAATATATATGTTTCTGAGTTTTACTACTTTCGTCAAACTGTTACATGGGGCCAAAAACTGTATTTGTCTTCACAGGTAGAAAGAAGGTTGAAGCTTGGATTGCCGCGGGAAAACCCTGCAGCTATAAAACCTTCCACACCTGGCGAGCTAGAAATAAAAGTACGGAAAACCAAGGGCTCCTGCATTTCTTACAGAACATAGGTTGATGTTGATGATTTTTTTTTTTTGCTCCTGTTTAAATTGCAGAACTCCTTGCCTCTTAAGTCTGATATTAAGGCAGAGCACATGAGAGAGTGTTTGAGGTTTATCAAGCGCAATTACAAGGTAAATACATTGTTTTTTTTTCTGTCTGTAGACATAGTGTAGTAAAAGAAGCACAAGAGTTGGCGAGTTATTTTTTAATATATAACTAGGTCCATGTACATGACTTCTCAGAAGAAATGGCTGTAAGGTTAGGGCTTAAAATTCATTTAATTGAGATGAATTTCTGAATATGATCAATAAAATATGCAATACAGCAAGGATGATCCTCTGATTTTCAGTAAATGATTTTTTTTTTTTATGAACACTACAATATGTATGAACGTGGAATGCTTGAAATTTATTCATCCAATTCATACATCCAATATTCATTTCCTTAAAATGAGAGTCTATGATTTGAATGAGAACTTCAGATCCCCCTTTCGTTTTTTGTTGCCCTTGAGAACCGTTTGTCTTTCACACATCCAGAAGGAACACTTGGTGCACAAATGAACTTATTAATCTGTTTTTCAAAACATTGAATATTGCCCCAGAACCATCACCTTAAGTACAAATAGGTTTCTAAACTACCATCATATTCTTATTAAACAAAAGTTCTAGGATTAAATGGTGCTTATTTTTCATTTTTTATGTTTGGGACTTTTGAAAGAAAAATGGAAAATTAAAGGTTTCCAAAGTAATATGTTCAGGCATATTGGAGTATTTTTCAATGAAGAATGTGGTGATGTACTTCAGTACAGATAGATTTCTTTGTATCCAAAGTACAGGAACAATTTTTTTTTCCCCTTTACTTTTTTTAACTGCCCTGCTCTGTAGAGATAAATTAGTTAAAAATCTCTATGATTCTGTGGTCTCAACGTTGACTTTCTTGTGTGTCAAATAGTTCAGATGAACTTGATCTTAGCCAAATGGCCGAGAAAGGTATAGTTCAGATGAACTGAAATACCATATATTTGAAGGGAGCAAAAAATAATTTTAACCTTCACCAATTTGTGAAAGAGAGTATATAGTAAAATGCTCCATGTGTTTTCTGTAAATATTGCAATATTGGATTTTTGGCTTTTGATATTCTAGCTCTTCAATATCCATTATAATTAAAGAAGATAGTGTTCACTGTATATATCCTTATTTGAGCCATGTAGTTTGTGACATTGACTCCCCACATAACAAGTAGACTGTGCACCCGAACCCAAAATTTCACCTCCAACGGAATGTTCCTAAATGCACTTCTATTTTTTGCAAGCTAAGAGTATGGAGTAAGAGTATGGAGTGCCATATGTTACATTAATATTTTTCTTAGTCTTGTATTATTTATGTTTCCATCTATAGCTTCATTCTCCTTTGTATTTCATGTGTCCAGGATGATGATGCCAGAGTGAAAAGGGCATTTCAAACTCTTTTGATCTATGTTGGAAATGTCGCGAAGAACCCTAATGAGGAAAAATTCAGGAAGATCAGATTTAGTAATCCATCTTTCCAGGTAAGTCACTTCTTTGATAGATCGAGTTGGTAAAGATGCAAAGTCAGGTAGTCGATGAATCATGCGGAGACCATTTGTAACCTCCATCAAGGTCCAAATTGTTCTTTTGATATGACTTTCGAGGATTTTTCCTTGCCACAAAAGTTGAGTGATTTAAACAATATAACCACCTCATCAATTGTACTCTTTGGGGCAGATATGGGGTATTATGGGCTTTTGAATTTTAAATGATGGAAAATAACACATTTAGTCAAGAGGAGAATGATATGAAGAGGATGCTTTTGTGCTAAGAGCCACGAGCTCTCCCTTTTGATCATTGGGTTGGCATATTCCTTCAAATTTGTATTTAACTCTCTTTTCAGCTATGATGCCAAAGAATACGCCGATTGGCCATGAGGGGTTTCTTAGTGAGGGATCTCTCTTCATAGCTTTCCTCCAATTAGAAATGGTCCTAATTGGTTAGTATACCTGGAGTAGGTGTCTGTCCAAGTTTCATGCTACATCAATAAGCTTCTTGATGGCATGTATAAACATGAGTAACAACCATTCTTCTTTTGTTTTAAGTGTCTTAATTACTACATAATATTTTGGTTTTAAATGCTTTCAACAGGATAGAGTTGGAAGTTTGAAAGGAGGTGTTGAGTTTCTTGAGCTTTGTGGTTTTCAAAAAATTGAAGGTGGCCAGTTCTTGTTTCTTCCCCGGGACAAAGTTGACATGGCAGTATTGAACTCAGCTGGGTCTGAGTTGAAGTCTGCAATAACGAATCCATTTTTTGGACTTCTCTCTAAAGGATAAGAGAAGATTATACCGTTCTTCTAGGGTCTATCTCTTGGGTCTGAAAATTACAGGGAAAAATTGGCCATGGATGATAAGCATAATTAGAGAAATATAGCCATTTCTCTATTAGAAAATTCCATAAAGATGTCTTATGCTGGATTCTTACTGTGTTGTAAGGATATTAAATTGTTCAAAAATACGAGCTTAAAAATTAATTAATGTAGAATATTTTATTTTCTGCCATTCTTCATATTGCAGGAGGATCCAACCTCCTCTCTCTCTCTTTCTCTCTCTCTCTCTCAAGTCAATTTACATCAAGCTAAGCTTACAACTTTGGTGAAGTTTTTTCAGTTTTATCAAAGCCTGTTTTAGCTATTTTTAGGAGTAGCCAAAGACCTTTTTTAATACTTTGATTGATTACATTTACATGGAAAGCACCATTAAGTGCCTGTTTGGATGGGATTCTGGGAGGCCCAAAATCTCTTCTGATGGCCCATAATCACTTTTAAGAGTGTTTGGATAAAAAATGAAAAAAGTGATTGTAAGCCCAAAATAGATTTTGAGGCCAATTTGCTCAAGCTGCCTCCCCCCTGATTCTGATTCAGCTTCTGATTTAACTTCTGATTCTACTTCTGATTCTACTCTGAAGCTATCCCAAACAGGCACTAAGATTGTTGAGAGCTTCAAGATTTCTTTGGTGACTGTTACTCTTCATGTTCGTGGGAGATCATAATAAGAGACATAAGGCATCCTGACTGTTTCAGGTTTGGATTACTGCATGTAGGGAAATTGTTGTTGTCTTGTTTGGAGTAACCAATCTAAGAACAAACTAGTTTATGTGCTCCGATAAAGATTATGAAGAAACTCTCAGGAAAATGAAATACCCAAGATAGAAAATTTTGACTTCTTTAGATGCAGCTTCTATTTTTATTCCTGTATACCCATTAATTTGAAGCTCATCCATCTGAATGCAATTGAACATTTATTGGAAAACTGCACCTATGAACATTTCTACTAATGCAACTTAACCTTCAGGAAGAAAATATTCAGCTGGAATATGAATTCAATAGCAACTAATGTGTCTTACCTCTCTCGATTATATGTTTGAAGCCATATGTATTAATCTTCCATCATTAATCTTCTGAACTCCTTTATTTGATCCTCAGGCAGTTGCAGGCAAATGTTAAGGCCTCCCTCACCTTTTGGTCCCCCCGGCAACAGAATGACCAGACCAGGTCTAACTATGATTGGAGTGGCGCATTTTACTCTGCCCCATGCGAACTCCTTTTCTTCTAACCCTAACCTCCACCACGCCACCAGCGAGAAGCTGCCTTCCCTGCAAGGCACCCCTCTGTTCACCTCTAACCAATCTATTCCAGACCTCACATACTCATCATCCAACCTTTCCAACCCTTCTTGCACTTTCTTCACAAGGTAAGACTCATCTTTCTCCTTAAGCTCCCTCACACTTGCTCGTGCAAAGCCAGGTATCAATGCATTTCCAGAAAATCCAGGCGGGGCTTGAGGTACAACTCTCTTCCGAGCATCCACTGGAAACAACATTGTTGAAATTCTTTCTTCTGCCATTTCTACTGCAATGCTCCTTGCCTTCCATATCTTTGCTGCTACGACTTGAAAAGTTGTACAGTTCTCCAATTTCCCTTCCATGAGGACTGCCTTCTTTAAGCTGGCGATCTGCTGTGGTGACAAATAGATTAGGTGAGTCTGTTTTTGCGGTGTGACTTGCTCGATGGTGGTGCCACTGGTACCGCGGACAGTAAATGAGTAGTCTGCGTCGATGGAGTGGTCTGCATCGAGGCCTCTTGAATACTCGTAGTGTGGGTGACTGATCTTTGGCGGGTTTCGTGCTTTGAATATTGTTCGATCAGGGTTTGGTATTATGGCGAGGTCTTCACCACGAGTCAGGGCAGCCATGTTTGCTTCGACATCGCTGGCTGCTATTCCATCTACAGCGCAATGGTAGAATCGAAGCGAGAGGGCTAAGCTCCCGCATCCAAACTGAGTCAACTGTCACAATTTACATATTACTGTCAGTATGGAACTTAAGCTGGAAGGTAATCACAGTCGTGACGGCGTGACTGTCGTGTTATGATTGATGCATGTCATGCACTCGCATGTAGGGCCATAGCGTTTGCATGACACTAGCCAATATGGCGTGATGGTCAGACTCTCGTGATTGTAATTAATTAGCATTCTTAGATAGTAGGGCGCAACTAAATGTGAGGAAAAACAGAGAATGGCCAAATTGCTTATATATAAGCACTCAATAGTAGAACCATGAGTCTCTATGCCCATAGAAATTCATCCAGATAGTAGCCTAGGAGTTTCTTCAATGCTGGTCTTTTAATGGCTTTAGGCGTTTTTGAAAAACATGTTTGAGATATAAAATAAAACAATTAATTGTCTTGTACTAATAGTAATTCGTAGTTATTATGAAGTGGGGGTGATCCATTCTACGTAATGGCCAAGAAAAAAAAAAAAGGGAAAAAAAAAAAAGAAGAGGAGGGACATGGGAAAAAAAGAGTATTATTGCATGGAGGATCTGTCCATAAATTGTGTGTGTGAGAGAGAGAGAACCTGCATTAAGAGAATTGGTTTGTCTTTCAGCTCCATTCCTGCTTCATCCTGCACGAAAGCAACCAACTGCCTAAACTCCGGCTTAGGCGCCATTAGCTCACCAAATTGGCTTAATTTACTCTCAGTTGTGGCAGCAGCAACCACCGCACCTGCACCATTACAGTCAATCTCGAGGCGGTGAGTCTCCTCCAAGGCTGGCACAAGCCGTCCAGCCAAAAAGTCATAAGTCACAAGCAACTCACTAACTGCTCGCTTTAATGTGTTACAAACTTCTGAGAAGCTCATTTGATTTGGCGGAGGATCAAAAAAGGTGACACTATCTATGTATACAACCAGGGATAGATCTATGTTTGATAAGAAGATACGTCGCCGTTTGGTCGGTTTCTCAGGTGCGATTAAAACTTTCTCCATTAGCTTCACATCCTCCATTTGTTTCACTCACTTTTCCCAGAGCTTTTCCTGTGCTATTTACTAACCGGAAAATGGGGTTAGAGCCAAGCTAGAAAGCTCGTTGAATTTACACTTATCTGCAAGGGCATTTATAGGTGCAGCATTTCAGCTGTCGTGTTGTTTTCTTAAATAAGGTGGTGGTTTCTTATAAAGCAAAATTAGGTACAATTAATTTAGCGGTTTTAAGTAATTAAGAAACTGAAGTTTTAGTTAGTGTCAACGGAGATCGAAGCTTAATTGGCTATAAACTATATATTCAATAGAAATGGTTTCTTTGAATATTTATTAAGTTTCCGTTTAATTCAAAAGTGAAATGATCAATAATTGTATTAGTACCTTCGAAAATGGTTTTTTCAGTAGTAACTTTTTTATATTTGAAATTCAACACCAAAATACCTATTAATGCGTGGAAAACGGGACACTCTAGAGCACCACAATTCACCTTCCTATCTCACTCGGGTACCATTAATAGACCACAAGCACCCATCGCAGAGCCACCACAATTGACAGTCTTTAGTTGTGTAGACCTTATTTCTTTCGCATGTCATTAAATTGTACCACTTCTATAGTAACAAGAAATTCCAAAGGTCCACCGGCGCGGTCAACAACAAATTTTTTTTATTTTTTTTATTTTAAGAAAAGAGAAAAGAGTAGTGTTAGGTATATTAATATTTTACACCAACTCTCATCCCAATTCATGTGGTAACTTCATTTATTTCTGAATTTTTTAAATGACCACATTGATATTTTTTTTCTTACAAAATAGGATGGTTCTAGCATGACAGGCAAAACATGACTACAAATGGATTTTATTCATTGTTTTTAAAAAAATTATGATTTATTATTTTTTGTCATGATTTGACTGTTGGCAATGAGAATTTGTTATGTAAGCATTTCCATGTAAAATTTATTTCAAATCCTTCAATGTGGTATCGCCTTAAAGACCATGGACCAGACTCCAGAGCGATAAAGCGCACGCATTTGGTTGTGAGTCGGCAAGGCATATGGTTGTGAGTTTGTGAGTCAGGCAAGGTGTATCGCTTCTCATCTCACCACACCAAAATATTCACAGTTTAGAATCCGTAGCATTGGAGTCACTCTAAGACTCTAAGGTGGTGGTTTCTCAAGCATATGAAGGAAATGAGGTACATTTAATAGAGCGGTTTTAACTAATTAAGAAAATAAAATTTAAATTAGAGTAAGGGAGAAGCTTAAGTAGCTACTAGCTACTAGCGCTAGTAGTTATACTAATATAGAAAGCGTTTGGAACTTTGGTTGGATGTACAGAGTGGGTTATCAAAAAACCCTCATCAGTTTTAAATAAGATAGAGGTTAATGGGATTAAAATGGTCTTTTAAATACGGACTCCTAAATAAATTCTAACTTAACTATCCACTATCTTCTTCATTTCTCCCACTTTTTTCTCTCTCTACCATAATTATCCTCTTATTCTCTCTCCTTAATTATTTAATATCAGTTTTTGTTCTCATTTTGAATTCAAATTATTTATTTATTTATTTGGCACGTGCAACACATGTGCTCTGACATCTAGTTCAATAGAAGTGGTTTTGACTTTGCGTGGATGCGTGTTTTTTTTATCATTTAGCAAAAAAAAAAAAGAAAAATTAAAAATTTAAAGATAGAAATGATTTCATTAAATATTTATTAAGTTTCTGTTTAGTTCAAAAGTGAAATGGTCCATAATTGTATTAATAATACCTTTAGAAACGGATTTAGTAAAGTGATGTAGAGCGAAGTGGATTCATAGATAACTTTTTTTTTTATTTTTTTAATGAAGTAAATTCATGGATTTTGGATTGGGAACGGCTATTGCAACCCCCCAAACATCTAAGTTGCCCCCCATATTTTTTTATTAAAAAAATTATTATGCAAAATTACCAAAAAGGGTTTACCCTCACCTATCCCCTCTCCCGCACCCCTCCTCTCTGGCACCCCACCCCACCCCACCCCACCGGCGAGCATCGCACCCCTTTCCCGTACTCTTCTTCTTCCTTCCTCCTCTTCCCTCTTCTTCTCTTCTTCCTTTTTTTTTTTCTTTCCTTCTCAAAACTCCTCTCCCATACGGCCACACCCCTCTCTCATCGACGGCGAGCCGCACTCCTCTTCTTCTCTTCTTCTTTTTTTTTTTCTTTCCTTCTCAGAACCCCTCTCCCGCACCCTTCTCCCATCGGCAAACCTCTTTTTTTTCTTTCCTTTTCTTTCTCTTCCTTCCCGTCGCCGGAAAAAATGGAGGTTTTGAAAAACAAAACCCCCTTTGCCGGAAAACACACAGATCTGACCAGCAGAGGAAATTAAAAAAAAAAAAGAAAGAAAAAAAGAAAGAAAGAAGAGGAGAAGAAGAAGAACCTCCCTTGCCGGAAAAAATGGAGGTTTTGAAAAAAAAACCTCCCTTGCCGGAACACACAGATCTTAAAAAAGGGGGGGTCACCGTCGCCATTTCCCTTCCTCGCCGTCGTCGCCCTTCCTCGCCATCGTCGTTGACTTTTTTTACCGGTCGTCGCCCTTCCTCACCGTCGCCGTTGTGTGGGGGAGTGGGGTGGGGTGGGGTGGGTGAGAATGGTTAGGGGTATGTTAGTCTTTGGGAGGGGTGGGTGTGTAACTTTGGGGGGTTGGGAAATAAGGGGGGGCAACTTAGATGTTTTAGGGGTTGCAATAGTTGCTCCCTTTTGGATCCGTAATAAGGAACTAGAAACTCCATACACGAAGCCTAGTCCATGAGGCCAAATTTAAGGGCAGGTTCGAGCTCGGCCGAGGGTGAAAATTCAGGCTGAAGCCTTGGCCAAAGCCCTAGGGTACCTCGGACATTGGGCCTGGGTCAGGCCTAACTTATGAGTTCCATTGGAACATTTTTTTTTTTTTTTGTGAGACAATAGATAGAATTTATTTTTTCTCTTAATCTATTTTATTGGGTATCAATGCTTCTTCATAAGTTTGGATTCAAAATTACTCACTTAACAAGCGAGATAAATGCCATTGGCTCACTTAACATAATTTATATGCCAATGACATCACAGCCTAACTGCCTTTGGTACACGTACTAAACCTTCAGGCTAGTGTATTTGAGTCAATATGCTTTTGAGTAGTCAAAAGTGAAACATTGAAACATCACTGATTGTGGTAGAGTTTCAAAGATGATTCGAGACGGAACATTGAAGCATCAATGTGGCAGACTTGGGGTTTGAGTTAAGGCTTATTTAGCGGGAAGTAAGGATTGAAGCATCGTTCCAGGATAAGCGGTGTCTCTTCAGGTTTGATGTTGTTAATTAAGTCGATATCATGCTTCATACAATGGATTAGCATAACTGAACTGGGTCACGTGGTTTTTCTCAAATTGGGTTTTTCACTTTCTAAATTCCTCTATATATCTCTTTGTGCATGCTTTATTTCTAATGATTGTGCTTATTATTGTTTTTTGATGCATGTTTGATATATATAGCCTCTTGATATATAAGGATTTCCACTAGAGTAAGTTTAATTGGACTGAAATCAGTTTTTGGTAATTACAGAGAGGGAAATTCAAATATTATGAAAATTGTTGTTGCATGGCTACTAAGAAAGTAGAATTTCTATATATCTTTACCGGCCTTCAGTCACCGTGGAAATACTTGCACAGTAACTTGCCAATTCACCACTTATGAGAAAATTTTCTTCTTTGACACATTGTTGAGTGGCGAATGCTGGTTCTTTTGGGGCAGGAAGTGGGATCAAATCGTTGGTAAGCATCGTTGGTAAGCATAGAAATAACATCTGTTATGGTGGGTCTATCCATCGCGCACTCTTGTACGCACAAGAGACCCACATGAATGCATCTTAATATTTGACGCCTAGAAGAATCACTTAGACTCGAATCGATTAGCTCCCGAATGGCTTGCTCTTTCCATAGCTCCCAAGTCTAAAACCAATTAGTGATGAGACTAATTAGTGTTTGAATTATCTAAGAGCAAAAACATAATGTTTTCGATAACTATATATGTGCAAACAGATTATAAATTTAGTTAACTTACATGTCCTGCTAGGTTAATAGCACGGTTAGAATGGTAAACACTGTTGTTCTTTCGACCACTCACGATCTCCAACATTAAGACTCCAAAACTATAAACATCTGACTTCTCTGAGAATTTACCCTCCATGGCATATTCAGGTGACATGTAACCACTACATCCATTAAGAAAAATATTTTTGAGCTTGTAAGAAAAAAAAAAAAACACAAATGAAGATATGTTGTTTACTTACTATGTTCCAACAACCCGATTTGTATTTGCTTCAGTATCATTTCGTCCAAAAATTTTAGCCATGCCAAAGTCTGAAATTTTGGGGTTCATATTCTCATCAAGTAAGATGTTACTTGCTTTTAAATCTCTATGAATAATTCTCAGTCTAGAATATTTATGCAAATAAAGAAGTCCTTGAGCAATTCCCTCAATGATATTGTAACGTTTCTTCCAATCCAACAGCCTCCTCTTAGTTGGATATGTAAAATTGTATATATATAATTAGCAACCCTTATAGACAAGGAAAAATGACAATTACAAATATGTAAATCAATAGGGAAAAAAAAAAAAAACAGAAAGCATTGCGAACCAAAGAGGAAGAAGTCCAAGCTTTTGTTGGACATATATTCATAAATTAACATCTTTTCATCTCCTTGAATGCAATAACCCAATAGTCTAACAAGATTCATATGTTGGAGCTTGGCAATGAGTATAATCTCATTTTTGAACTCCACCAATCCTTGTCCAGATTCCCTTGAAAGTCTTTTCACTACTATTTCTTGCCCCTCATGTAATTTTCCCTAAATATGATCTATAAAAACCTTTAAATTTAGCCATTAATCAATGCATGTACCTGTTTCCGATAAATTTGAATTTTGGCAGGAGACCATGGGATTGGTCCACGTGGATGACAACTGGGAATTGCTGACTGGGATTCATAGCCTGTGGGAGAATGACAAGTGGCAAAGAAGATACACAGCTGGCTTTTGCAACTACTGTTTTTGCAACTGCTGCTGCAAAACGTGGGGAGGAAAAACAGAGCACGAGGGCTAAAAAACAAGGGTTGGTTTATGTGTGGAGAAGTGAGAGATGAAGGCAGTTGAGGAAGTTATGGGTGATTGCTGCAAACGTGGGATTAAAGTGGAGAAAGAAGGTGCTGCAGACGTGGGCTAAGGAGGCTGAATCTTCTGCAATATTGGAGTAAATTCTGGAGCAGTTTTGAAGAAGAAAACTGCCATAGCAGTTTTCTACAGGAGAATTTCTATTCGGTTGGAAGGGAAGTCATCCTACTATAAAATGTAGAAATGAAGACTAATTGGGGGTTCCACAACCAACAATCCTTCTCAGGATCTTTCAATCATAAGAGTAGTTTTTAATTAGATCAACTTTCAAACTCTTTCTTGTAATCGGTTTCTTTTCAATCTTGCAAACAATTTCGTACTGTAATTGCTTTTGGTTTGTATTTGGAATTCAAGCTTTGTGGATTTCATTTTCAGATCATGTCTAGTAATGTGTTCTCAACTCTTTTCATTTAAGTTTAATATTTACATGTTTTCTTGTTTCTTTTTTATGACATTCATGCCAGAACTTTAAAGGAAGAACCCCTTCTCCTTTCGCAATCGCCTAACAACAAAAGATTTGCAATTCCTTTAACTTCTTCTTTTTCAAGAGTCTGAAAAACAACAAAATTATGAAAATTGATACAGCCTAAAACTTCCTGGCTGTTTGAATTACCAATCTTCTTGCCCCCTCCCCTCTGGGATGTCTCAGTTGCAGGTTGGTCTAATTGAACAGTCCTAAAAGGTGGAGGTATATAAGCTCTTTCCTCTTCAGCCCGAGGAAATAATGATTCTAATGAAGGATTAACAACACCAACCCCATTTGTTTTTTCTTGGCTTGACTCCGTTGGACTCACACTCCGTTTTTCTTTGTTTACAAACGCTTGAACATCATTGTTCAAAGAAAGTATTGCCATTTCCAATATAGAGAATTCCCTAACAGGGACATCCTCAAGTGGAGATTCCTCCTCAAAAGGTTGTTGTCCTTCCAAGGTGCTTCCAGTTGATCCTAATAAAGGATTGACAACACCAACCCCATTTGTCTTTTCTTGGCTTGAGTCTGTTGGACTCTCGCTCCTTTTTTCTTTGTTTAAAAGCGCTTGAATAGCATTGGTCAACAAACCAATTGCCAATTCATTCTTAGCCGTTGAAACTTCATTTCTTTTAGTAGATTCTTTAACTGAAATCACAAGGCCTTGCATAGCCTCAGACAGATCCCTGGACATATCCTTGATAGAATTGTCCAATCGTTCTAACATAGAAAATTCCCTGACTGGGACATCTTCAAGAGGGGATTCCTCCTCAGAAGGTTGTTGTCCTTCCAAGACGCTTTCAGTTGCACGAGTATTTCTCTTCGACATTGACACCTACGGTCCCAATGGACGTGGGGAAAAAATATACGTTTGACATCTCAAAAGCAAGTGATATCTTTGATCATTTGTTGGCAGGGAAATATCTTAGAATGCTGGAAGGCCATAAGGTTCCAACTAAAGAAGCCGAACAATATTGCAAGTGGCATGGGGTAAAATCTCATACCACCAACAACTGTGTAGTGTTCCAAAATCTTGTTCAAGATAGGATTAATCGTGGGATGTTGAAGTTTCTAGAAAAGAAAGATGATATGGTGGTAACTTCAAACCCTTTTCTAGCAGTGAATGTTGCCTCAGTTGATCTGAGGAATTTCAGGAATCACGAAGTCCATGGTGTAAGAATTCCTCCAAGGCCTGAATATAGTCAGAGGCCTACAATGAATAGTCCAAGGAATCAATCCTAGATGTGTGTTCAATGCCAACAGCAGTTTAGGCCTCGTTATAATCGGCTTAATCTTCACGTTGGTGGAAATCCACGACCTTATGTTCCTGTGAGACCAATGCCTCTGGTGGATAAGAAGAATTGGTCAAGGTATCGGAAACCTTTGGAGTCCAATCCCCAGATTAACAATGTTTTGCAGGTGAATGCTGATGAAGGTGAAAGCTCAAGGCCTACCAGAACAGTCAAGCCTCCTGTGACCAAAGAAGGGGTTTGGACAAGGCTACAATATCCCAAATTTCCACAACCTCCTTCCAGAAGTCAGAAAAGAAGGATGGAGCGTCGTAGAGCTTCGGAACGAAAGAAAGATGAAGGCCGAGGAAAAGTAGAGGAAATAATGGTTGACAGAGTCGAGGAAAAGGTGAAGATTGGGATTTTTTCTGTTGTAGAAAGAATTGAACCAAATTCTCGGCTTGAAGAAGGAAAAGGCAAAGAGGTGGTTATGGAGAAGGACGAAGCTGAAGATGAAGAGAGGGACGAGGAGTCATTTACTATTCAGTTTGGATCTTTACCTCCTGTTGTTGGCTGCAGTATGGTTTTTACTTTGCCAGTCTCATTTCAGGTCAAGCCAGATCAAAGTGAGTATATGGTTGGAGATGTAGTAGATGCTCAAGCCCCAGCGGCCTTAATGAGTCCAGTTTCGATGAAAGAGAAGAGGGAAAAAGAAGAAACAGAAAGGATGGTTTTTGAAAAACCATCTGAAATTATAACTCAGCATTTGAGGCCGTTATACATCAACGTTCATCTGAATGGCAGCCCTGTTCCACGTGTCTTAGTGGATAATGGGGCAGCTGTTAATATCTTGCCTTCAAGTATATTTAAGACTTTGGGGAAAACTGAAAAAGATTTGATCCCTTCGGAAGTTACAGTGGCGAATTTCTCGGGTGGAATAACCAAGGCAAAAGGTGTACTTCCAATATACTTGGCGGTTGGAAATAGGGAGTCTTTGTTGGCCTTCTTTGTGGTTGATTCAACTTCGTCTTACAATGCATTGCTCGGTCGTGATTGGATACATTCCAATTGCTGTGTTCCATCATCGTTGCACCAGTTTCTGATCTTTTGGAATGATGACAAGGTAGAGATCGTGAAGGCAGACCAGAAACCTTTTCTGGCCGGATCAAACTCAGCGAAGCATACCTCTATGGTGAGGAGGTTGGCCTAATCAAGTTTGTAGGGATTGACAAGTATGGAAATCCAAAGAAGATGACTACAGAAGTGAATTCTTTTCCTTTTAAGTCTGTTAAAAAAGTGATGAAGGAAATTCACCGGCCTAATGTTATAATTCCTTACAGGCCGGTGCAGAAATGCATTATAGAAGAGATTCCATGAATAGTGCGATCAAGAGGAGTGAGCAGGAAGAGTGTTTGGCAGTTCTTTCTCAAAGACTGTTTGTATATGCCAAAGAGAAAAGCTTGTTCGATGTTTCATAAGCAGAATGTATTATGAAGGCTGAGGAAGAGTCAAACGAAGAGGAGATCAGCCTAGAAGAATTGGAGTTGGCACCAGCCAAACTTGATGACCTTAAGGCCGATGTTCAAGACCCTTTGGAGGAAGTTGAGTTGGGAGAGAATGGAGAAAAAAGACCCACGTTTATCAGCCAGTTGTTAGATGATGTTTTTAAAGTGGAGTTAATTGCCCTGTTGAAGGAATTTAAAGACTGCTTTGCTTGGGATTATCATGAAATGCCCGGACTGGATCGCAAGTTGGTGGAGCACCAGTTACCAATCAAACTAGGTTTCAGACCGTTCAATCAACCACCAAGGCGTATGACAGCTGAGGTCACTTTGAAGGTCAAAGAAGAAGTGGAGTAGCTTTTGAAAGCAGGGTTCATTATACCAATCAGCTATACTGAATGGGTATCAAATGTAGTCCCTGTTGTTAAGAAAAATGGCAAATTAAGAGTGTGTGTGGACTTTAGACATCTGAATTTGGCAACTCCTAAGGATGAGTATCCCATGCCGGTGGCCGATGTGCTAGTTGATCGGGCTGCTGGGCATGAGATTTTGTCTTTTATGGACGACCATTCTGAGTATAACCAGATTTTTATTTATGAAGATGATATACCAAAAACGGCCTTTAGATGTCTAAGAGCTATAGGAATGTTCGCTTGGAGAGTAATGCCCTTCGGCTTGAGAAATGCCGGGGCAACTTACCAACGGGCTATGAATTCAATATTTCATGATATGATAGGCAAGTTTTTGGAAGTATATATTGATGATGTTGTTGTTAAGTCCAAAGGAAATAAGTGCCATTTAGAAGATTTAAAAAAGGCCTTTATTAGAATGAGAAAACATCAATTAAAATTAAATCCTTTAAAGTGTGCCTTTGGAGTAAAGGCAGGGAACTTTTTAGGATTTTTGGTTCATCAAAGAAGGATCGAAGTAGATAAAAATAAGGCCAGGGCTATTATGGAAGCTAAGCCTCCTCAAAATAAAGAAGGAGTTGCAAAAGTTTTTGGGGAAAATTAATTATCTGCGGAGATTTATTTCTAATCTTTCAGGGAAAATAGGAGTGTTTTCGCTGTTGTTGAAATTACGGGCGACGGAAGAATTCATTTGGGAGAAAGAGCATCAAGAGGCTTTTGATCGTGTTAAGCAGTACCTGACAAGTCCACCGGTCTTAATCCCACCTTCTCCAGGCCATGGACTCAGACTTTACGTCTCAGCGGCTGAGAAGTCCATTAGGTCTATGCTAGCTCAAGTCAATGACAGAGGACAAGAGCATGCTGTGTATTACCTTAGCAAGACTTTGACAAGTGTTGAGCAAAATTATACTTTTATTGAGAAGTCTTGTTTTGTAATTTTCCATACTGTTATGAAATTGCAACATTACTTTGCTAATCATACTATTTCTATTATCTCAAAAAATGATTTGGTGAAATATATGTTGTCTAAACCTATTTCTAGAAATAGAATCGGCCGTTGGTCTTTCGCAATCTCTGGATATGCATTAAGGCATGTTCCTAAAAAATCTGTAAAAGGTCAGGCGCTAGCAGACTTTCTGGCCGATCATCCTATGGACATTAAAGAAAAGGAAATCGAACTGGATTTGGGGTATGCAGACTTGTCGGCCTGGATATTGGAATTTGATGGTTCCAGGACGGAGAAAATGTGTGGAGCAGGAATTGTCATTACCTCCCCAGGTGGTCAAAGGTACGAATATGCTTTCCAATTAGACTTTGAGTGCAGTAATAACCAGGCCGAATATGAAGCATTAATTATCGGCCTGGAGATTATGAAAGAGATGAATGTGGTGAATGTAGAGATTGTGGGGGATAGCCAATTGGTCATAAACCAGTTGGCTAGTACTTTCAAATGTAGCAGTTGGGCATTATCACCTTATTTTGCTACTGCTTCCTAGTTACTAGATCTATTTGATGATGTAGTGTTAAAATTTAAACCATGGGACCTTAATAAGGAGGCTAACGAGTTAGCTCAGTTGGCTTCAGGTTTGAAAATAAGAGATGGTTTAGGCCAAAGAACTGTTTTGGTAGAAAAAAGGGTTTTGCCATCTATTCGTGATAGAGGTTTAGATTTGGAGGTGATGGCAATTGATCCAGATTCTAGTGATTGGAGAACACCAATTATGATTAGATTGGTGAATCCAGGTGGTGTAAAAGATAGAAAATTGAGGTTGTTAGCTACACAGTTTGTGATGTATGAAGGGGAATTGTACAAAAAGAGTAGTGATGGTTTGCTACTTAGATGCCTTGGAAAAGATGAGGCAATGTTAGTTATAGCCGAGGTCCATGAGGGAATTTGTGGTGCTCATCAGGCCGGGGTAAAAATGAGGTGGTTAATAAGAAGACATGGCTATTACTGGCTATCAGTCTTGAAAGATTGTATAGAATATGCTAAGGGGTGTAGTGCTTGTCAGAAATATGGCCCGGTTCAACATGCTCCGGCCATTGATTTGCGATACATTATAAAACCTTGGCCTTTTAGAGGTTGGGCGATTGATGTTATAGGCAAGATATATCCTCCATCTTCAGGCCAACATAATTTTGTGATTGTGGCCACTGATTATTTTCCAAAATGGGTTGAGGCCGTTCCAAAAAATTCAGTAGATCAAACGACTGTGATTAGTTTTATAAAAGAGCACATTGTGCATGGGTTTGGACTGCCTGAAACTATTAATACAGATCAGGCAAAGTCTTTTTATGGGGAGCAAGTTAAGGCCTTTGCAGTGGAGTATGGTATAAAGCTTACAAATTCCACTCCTTATTATGCTCAGGCCAATGGTCAGGTGGAGGCTATAAACAAAGTGTTAAAAAATATATTGAGCAAGATGATGGTGGATAAGCCTCGGACTTGGCATTTGCAGTTGTTTGAAGTTTTATGGGCTTATAGGACTTCATATAAAGAAAGTATTAAGACAACCCCTTTTGCCTTAACTTTTGGGTATGATGCAGTCCTACCGTTAGAAGTCACTATCCCTTCTTTAAGGGTGGCTTTTCAAGAAAAATTATTGCCTTCTGAATATAAGGAGGCGATGATTGTGGAGTTAGAGAATTTGGATGTTGAAAGGCTTAGGGCCTTAAACTCTATTGAGGTGTAGAAAAAGAAAATTGCAAGGGCTTACAATAAGAGGGTTAAGTTCAAATCGTTTGTTGTTGGTGACTTGGTGTGGGAAGTAATTTTGCCCTTGGGTTTTAAAGATCCAATATTTGGTAAGTGGTCTCCAACTTGGGAAAGACCATTTAGAGTTAAAGTTGTGATACCTGGAGGAGCTTATGTACTTGAAGATATGACTTCAGGTAAAGAGTTTAGTTCAATCAACGGACGGTATTTGAAAAAATATTTTCCCACTATGTGGGAAACCATCCAACAAGAGGAGTAATTATATGAAGATAAGGCCGATTAAATTAAAGCAGTTCCAAAAAATACAAGACATTGTTCAAAAAAGAGAAATAACTGCAAAGTACTTAAAGAAAATGATCGGCCTAAGAAAAGAAGCCTTTTGGAAGGCTTGATTGAGCTGAAGTCCAATTTCTCTGAAGGCGGTCCATCTCTGCCTCAGCATCTTTCTTTTCCTTCTCCCAAGTAGGCGTCTGTGTACTGGAAACCTGATAAGGAGTCTTCAGCTTGGCAACAGCAGCAAATTCCACGGCTTGAGCAGACTTCTTTGTCTTCAGTTGAGTTGTTTTAGTCTCCAGCTCTGAGGCCATTTGGTTCTTCTTTTCTTGAAGTTGCAGGATTTCTTTATCAATTTCTGCAATGGTGGTGGACTTGATTTTGATATTGGCAGTCAAGGCTTGGACTTCCTTCTGCACTGCTAGCATCTTGGTCTTGGCAGACTCTATCATGGCTTTGGTGTTTTCTCTGTCTTTGAGGCTATTTTTGCTTTACTTTTTCGGGTGGAGGTATTTGAGAACTCTGCCAGAAGGTCTTTCAAATTGGCGGTGATGGCTTTGAGCTTATCCTTTTCTGTGTCATCAGTAGTACAAGAAGTGAGGAAGGTGCATGCAGATTCAAATTCTGCAAGCAAATCTGCAGTAAAGTCAAAAAGCTTCAAGGCCATTAGTTCCAAAAATATGTATTTAGCTTTTTCAAGCTCAGTATTGGAAGAAGCAGAAGTAGAGGCAGGGGTATCTTCTGGGAGAATAGGGGTTGGTTCCAGGTCTTCCAGGGCTGCGAACCATTCCTCAAGGTCATCTGGAATTTCAATAGGACTTGTTGCTGAAGTATCTAGTTGGGGAAGTTCCTTTGTAGTTGCCATCAGGCTGGTTTCTTGCAGCTTTTCTTCAAGCTGCTCAACTTTTATTTTCTTTGAGATGGGAGAATTTGAAGAGCCTGAGACCTCCATGCTGTCATCAAGAATCTTCACTGGGCTAGAGCTAGGACTTTCACTTGCAGTGGGTAAGGGGTTCAATCGGCCAGAGGATCTAGAACCGATTGGTCTTTTAGCAGGAACAGTTTTGGTAACTTTTGGCTTGGGTGGCTTGTCCTGTTCTGGGGGTGGAGTTGGTTGAGAGCTTTCTTCTGAACCTTCTGTAATTTCATCTTGGTCAGACAAAGTATCACCAGGAGTTTGAGTGGCAGCAGTTCCTGCACAGAAATAGAAATTAGGCCACTGTTATTATAGAGGAAAAGAAGTAGCAGAAAATTATACCTATTAATATTGGTTGGCCAGGGATAATGCGAACAGCTTCTTAGTTGGGCTCAATGTCATGGGCAGTGGAGTAGAAACCAGAGAATTTAACTCCATTTCTTTGTCTTGGAGGCTTCAATGGATCAGGAACAGCACAGGGTGTAGTAGGTATGCTAGGAATATTTTTGCTAAATGGTTTTAGGTACTTGGTTGGGTTTATAGGCCGCCTAGTTCTTAATGTGTGAGCAGGGGCTTGGCTTGGAAAACAGGTTGGTTGTGATTTTTGTATTATTTCAAATAAGGCTGTGGCTATCTTTTTGGCCATGACATTCTCGGGGTCTTGTGGGTTCCATTTTATTTTGAAAAACTTTTCAAATCTTTTAATTTCCCTAAGATGTTGATAGAAAGTACCTTTCTTCTGAGATTTTTGGGAAGTCTTGGCCTGAGATTGGGTGCCAAGCTTTCTGGCCTTCATAGTTGAAGGAGGAGATAGTCTTTTCAAGCAGTTTTCTTTGGTGTCAATCATCATGGCAGTGTAGCATTTGGACCACCAACTCTTGAAGTAAGCAGTGGCAACAGAGGTGTTAACGGGCTCCAATTTCAAAGTAGTGATTCTCTCCAAGTAGGCTGAATCCATTTTGGCCAACGCTTCTGGTTTCTTGATCAATTTTCTTTCTGTGGGGGGATAGTTTGTGGAAAAAAATGTGAGAAGGGATGGGAAGATGTTAGGTAAATCCAAACTGCCTGCAGACCAGGTTCGGGCTGTATATCTCAACTCCACATTTCAGAAATCTATTCTCGAAGTTTCCAGCGAAATGCAGATCTCTCACGATCAAGTAAGAACCCCATATCTCTTTTTGTTGACCATTGACTTCTTCTTGCAAGGCCATCTCAGCAGTATACCAATCTGGGTCGAATCTACGGCTACCAAAGGGGAAGAAGAGGTTGTCTGATCTGTCAATGGAAAGGCTACAGAAGAAAGAAAAATAGTCTTGGAAGGAAGAACAAAGGATGGTCTGTTGCATCCATTTTTCCCCATAGTAGTTCAGATTTTTCTTTTTGGATGAAAAGGTGAATTTCTCAGGGAAGTAATCATATAACCAGAGTTGGAGGATCCAAAAGGGGCCTCCAACGATCTTCAGATTATTTTTAGCAACCTCATAAAGACCTCTGTAAAGATGGGAAAGAAGAAAAGGGGCTAAGGCCAATCTACGGCCTGAAGCAAGAGCAACGGCAATTTTATGATATTCTTGAGTCATCTGACTTGAGGAACAACAAGTTACAAACCTGAAAAGCCACATAAGAAGAAAGGCACAGTGTTCTTGGTCACTGGCCGGCCTTGAATCATCATGTTCTATGTTAATGTAGCTATCCCAGGCCACAGAGGCGGCTTTTTCTTTGAATTTGATGGGTGAATCAAGGGAGTAAGCTGCACTAGGAATGTCTCTAGTGCATGGAAGGCCAGTCAAAGAGCAAATGTCAAAGATAGTGGGAGTCATGGGTCCACATGGGAAGAAGAAAGCGTTGGAGGTTGAAGACCAGAAGCAAAAAGCAGTGGCCAGAAGTGGTTTATCCATGGCTAATGTATGTTTACAGAGTTGCAAAAAGTCATAAATCCCAGTGGATTTCCATACATGGCCATAGGAGGGTTCTAAGAAGTCCATCCAGCTAATCCAATTTTCAGTGGCCATAGGCCATGAATGATTAAACTTATCCTTCATCCAGGTTTCCCAATTCAAGGATGGAGCATTCATCATTAGAGATTCTTGGTGAGCTAAAGGAAAATATAGCTCTAAGGTGGAGGGGAAGGTATTTTGGGGCAAGCAGGGGCCTATGGAGTTTGAAGGGGAAATTACCTCCGTTAAAATGTTCTTCTTGGGCAGACTCGCAACAATAGGGATGGCTGGGCTCAACGCGTCCTTGCTCTGCACACCTTTGCTGGATTTCGAAGTTTTTGTGGATTTGGAAGAAGAAGGTGAGTTGGTTCTAGCCATGGTTTTTGCTGGTTCTCTTGCGTGAAGGGAGTGAGGGTTTAGTTCTTGGAAGAAGCTGATAGATGAAGGGAAGTGACGGTGGTAATGATGGTTTTATGGGAAACGTAAGGGAATTGATGGCCGTGATTAATGAAGAGTCTAGTGGTTGGTTAGGGGTTAATAACTCCTCAGATAAGTGGGAATCCTAGGGGTTTTTTATCTCTAATTTTGTAGGTTTTCAAAAACAGAGATAAAGGGGGCAAAGTGTTTCCGATAAATTTGAATTTTGGTAGGAGACCATGGGATTGGTCCACGTGGATGACAACTGGGAATTGCTGACTGGGATTCATGGCCTGTGGGAGAATGACAAGTGGCAAAGAAGATACACAGCTGGATTTTGCAACTGCTGTTTTTGCAACTACTGCTGCAAAACGTGCGGAGGAAAAATAGAGCACGAGGGCTAAAAAACAGGGGCTGGTTTATGTGTGGAGAAGTGAGAGATGAAGGCAGTTGAGGAAGTTATGGGTGATTGCTGAAAACGTGGGATTAAAGTAGAGAAAGAAGGTGCTGCAGACGTGAGCTAAGGAGGCTGAATCTTCCGCAATATTGGAGTAAATTCTAGAGCAGTTTTGAAGAAGAAAACTGCCATAGCAGTTTTCTACAGGAGAATTTCTATTCGGTTGGAAGGGAAGTCAGCCTACTATAAAATGCAGAAATGAAGACTAATTGGGGGTTCCACAACCAACAATCCTTCTCAGGATCTTTCAATCATAGGAGTAGTTTTTAATTAGATCAACTTTCAAACTCTTTCTTGTAATCGGTTTCTTTTCAATCTTGCAAACAATTTCATATTGTAATTGCTTTTGGTTCGTATTTGGAATTCAAGCTTTGTGGATTTCATTTTCAGATCATGTCTGGTAATGTGTTCTCAACTCTTTTCATTTAAGTTTAACATTTACATGTTTTCTTGTTTCTTTTTTGTGACATTCACGCCAGAACTTTAAAGGAAGAACCCCTTCTCCTTTCGCAATCGCCTAACAATCCATTCCCAAATCGTAAGGGGTTGTGTACGCACAACTTCGGACTGAACTTGGCCCTGGCACGCCCGCAAAATTCACCGACCTAGGAAGACCACTTTTAGTGCGAACAGTACCTATTCTTCCAATAATCCAATTTAGAATTTTACCTTGTAGACAGGACCAAAACCGCCCTCTCCAAGTTTGTTTTCATATGAAAAATTATTTGTGGCAGCCATAATTGATGCAAAACTGAATACTTTCACATCATGACTCTTCCTGTTGTTTCCGATCTCTTTTGAATCGTTGAATCTGTTTGAAGTTGTTAATTCGAGTATTATATCTTCCTCATTTCTTTCCTCCTCCTCTGTTGCATAAAAGTTTAAGGTTAGACTCGTTATTGCTCAAATGGACAAATACAATATTGATCTTATCTATGAAAGGCAATAAAGTACCTTTGAGTTTTCTCCTCCTCAATTAGAACAAGAATTGCAGAGAAGTGTTTGCAGAAGACCGGCCACTACGAGAGCTAATATGATGATCCATATCCACCATTTCTTTCCTAAACAAGTTTACATGGCTACTTATTCAGAGAAATTCACAAATTCTTGTGGTGGAATCTCTACTTTTAATAATCATATATATATGTGTGTGTATATATATATATATATATAGAGAGAGAGAGAGAGAGAGAGAGGGGTCTGGTTTCATCAATACGTGCAGATGTTAAGCACAACACATTGAGGGTTTTACCTCATGAATGTATGGTAGGGTCATGAGTTATATGGTACAATCCACCGATGCATAGGGTACAACCATCTAATGCATGATACTGATATAAGAAAATTAAATCAGCACATGTTGATGAGACCGGATCTCATGTGTGTGTCTCTATGTGTGTGTGTGTGTGTGTACGTATATATAATTATAAAGAGAGATTTAATTCTTACCCCTGATTCGTGTGATGTGATTATCAGATGAGGTTGAATTTAACACGAAAATTTTACTGGAAGCACCACTGTAATCTTGTTCAAAATGACCGGTCCAAAACCGGCACCCAGTGACGTTGTTGGGATTCAGAATATCGTAACCAACACAAGAGCATTCCTCCCAGCATCTAGCCCAACAATCGCTAAGACCAAGACTTGAATTCTGGTCATAAAGGGCCCCCGATCCTACAAAACGACCCGATAGCTGCTCAAACTTCTGAAGGCTACTCCTACACTCCGGTGGCTTCTGCACCGCACATCCTGGATATGAGGGTATGGCATACCCATAACATACATAAGGAGGCACAAAATAAGGTTTACTACCATCACAAAATTTCCCCCCTGATGAATACAACATCCACCACGTGATACGCCCACTAGTAACAGAATAATCAAAGTAGCTCTCATTTTCATTCGAAACATATCTGAATTTGTAATCATTAATGGAACTATTACTCAACCAAGGAATGTTCTCGAAGGTCTGATTCTTAGTGTCCAATTTCCCACTAGTCCAGTAGACGTCCCCTCGGAGTCTCATGACCAATTGTCCCGTGCCATTGGAAGTGGAATTCCATTCAAGAGAAAAAGTTCCAGGCGCAGTATCTGATTCGCTTAACCACGATGTGAGTACCCATTTTTGCCCAGTTTGAAAGTTGGTACCTAGTTTCATCCCAGGAAGAAGCGTGTCGGTTGGATAATCAAAACTTTGCCATAAGACCGTCTTGGTGGAATCAAGAGTCACCACAAAATTGCCAGAATCAGTGAGAGTGGCCGTAGAGTTTTGAGCCGCCGCCGCCGCCCCTTGATGAGAATTCAAGATAATCGGAGTCCCTCCGTTCTGCATAATCATCATTTTGCCATCGGCGTCCATCGTGAAATTTCCTTCAGTACCTGCCGGTATTGGATCGTTTCGATTACCAACCCATAATACCATGGTTTTTGGATCATCTTTGTACCATAATCCTAAATAAAAGTAACTTGAAGCTTGGAAGAATCCTAGCTGAAAGATTCCTCCGGCCGAAGTCAGGCGCTCCGTGATTGCGAGCACTTGGCCCGGTTGTAAGGTATCTGTGTGCGCTTGGGAAGGGTATGGCCCTCCTCCCATGCACAAGCATGACACAATGAGAAGAAGAGTTGAAGTGGTTAGGCATTTGCTGCTAGCCATTGTTCGAACAGCTTCTAATTTTCTAAGCATGAAAATTTATAGGCTCGACGTGCTATATATATATATATATATACTAGTTTATAACCCGTGCATTGCATGGGGAAAGTTTGTAAAAATAAATATTATGAGAAATAAAAATTATATATATATATATATATATATATATATATATAGCACTGATCAGGTCAGTACGTGTTGATATAAGTTATATCAGTATCATGCATTGGGAGTTGTACCCCTTATATTAGCGCAATGTATCCCTTAACCCATTAATGCATGAGGTGCAACCCCCAATGTGAGTGTTGATATAATTTATATCAGCACATGCTTACCCGATCATCATCTTATATATAGATATATAATATACACTCGTAATAGTAGTTTAGATGGCAAAAATTCATGGCTCAGGAATCAAGTTTCGAGTTCGTGTCTTCGTTCCCTCATTATCGAATGCATAGACTTGCGAATGATTTGTGCATCATGTGGGATTAGTTTGGGCTTAACGGTTTGAGATATCCCTTATTTGGTAAAAATGTATTTGAACAATTTTTTAAATACTTTTATAGTTTTGTAAGTAATTTGTACCATTTTCTATGCTTTTTCACCGTTTCCATATAATGATTATTTTCTTAGTTATAACTTAAGGGCACATGTTAAGGATATTATCAATCAACTTGCTACAAATTTGTATATAGGTTTTAAAATGACTACCAATTTCCTTTATTTGCTATTTAGTTGGGAAGTGAGAGAGGGAGAAAGAAAAGTTTAGAGAGAGAGAGAGAATGGGTGGAGCAAAGAGGGAATGAAAAGAAGAAAAGAGAACATATAGATCTTTTTAATTTTAGGTAATAAACCAGCTGAAGAATTTGATTAAAATAATTTTTTTTTCGTCGAAAATAGATCGGGAGAATTTGAAGATTTCGACATGTCGTTTTTTTGTAATCATTTTTTCTTCTAACTATCTCTTTTTCTTATTATGACTATTTATAATTTTATACGTTCAATTTTTTGGAGAGAAGATGAATAGGTATAAAGAAAACGAATAAATATGATAGTTTACAAAGTTTAGGATGAATATTGTATAGTATAGGTTTTTCAATTCTCTCACATAAAGACAAAGAGATATATGATGAATACCAAACGACAATTTACTTGTATGAAAAAGAGTAGTGAACACTAAAAAAAAGTTTTTCCTCAAAAAACTTTTGTTTGGTATTAAAATAGAAAGTGGTCACTGAAAAAGCAATTTCCTCAAAAGTCACTAAAAGTAACTTTTTGAAAAAATTATGTTTTAGTGATCAACTTTCAATGTAATATGAAAAAAATAAATTAGTAGTCATTTCACGCATGTATATAGTTAAGTTGTAGGAAGTTGATAGGTTACATCCTTTATTGGTATTAAGTTATAAAAGGATCACCAAAAGGTAATTTTTTTAAAAAAATTCACTGTTGAGCATGTGATTTATAAATTTTAAAAAAAAAAAAAAAAAAAAGAAAGAAAGAAGAAGAATTGACGCGTGGCGGAGCTACAGGAGGACCTTTCCTCCGTTTTAGTATATATATAATAGATATATAGATTAGATATTTGGGTGAGGATGAACATACATAATTTTTTATACAAATTTTTACACAAGTGTTTAGATAACCCATCTCTAATTCATATTTTACGAAGCCTATCGTTGGATTAGATAGTCTTCCCACATAGGTCATATATACAAAAAATCAAGTTCATCTGAGATTAAGAGCTGCTTCATCCATAAATGTGAGATTTCTAGTGATTAAAAAGATGACTTTTTGGATCGAATGACAAAAATCTCGAATAAACTTGATTTTTTGCGTGCATGACCTATGTAGGAAGACTATTTAATCCAACGGTAGGTTTCACAAAATATGAATTAGAGATAGGTTATCTAAAAATTTGTGTAAGAATTTGTGTAAAAATTTGTGTATGTTGATCATGACCCTTAGATATCATTCTCTTTATGCAATGAAGTACACGAATTCTCTTGGACATTTTCTTCTAAAGGCGGTGAGTTTTAAATTGACGGCTCACCTACTAATCTATCTTCAGTTACCATTTCTCTTGGTTCTGGTTTGCGCTCTTTCACTTAAGAGGAGTGCTAATCATAATCGCTGGACCATTGTGATTGGTGCATGTCATAATCGTGGCACTGTCATTAACTTTCTTTTTTTACTTAATACTTCTCTCTCACATGAGGTGAGGTCGGTTTGCACTCCGATGAAACCTATGTCATGCTGAGGGATACTATTAAAAATTAAAAAAGAAGGCGATAAGGTTGAGCGGGTCAAACAATCATTTTACTTTCTCCTACTTGCCCTTTGAGTTTTTAAGGTTCCTAAAAGTGTTATGTATTTGGCATACAAGATTTTAAAAGGAAATGCTTTTGAACCTCCCTTAATAGTTTTTAAAAGAATTTTACATCATGTGACGTGAAGGCAAATTGCAGCTAATGTTATTAGACCTCACTACTCTACCTTTGTTTTGACATCACATGGCTGGAAGGATTTTTTTTTTTTTTTGGAGGCTGTTAAGGAGTTCACTAGTATTACCCAATTTTTAAAACACCCCAACTAAGTCCATGCAGTCATTTAAATACTTGGAGATAGGGATGCCAACGGGATGAGTTTTTTCGGGCCTGGCCTCACCCTGCTCTTATTAGAAATTTTTAAAACACCCCAACTAAGTCCATGCAAGGCATTTAATTACTTAGGGGCTTAGGGCCTAGTAATCTAGTAATTCGACAATATAATATATATATTTGGTAATGTGACAACAATGCTACATTATCATGATGCGGTATGTTGTGAATGTCAACCAATAAAAGAGCATGAATGATGTGAGGATCAGATCAAACCTTACGGGAGATGATTAACATTTAGAGAAAAAGAAAATACATATATACGTAGGTGACTGTGACCATAGTGCCACCTTCTCGTGATATGATTTGGCATGTTGTGATTGTTTATCAGAAAAAGAAAAAAAGAAAAAGCATGAATGGTGTTAGCATCGAGCGACCCATCAAACCTTGAGGGGAGATGATTGATTCAAAATAAATATATTAATAAATACTAGTAATCGAGCACACGTGATACGTGTGCAATACATTTTTTTCAAATTTCTACTTCATTAGTGTAATTACTATGTCAGTTTCAAAGTTTTTAAACCGCATATGTGTGTGAGAGAGATTTAAGGGGAACAGGTTATGGTAGGTTTTTCAAAGTTAGTAAAATTATCAAATTGTCTTTTAACTTTATTAACTTAGGGTAAAATGCAATAAACCCCCTCTTATTATTACCAATTTTTCCCTTTACCCTCCTCTATTTTAAAAGTGAACAAAAAACCCCTTATACTCTTCCAGGGGGTTACGGTGTTAACTAATGAATGAAAAGTCAAATTTACCCTTGATTTATATATATAAAACGATGCGTTTTGGTTGGGGCATTGCTCCCAAAATGCCGGCTCATCCAGTTGCCGGAGTCACCGCGACAACTCTCTCTCTCCTTTTGGTGACCGACTGGTTATGCTTCACCTTGAACTAAGCACAACCCACTTGAGAATCCCAGTAAGCTCGCCGCTAGCAAGCTTTTTCTTTTGGGTGTTGTAAACAAGAAATCATGCCTATCTCATTTAGAAGTTCATGATTCCTTGACTTGATTTTGATGAGAATTGCTTCACAACAATTATGGTACCATCAGACAATAAACCCTTGTAAACAGTTATAGTTTGCTTCATAAATTGATCAACACCCCCCCCCCCCCACCCAGAAAAAGAAATAGTAGAGAAATAAAGGGGACCACCACAACCATTCCGAGAAAGCTTGCCGGCGGCAAGCTGGTTTGCTTCATACATCGATCAAGCCCAAAAAAAAGGTAGAGAAATGAAGGGGAAGCTGGACACCGGTAAGAGGTGTTGTTCATATAATGATCCAAGTCCCAAAACAAAACAAAAAGCAAAAAAACAGAGGAGAAGTTACCGCCGGCGGGAGGCCAGTGTTGTTCATATGATGATTAAGCCCAAACAAAACAAAACAAATAAAAAAAAAATGCAGAGAAAATAGTAGTCATCACTATGCCTGTTCCGTCAAAACCACGCCACGTACCCCGTCAAACCACCCCACGTACCTTGTCAAAACCCTACAACCCCAATTGAACCACGGCTGTTCCCTCTCGCCATCACCACCACTATAATTCCGCCACCACCACTATAATACAAAAAACCCCCAATGTAATTCCACAGAAACCCCCGCCCCATGGTTTTTTTTCCTTTTTTTCTTTTTTTGGCTTCATTGCAGGAAAAATGTTGGGCAACCCACTTCAAAGGTTTGCCATGGCGACAAATGCAGTCCTGGGACAAACCCATTTGAACTGGCAGCTTGCGGCCATGGCTGATAGACGGGAAACCCCATGGACGAAACCCACGTGTGGACAACGGCGACAATGGTGGTGTGGAAGGTTAGGGTTCGAAAGATGAGAGCTAATTGTCGGTGGGGAGGATTTGAAGAATACCCATAATTGCTTCGATTCACGCTGCTGGAAGAGAAAAAGGGAAAGAATTCAGATCTGGAGCAATCAACCCTCAGCTACCCTTATGTTGTCCAATTAGCCAAATAATATGTTGTATATAAATTCAAATTAAATTCGATATTAAATAAAAAAATAAAAAGGCAGAAGGAAGATGAGTACGTCGGAGTGGCAGCCATCCTCCCCGGCGAGCTAGGCAAGACGAGAGAGACGAAGACCAATTCTAATTATTACTCAATGGGCAAAAGCGTCACTACGGTATAGATAAGGGTATTTTTGTCTTAAAGATGATAAACACTATCACGTGCCAAGCACATGACACTATACTGTTACTTTTCCTAACGACAGATAGACGGTAAGGGGTAAATTGTCAAACCTAGTTAATGTAGGGGGTTTTTTGTTCACTTTTAAAATAGAAGGGGGTAAAATGAAAAATGGGTAATAATAAGAGGGGGTTTATTGCATTTTACCCATTAACTTATAAAGGTATTTTAATATTTTCAGGTGCAATTCAACCACAAAGGCATTTGGCTTAATATATACTAGTTCTTAAGCACACGCGATGCGTGTGCAACAAAATGGATAAGTGAGAATTTTGGAGGGTTATGCAGTTTGTAGAAGAGATATAGGAACGTGGGGAGAGAGGGAGTTTTTTTTTTTTTTTTTTTTAAATAAAAAAAATTTGGAGATAAAGGTAAGAGAGAGAAAGAGAGAGAGAGTGAGGAGAAGTAGGAGAAAATGTTGGGTAGTAACTGTTTTCAAGTTTTGAAATTACTAAATTATCTATTAGCCTAATGAAATTTTAAAGATTTTTTAGTAATTGTAGGTGCAACCCAACGACAAAGTGAATTCTCTTAATAGTATAGATAGTAGTATGGATAAGTAGGTAATTAATTGTGACAATTCCTTGTTGATTCGGCCATGGGAGACATACATGTCAGTATATAGTTTTTCCTACTAATTTTAAAATTAGAGTAATGTTATATTACCTAGATAATTTTCCCAAACCCTCTTACCCAAATCTTAAAATTAAAGTAATTGTACATTGTCCACGTCATTGGGCATGCAAATTTAGGCAAAAAAATTTGGGCACATGAGCACATCAACATTTTTCCTTACAATTAAGGCACTGAAAGTGGAGCATTAGGTATTAGATATATGAACTCTTTGTTGGTCGTCCAATAGAATTGTTCTGATGCATTCTCTGTCAAAAATGAATTAAGTGAGGTTGTTTTGCATATTCCCACTACTCAAAATTTTAAAACACTGCAACTCACCAAGCTAATTACTGTAATGCAACAATCTTCATCACGTCCACCAAATTTTTTCCAGTGCAGAGGATTCTTAATGACTTCTAAGGTGAAACTATATCTTTAATGTTTTTAAGATATAATTTATATATTTGAAAATATTTATTTATATATAATAAAGTGTTTCTTTAAAAATATTGTTATTACAAACCATCACGGCCCTCGTCATAAGGATGATCGAAGTACATATCTATTTAGGTGAGGTCGATATCTTGGAGTTGGCAAGTTTGTTTAAATGGATTTTAATTTTGTCTAATTAATGCGGGTTGCATAGAGAGCGCCTAAGCAACCTTTACGTAAGTAAGAGGGGGAGAGATTTTTGAGTTGGCAAATTGCCAAATTTTAAATCTAATTTTGTTGTCAAATTAATCAATTATGAGTTGCGTAGAGAGAGAGAGGGAGAGCGAGAGAGAGAGAGAGAGAGAGAGAGAGAGAGAGGAATTAATCAATAATGATTTATAAGTCCATTAAGGTGAGCATGACAAGACCTATGCCCCATTTTATCTAACGCCTGATGAATTATGAGTCCGATACTTCTGACTTGGCAAGTTTTATAAAAATTACACTACGCTTTGCCGTCAAGTTTTTGCTTTGATTTATTCGAAGTGCGTAGCTGCAATGCTGAAAATTTCTGGTTGCTGCCTCCATTTTTAATAGACCTTGTGAATCGTCATATCCTCCAATATTTGTAAGACAGACCAATGGTGAGAGGATGGCCTAGGTCAGAATGAATGTGATAGACAATGCCTGGGAAAAGTCAATCCCTAATTTTGACACTAAATTCTTATCCGAAATCGGGGTCCATATGTCAAGTAAGAAAAAGTCCAATCAACTCCAAAGGTTATAGCTCAGATCACGTTTCAAGAAACAGGGTCTTGAGTTTGATTCTTGCTAAACTCCATGGGACTACCCGTATAAGATTTTATAGTTCTTGTGGGTTTTGAACTTATATGATCCATATAGATTGTGAGGTCTTATATGAATTTGAGATTTGCCCGAAAGGTTTCCTTGTAAGAAAAAATAAAAAAATTATATAAAAGAAAAGATTTTGAGTGCTTTAGGAAAGACGTCATGTAGAGAATTATTTTTTTATTTTTATTTTTTGAAGTAAATTCGTATTAGAAACAACTGGGCATGACCCAAATACATAAAATACATACGAGCATTAACCGTCATGTGGAGAAATTAACCAGAAGTTGAAGTAAATCTGACCAATTAAGGCATCCCGGCCTCTTGAGAAAAAGCAGAGCTAAAACCATTGCAGGGACAATAAATAATCAGGGACGTTAGCTAATGTATAATCTTTGCTTCAGTAATAAAGGGTTTTTCCAGGATTACTTAAAAGATATAAAAATAAATAAAAATAAAAAATAAAAACCAAAAATGAAAGGAAGGAATGCAGTCATGCCACTCTTATGCCACCCGGCATGACGTTCTATTTCTTTTGTTTTTGATCGAATAACAGCATTATTTCAATAACCTTTTAGGATCAAATTTCTAAACATCTCTTATCGATCAGGTTTCTCTCTTCTCAATTCTCAATTCTTTATGTATTGGAGCGGGGCCAGGCGGCAATCCATGGTTATATAATCTTGTCTATGATTTCATAAATTTAACAATATTACCAAATAATTGCATTTGGGTTAGACCCTTTTTGTTTTCTAACTTTTAGACCTAATTTTAGACGTGAACTTTCAGTTAAGGGTGTAAAATTGGCCCATCTGCTTATGGCCTGTCCTAATGTAACCCGAAAAATTAGACTAAGCCCAACCCAAAGCCCATTTAGGTCCAGCCCAACCCTAGCCCATGCTAAAGATGGGCGGGCTTGGGCTTGGGATTTGTAGCCCAGCCAAGCGTAATGTCTAGCCCAAAGTTAGCCCATTTTATCATTTGACTATCTGAATTATATTTATCACTAAATTCACATGAGATTAAAAAATAATGAAATAAAATAAACAAATGCCACAAACAAACAAGAAAAAACACCAAAAAATTATATTTATGTCCTTCATTTTTTTTCCTCAAATAATAGAATGAATATATTTTAGCCAATGATTCATTTGTAGATGTCTTATTATAAATAATAAAATTTATGAAATCATATAAAGTTATAAACATTGATATAATGTTTGCAAATGTTTTTATAATTTATAAACATTTTACGTATAGAAACTTTATAAAGTTTAAATGTTAATTAATAAAGAAATCATAAAGAAGAAATTAGTCTAAATTAGGCCTAGTCTAAGACCCAACATAAGCTCGAAGCATGTTTTAAGTCTGAGACTAGGATTGGACTAAGGTTTTGGCCTAACCTAAGCTTGGCCGGAATAATACTAAAGCCCAACTAGGCTTAACTTGAGCCCAATCCAACTCGCATGAAGAGCACCCCCAACCCAGTCCAGCCCAACCCATTTTACACTCCTACTTTTAGCCACTTTACTCCCTCAATTATCTATACTACCTATAAAAAGATGAATGTGAGAAAAACTTTTGATTGACTAATATACCCTTATTTTAATTTTTAAATACACAACTACCTGTATGCATATATAGGAAATATAGCAATATAAAACACATGCCTTAATAAGAATTCTATGGAAACTATACAACTACCCTTCTGCATATGTAGAAAATATAGTAATATAAAACACATATCTTAATAAGAATTCTAAGGAAACTATAATTCGTATAATAATGAAATAAAACCAAACCCCTAATCTTGGAGGAGACGACATACAAGGTGGTGGAGGAAGGGGTTCTCATGTAGTCAAACACAAACATGAAGATGACGGTGGGGAAGATGGAGGTCCCGCTGATGATAGTAAAGGTATGAATCGCTTTTGTTTAATAATGGGGTTTTTTTAGTTTGAATGATATAGGTGCTCAGTTATTTCTCAAATACGGTCATTAAGATTGTAGCCTGGTTAGTCATGGATTGTAGTTTCAATAGTGGGGAATGAGTTTATTCAATATGGCTTGTATAATTTTGAAGTTGTTTTATTTTAACTCTACGATTATTTAATAGTTGCTAAATTCTTTTAACTCTATGATTATGTATTCGATTCCTCAATATTTTACAAGAAAAAAAGATATACTGTAAAATCATGTGTCCTATAAGCAAAATTATTGGTTATTAACAGATCGTCATTTTCCTTGAGGAATTTGGTTTCTTTGTTTTTACAAGATTTGCAGGCAGTGAGTTAGCCATTCAATGCATTTTATTCTATAAGAAAAATTATTGGTTATTGACAGGTTCCACTTTCTCCATCAAGAGTAGCTTCAACCTTCTTTCCACCTTTTCCATTAACAGCGACTTCTCCCAATGTCTGGTAAGTTTTGCTCTACAAATTTTATATATATATATAGTACTGTGTTGAAAATTTGTTGAGTTGGGTTTTGGTTTGAATGCTAATAATCACATTAGGTTTTATTTAATTCTGTTCCTTTGAGAAATTAATTTTATGCAATCATATTTCATTTAAATTCTATATATCTTTCCTAGAGTTTTTTCTATTCAAGTTTCTTGTTTTGTATTTTTTATTTTTGCTGTGAGTATTTTCACTTACTTTTGATTTGATTGGTAGAGTTTCATAAGCAATTTGTTAAAATGCTTTTGTGTTTGAATGCTAAACCCTTTATTTTACGTGGTAAATCATCTAATTATATTTTTTCTTTTGATGAAAAATTGCTCTTGGAAATATCCGATGGGAATTGAAAAGCTATTTTTATATGCTCATTCTCTTTCTAATTTTTTCTTACTGATAAAAAATCCCTTGTAAGAGGTATGTATTTTATTTATTTATTTATTTTTTTAAATGCTCAATCTTTATATTGTCTTTCTGATTTTTTTTTAGAAATTAAAATTCCCTTCTCAAGACTACACTGTTTATGGGTGATTTGAGGGGTAGGTCGGAGAACAAGGGCCTTAGGTTTCTAAATGTTCTTGATGAGGCATCTTGCCTTATTTTTTTATTTGTAATTTTTCCCATTTTTTGAATCCTAAGATTAGTTTTCGTGCTATGTTATCTTTGGTTGTTTCAATTAATGGGATGTTAAGCTCCAATGACGCATTGTGGAATGTCTCACTACAAAGTGGGGATCCATAGATTCTTTAGCCAAAAAAAAAAATAATAATAATAAAAAATACAAAGAAGTTGAAGAGAGGTAGTAGTAAAGTTTCATTTGGATGAAGTAGAATAATATCCCATGATAGTAATATGGTGTTAGGACTCTTATCTCTTTTAGCAGGTACTTATTCTTTAAGTGATCCAAAATGTATTAGAATTTGTTGATGTGTAAGTCACATTATATAAACTACTAATTCATTAATAAATTTAGTTTATTTTTTTGCATATAATTTCTACGATACAAAGAACTTGCCATATGGTTAACAATTCAACCAAATTAAATTCTCTCTAAAGATTAAGTGTATACTTTCTTCATTTATTTTGGTTCTAATTATTCTCTTTTTTACTTTTTCATTAATATGTTTCTTATTGTAGATGTGTAGAAAATTGGTGGACAATGAATAAGTTATTTGTCAAGATTCTTGATAGTTACATGTCATTATGTATTAGCATTTATTTCTATATCATTTGATGTACACGGACTAAAACCTTCTACGGAGTAATAAATAATTTCTTAACATTTCAAATCTTCACACTTGATATGGATTAAATGTTAAAGAACAAATGGCCGCATAACCTTCCTTAAGTAAATAAAGTTTATATTTAATCGATATAAACAATATTGAAGAGATAGTTATCATTAGATGAGGGGTTATGCTACATGAAAATGGTCAATCCCTATTCAAACTAAAAAGATCTTAGGAAGTATCAATCTTTTATAAGTTTATTTAGGAAAAATAATTGATGATCTTTAAATCATTTTATTGTTGACAAAAATCTACTTGCAACGCACGAGTGCAATAACTAGTAAGAGCAAAACTCTCTTTTTAGTGAGTTAGTGTCTTGACCCATAAAAGCTAATTTTCTAGCTCCCCCTTGATCTTAGAGGATATGGCAAGAGGCCAAGCAATGAAATTAGGACCGTTGTTCATTGCCATGGAGAGGATCCTTACTCAAGGGTAAGAGAAAGAGAATCACACTCTAATAATGCTTGGGATTAGTCTTTCCTCCCAATACACTTGAAGTACCTCTCCCACATACGCTTCGATTTTCGACGACCTCTTTGAGAAGAAGATATTCAAAAGAGGCGCCCCATATGTGAACCCAAATCAAAGTCTTTGCAAATCGAACATTCATGGAAATACTACTGGGGACCCATTCCTTGATAATGACAAAGGCCCCAATTCATAGCACATGGGCTGTCGAGGTTATCTAGCTTAATTTCTACCACCACCGATTATTTCGTTGTAGTCAACAAACATTTTGGTCTTGCTTATCTTTTTTACCGTAGACCCCTATCAAGGAGGCATGCTACAGAAAGTGTCCGTTCTTTATTCATAGAAAATGAAAATATGATACAAGTGAACAACCATTTTAATATATCTATAAGACCATCAAGCAAGCAAAATTCATTTACGCTTTGGAAAATTAGAAGCTATTCCAACCAACAATGGCTAGCAACAAATGCCTTTCAACTTCAAATTTTGTTCTCATATTGTCATGTTTGTACATGGGAAGGCTTTATACTTCTCATGCACTGACAGACACCATCAAATCAGGAGAAGTCCGGCCAATCAATTATTTTAAATAGGATTTTTTGGTGGCCATTTAGGGGGTCAACAGAAAACCCCCTGAGTAATGTCTCTCTGAAAATGTTCAAAATCAAACAATATTCAAAATGACTTTGTAGGACATTGCTTGATTTTGAACATCGGGAAATTTTCTACTGACCCCCCACTTTAAGGGTTATGTGCAATTTACCCTTTCGTTTAAATGTATAATTTGTATTATTTGTAAATTGCCCCCATTGAATATTATTATTATTTTGTTTCTCTGTTGGTTCCTATTTTATCATTTCAAAATATTTATTTTGTCAATGATAACTTTTATTTCTTGAACAATCCCTTCGAATACCAGATGTCAGGTAGAGAACCTCAATCAACAGACAGACATAAGACCAAACACCTAAGCTGAAAACCATAAAAACCTAACCATACATGATACAAGATACAATCGACTGGAAAAACAGCCAAAAAAGAACCTTGATACATAGAGAACGACCAGGAGAAGGTACCCATTAAAAAATTACACCGTTTCCAAAACAACAATAGTAGCAACTACAGCACTCCAGCAGGAACAAAGGTGAAAAAAAAGCAGCACACAAATACACATACACCTGGTGCGCAGTCGCACACCTTATTTCTCTGAGCGGAGGTGCGGTGATTGGGAATCAATGAGTCCGTCTCTTGTTCAAATGCCTATTCGATCAGTTCCATTTTGATAGACTTTAGTAGGTGGATCCGGCCATGATACCTAGCAACCGTCTTCCCTTTATTTTACATACGAATAGCATCTATGGCATTGATTTTAATATTTCAAAATATTATGATTTATGAGCTGTTATATATGCTACAGCTTGTGTTCAACCAAGAGGAACCTACTCCTCTTCCGAAGAGTTTTGGGAGTGACACTATGTGAAGAAGGGAAAGGCAAAATGACCCTCTTCACCTTCAAACAGCCATAATTTTCTGTTTCACTCGAGTGGAAAAATTGGGAATTAAGTGGCAAACTCTCTTATTGGTAAGAGAATCTCTCAATTTATTAGATAGTTCAATTAAATTTGAATCATTTCTATCACATGGGACCTATTAAAATATATGGGACCCATTTAATATGAATAGTTTAAATTTTAGGGTAAATTATAGAACACCCCCCTAAAGTATGGGGAGGGGTCAAAACATAACCACCCTTATGTTTTAATTTTTTCAATGTGCCTCCTTTATGTTTTAATTTTTGGTAATGTGCCTCATCATCATTCACCGTTAATGAAAACTGACAAAAATTAGTCACGTGGCTACGCACGTGATACCATTAACGGACCCATGTTACCCAAAATCACTAGAACTCTCGCCGAAATCATCTCCAATTGGGTGACCATTAATGATTGGTTTTGTTTTCCAATTGAACTAGGGGTACTTTGACAAAATTAAAACATTAAGGGGTTATCTGCTAACTCTCCCATACTTTAAGGGGGTTTTCTGCAATTTACCCTAAATTTTATTAGACCATTCGTTGCAATGGAAAGGAACTTTACTCTATGATGACATCGTATGGGGGATTTTTTTTTTTTTTTTTTTGATAGAATGGTTTAGTAAGAGCATCTCCAATCATGTGAGACATTTAGATGAACTATATGCATTTTTTGCGTAGTTACAGTATAAAAATGCATCGCTATAGTGAAAGTACATTATGTGGAGTATGAAAAAAAATGATTACTCTAACGCATGTGAGCCATTTTTTTGCCTAACCCACCTTTTTAATTATTTCTTGGAAGATGATGTGGCAGATTTGCATGTAAGCTATTTTTAAAGGCAAATATAGTTCAAGATTTGCCTTAAGCTTCTGTATCACCAAATGCATCACCCCATTGGAGCATCTATTTTTCACATATAAGCCAAAACATAGTTTTACCTCACACTTTCTCTCATGGTTGGAGATGCTCTAGTGGTTTGTGCTATTTTGCCTATTTTATTTTAGCTCAATGGCAAATGCTATAATTTAACACAATGTGTTTTGATGGTGTATATGACACAATATATAATTTATCACAAAGATGTGTTAAATATAACACGTGGGTGTATTATTGCTATTTTTAGCACACCTGCATATCATTGGAGCACGAACAAAATATGCTATGCTAAAATATGATAATAACATACTTTTAATTTAGCATACCATTAGAAATGTTCTAAGGTTTATCATTGACCAATTAGACCATAGACACATGAGTTGACCTCCCTTTATGGGGTCTTGCACCGAGCCATACGTTTTAGACTTGACTAGGATATATACAATTTAAGAATTGGGGTTTGATTTGAATTTGACAAATATTAATTGGAACATTTTCTAAAGGAGGAGAGGCATGTGCAGTGGGTCACATGAACCAATATCTTTAAAATCTTGATGGTTAATTTGGAGTTTAAGATGACTTATGAGGTAGACTCAGGTCAGCCGTCTGCAATGGCTTTGGATTTCAGACCTTGACATGTGGTGCACGTTATGATCGATCTAAATGCACCCCATGGGATCCCAAGTCATCACTTATTATTATTATTAAGTTAAAATCAGAGGAGAGAAATTCAATTCATGTATAGTTATTAAAATCATACGCATTCATGTATAGTTAAAATTAAGACTTTTTCACAAAACTACACGTATTTATTGGGGCAAGACATGCCATTAGATCCAAATGATATTGGTAATTACTATTATACATGAGTTGGGAAATCAAATTTATACTAAAAAGTTGGAATTCTTTATCATTTTTCTCAAGGCTAATGATATGATAGTATAGTGACATTCTACTAACTTGTTGAATAAAATATCTCGAGTTGAAGCTTATGAAAAAACTTCGATACTCATTAGGAAGAGTTGGGGTAAAGGTAAGTTTTATAGTTTGTCAAAAAAGAAGAAGAGAGGGAGGGGGGGGGGGGGGGGTTGGAAATACCATTTACGTCGCTGCAGAATGTTTATATAAGGCACCAATCAGAGCAGAGAAATTCAAGCTAAGAAATTTAGAAGCTCTTCCAACAATGGCAAGCAACAAATGCCTTACCACTTGAATTTTTGTTCTCATCTTGTCATGTTTGTTCATGGGAAGAGGGCCCTTACCTTTCAGATGCACGGAACGACAGCATCAAACCCGGCCAAGTGGTCGAAAACTTCAAGAAACTGCTGGTCTCGGCGGGAGGAATCTTCGTATTAGGATTCTTCACTGCCCCGTATTCGAACAACACTTATTTAGGAATATGGTACAAAAACGCTTCTGATAAAGAAATCCATATATGGACGGGTAACCGAAATACTCCAATAACAGATTGCGGAAAGCTCACCATGGATGCTGACGGCAAATTGAAGATCTTACACAGTGGAGGAACTCCGATCATCTTGAATTCTGATCAAGCGGTTGCTCAAAACTCAACGGCCGCTCTGACCGATTCTGGCAATTTTGTGGTGACTGATTTCACAAAGAGGGTCTTATGGCAAAGCTTTGATTATCCTTCCGCCACGCTTGTGCCTGGGATGAAATTAGGCACCAACTATCAAACGGGCCAAAAATGGGTACTCAAATCGTGGATAAGCGAGGGAGTTGCAGCACCAGGGGGTTTTTCTCTGGAATGGAACAACATTACCAATGGTACAGGACAATTGGTGATGAGGCGCCGAGGGGACATCTACTGGACTAGTGGGATGGTGAACACTCAAGATCGGACTTTCCCCAGCATTCCTTGGTTGAGAGATCCTGACTCTAATCCTTACGAGTTTAGCTATGTCTCTAATGAGAATGAGAGTTACTTCAATTATTCAGTCACAAATGATAGCGTCATCACTAGGTGGACATTGCGGCCGGAAGGGCGGCTTTACGACGTTGGTTATCATCAGCTTGGGCCGAACGATCCATGTGACTGGAATACCACGTATCCTGGGTGTGCAGTGCTGAATCGACCCGGATGTAGAAGTAGCAACGATAAGTTTGAACAACGAAAGGGTTCTTTCGTTGTATCGCCCTTCTTGTCTGATGAAAATTCGAGTATTGGTCAGTTTAGCGATTGTTTCAGTCGATGCTGGAACAATTGTTCTTGTGTTGGATTTGACACGGTTAATCCCGATGGTACTGGATGCCAGTTTTGGAACAACATTTCAAGCTTTGAACCAAGTGGCAGTGGTCGTTCACCTTACGTGTTAAAGTCAACGGATTTTCACAGCATATCAAAAACTGGTAAGGATTAATTCAAACAAAATCTCTCTCTCTCTCTCTCTCTTCATGATTAATTAATTAGAAGAAATGTGGAGAGACTTCACCACATGGGTTTTCATTTGCCTAAAATAAGACTATTAATTTGTTTAGGAAAGAAATGGAGGATATGGATCATCGTTGTTGTAGTGGCTGTTCTAGCGACACTTCTCTTAGGCTTCTTGTTCTATTTGAGGAGAAAGCACACAGGTAATGTTAATTTGGAATTTGGTAGATCAGATCAATGTATTCGTCCCTCTGACCTATATATACAAGTCTAACAATGAACTAGCTTTTATATATGCAACAGGTGAGATCGAAAGATATGAGGACAATACATTACTTGAATTAACAACTTCAAACATGTTTAATGATTCAAATGAGAGTGTAAGCAACAGCAAGAAAGTTCACGACGTGAAAGTATTCAGTTTTGCATCTATAATGGATGCCACTAATAATTTTTCAGATGAGAACAAACTTGGATAGGGCGGTTTTGGTCCTGTTTACAAGGTAACTTCTAAAATGGATTATTGGGAGAATAGGTGCATGCATTGATTAATGGCTAAATTTATAGGTTTTTCATGGATCATATTCAGGGACAATTACATGAAGGGCGGCAAAAAATAGCGGTAAAGAGGCTTTCAAGGGGATCCGGACAAGGTCTAGAGGAGTTCAAAACTGAGATTAAACTAATTGTCAACCTTCAACACATGAATCTTGTTAGACTTTTGGGTTGCTGCATTCAAGGAGACGACAAGATGTTAATTTATGAGTACATGCCCAACAAAAGCTTGGACTTCTTCCTCTTTGGTTCGTAGTGCTTTCAAATTTATGTTTCTATTTGTTTCATGTTCATATTTTCTTTTTTCTTTTTTTGGTCTAAAAAGGTTACTAATTGTGTTTTTATTATTTTATAGATCCAATTAGAAAGGAGCTATTGGATTGGAAGAAACGTTACAACATAATTGAGGGGATTGCTCAAGGACTTCTTTATTTACATAAGTATTCTAGACTTAGAATTATTCATAGAGATTTAAAAGAGAGTAACGTCTTACTTGATGAAAATATGAACCCCAAGATTTCTGATTTTGGCATGGCTAGAATTTTTGGACGAAATGATGTTGAAGCAAATACAAATAGGATTGTTGGAACCTAGTAAGTGAGCATCATATCTATATTTGCCTATTTCTTTTTCTGCCAATATGCATATATATATATATTTCTATTTCTATTTCTATTGCAGTCAAATAAAAAATGTAAATTATTATTAAATGCAGTGGTTACATGTCACCTGAGTATGCCATGGATGGCACGTTTTCAGAGAAGTCTGATGTCTTTAGTTTTGGAGTCTTAATGTTGGAAATCGTAAGTGGCTGGAAGAGCAATAGCTTTTATCATCATGACCATGCCATTAACTTAGTAGGATATGTAAGTAAACAAAATTTCAATTTTGTCTACAACATTATGCTTTTTACTCATACACGTATTAGTTTCCTAATAGGTTTTTCTTTCTCTTTTTGAAAAAATAAAAATGTTTTAGACCTGGGAGTTATGGAAAGACGGAGCCATCTTGGAGATAAAGGATTCGATGCTTGGTGATTCCTCGATATGCCAAATATTGATATGCATTCATGTAGGTCTCTTGTGTGTACAAGAGAATGCGATGGATAAGCCTACCATGGCAGACGTTATTTCTATGCTTACTAGTGCACCATGTAACTTCTTGACCCAAAAGAACCGGCTTATGTTCAACTAAGCTTGAAACTAAGCCCGAAACAGAATGAAAAATCATCAAGTTATTGTGCAGCAAGTTGTTCGTCTGAAAGCTCGGTAAAGATAGAAATTCTACTATGTATCGTCTCCTAAAAACATGGCAAAACATATCTTTCATAATACCTAAATTGCTCCCTCTCTATTTAAATGATTTTAATTGGTAATGCAATGTTATATGTCTCTTCCTCCTCCTTTCCTCTTTTTTCTTTAACCCTTCTAGTAAGTACCCATCATCATAACCAACAAATAAACAAGTCCTGGCCCTTTATTTCTTTATCATCCTCTTTAATTTTTGTTTCCCTCAAAATTGACTAGCTTCTTTTGAAGTTTGAATGTGGTTGGGCCTTGTGTTTGAGAAGTGTTTTGATTGGTTGGTTTGATCTCTAGTAGGGGTTTGACATGTGTCTTTTGGGAAGTTAATTTGGTCCTCGTTTCCTTATCATGCAGTTGAAGGTTGGCAGATAATGGACATCTTTTTGGGTTTTGAAGTGGACGGATGGCAACTTTTTCTAGTCGAAGGAAAACTGCTAAGGCAGTTATCTGTAGGTGGCATGATTTCAAGCCCAGAAGTAAACACTGGTAACTTCCAACCGTTAGAAGAATTGGCTGCTATCTATAAAATGCAGAAATGAAGATTGAGGAATAGTTCTACAACCAACATCCTTCACAGGATTCTCTTTGCAGGAGTAGTTCAATTTAGTTTCCAACAAACATTTCCATTTCACTTGTGTAATTTTTTGTTTATGTTCTTGTTTGTAGCTTGCAACAAACTTCATTGGATGCTTTGTGCTTGTAATCATGTTACTCTCATGTGTTGGTAATGTGTTTCCTATTTCATTTCCATTTTTGTTTTGTTTTATTGCTAACAAGTTCATCAAGTTTATTTCCTTTTAGACATTCACACTAAGACCTTAAACGAATAACCCCTATCCTTTAAATAATTGCCTGACTTTAAGAAAAGTAACCAACTAGGCGGTTATAGTCTACGACTATAATCTTTCGGCCTAGAACGTGCTAAGAGTCATGTACGTGCACACGACTTCGGACTGAACTTGGCCTTGGCATGCCAATGTACGTAATTTGTAGAGAACAATTTTTAATGTGAAAAATTTTGTTTTAGTTATTTTGATAAAATAGATTGGCAAAGTTTCATTGAGAATGTTTCCATTAAAGAATGTTTGTATGAAATGATTATTATTTATTAATCATCCAATTGTGCGTAAATTTCCATTTTACTCTTCATTTTTTTAATTAGTCTAATTCAATAGTGTAAAGTAATTTTTGATGTTTGAGATGAGAATATCTGTACTAATATAAAGGGGTTGTACTTTGGTTGGATTGGCATATTGAAGTATTAAGACCCCCCACATCAATTTCTAAGATAGAAAGAAAAGTTTGGGTTAAAGTGGTTTTTAAGATAAAAGAGGTGGTTTCTATCTATCACAACGTACTTCCCACCTATTCTCTATCACTAACCACTTAATATTACATTTTTTTCTTCAAATTTGAATTATTTTTTATTTTTTAATGTCAACGCCCATTTTTGTACTAAATAAATTTAAACTTGTCTACATTTTTTTGGGGAGGTCTTTGTAACTTTTATATCTTTACTTTTATTGGACAATATAACTATATTGTATATGAGGAAAAAAATATGCGAATTTGGTCAAAACCCCTATGTATAAGACTTTTTTCACAATAGACCCCAAAACAAAATAGGTTTTGTGAAACCCCTTTTTGACACTGTACGGATTAAAACACCCTTGATTTTAAAACATCTAATAATTTACAAACGTGCCATTTTATTCCTCACCTGAAAATTAGGGATTTTCAACCATTTTTTCCGGCGACATTATACAGTAACAAAATGCTGTTGTCTTTGAAAAAATATAAAAAAAACACTACAATAACAGTCCCCAAAAAATGACCAAATTTGAAATCGCAACCAAAGACACAAAAAGAAAAAGAAAAAAGAAAAAAGGAGAGAAGATCTAGAGTTGGGAGATGAAAAGAAGAAGAAGAAGAAGAAGAAGAAGAAATAGAGGAAGAGCCGTTGTTGGAGAAGGTTTAGTCATGGCATGGCCTTGATGAACAGCCGCTAAAGAAAAAGATATTGTTGATGTTTCTAGATTTGCTTTTTTTTTTTTTTTTTTTTCCAGATCTGGTTTTTCTTCTCCTTCTTCTTCTTCTTATTCTTCTTCTTCGTTTTCAAATCTGGTTTCATCTCTCTCTCTCTCTCCTCCCTTCTTTTTCTTCTTCTTCTACATAAACGGAATTGGTTTGAAATTAACATATCCTGTAAATATAAAAGGAGGTTAAAACAGGTATTTTAAAAAAAACATTTCCTTTTGCTTAAAGAATATTTTAAAAAAGGGGTTTTAGAGTTAAAAAATCTTATGATGGGTTTTTTTTGTTAAAAGCAGTCCCCTAATAGGGGTTATTGCAAATTTCTCCAAAAAATAAATTTATTTTTTTTACAAATGAAATTCTTAATTCAAAAATTTTATTTGTTAGCATATTAATAAGACGTCTTCGATCTAATGAAAGGTTTGGATATATTGATACATAGAAAACAGCCTACCCATTTAATCCACTGTTAGAAAACAACCCACCCTTTCCCAAAGGCCATCCCACATAATTGATAAATGGGCATCTTTCCCATGAAGTTAGTCTCCAATTGACTTGGCCAAAGCATCTTGGTTAGCTGAGTCACATTAACTGATGCCCAAGCTTGGAGCCCCCATTTCTCTTGGACTTTTTTTAACTCTTTGGACCTGTTTGGGAACTTTAAAAACTGGATCAGACTAGGTCCAATTCATAACTGGTATCTGCTTTTTAAATAAATCAACTCACAGTTGCTTTAAAAGCAACTGTGTTTATGCCTTATTTTTATAATAAGGTTGAACTGTTTAGCAGGTAAAAGAGACTTACCAAACAATGTAAAATCAAAACTTATCATTAACTGGCTAAGTTTTCAGGCTTGCCAAACAACTCCTTTAATGAGATGAAGTTTCTTCTTATCATCATATCACAACTAACTCCAAATGAAATCTTGAGTCGGTCAAATCTACTCCACACATTTTTGGGAAAGGAAGGCATTGCATTTAGTACACAAATTAATGACACACAGGTACACCAATCAGCTTAAGATAAAAAGTTTAATTTTTAGTTTAAATTGTAGATAACCCCTCTGAAGTATGAGGGGTTAACAAATAACCCCCTTTATGTTTTAATTTTACCAATGTGCCTTCCATGTGTTTTAATATGTGAATTTGCCCCACCGTTATTTGCCGTTGATGAAAATTGACGAAAAATAGTCACGTGCTACTTCATAGTTGACCTGTGTTGTCCCAAATGCCCTTGGTGTGTGGGTGCATGTGAGGGAGGGTGCAAGGTTTTTTTTTTTCTTTTTACTACTACCGTTAACACCGTTAAGCTCAAAAAATCCCAAATGAGCTTAGGGGGCAAATTGGTAAAATTAAAACATAAGAGGGGTTATCTGTTGACTACCCAATATTTAAGGGGGGCTATCTATAATTTACCCTAATTTTTACCCAGACAACTTGGTACCTTTTACCATGACAACTAGGGACTCCCATGTATTAGTAGTAGCTTGGTGTTTCCTACCATGACAAATGGGGACTCCTTGGTACTAGTGTAGCAGTAAAAGGGGTGTTTAACGAGGAGGTCTTTCTGTGTAATTGTGATACAGTCATATGGTATCATGAGTTAGTGAATGGAGCAAAATGGAAATGTCAGGTCAAAAAGTGATCTGACATTCACACTTTGTTGTACTCTCATTGACTGGTGATACCACGTCACCCGTATCACAATTACATATAAGTTTTTCTCATATTTAATTTGTCAACAGCATAGTTTTTCTCATATTTAAGTTTTTGTTGAATTACTTATGAAAGGAATTTAGAAAAGGAAAATACTTTCATAACCAGCATCAAGACACACACAGACACTTTTTTGTAAAAACATATGAGACCCATATATTAGACACACAATCCACACAGTGTCATCATTACTTTTTGCAATAACAAAAAATTGTCATACTAGTCAAACCCTTTTAAGAAATGGTTGACATTTTGTAAAAGCACGCAACTATGTAGCTAGTAACCATGTAGTTTTACAATTCACTTGACATGGAGCTGCATGGTGATACGCAGTGGCAAATTTAATGTTGGGGCAATGGGAGCAGATTCTCCCACAGAATTAATGAAAAGTTTTGGGATTAATTTATAATTTCTAAAACTTTTAATATTGTTTAAAATTGCCCCGGTCATACTACTCGGAAAAGGACTTCTGGCCACTTAACAGTTTTTAAAAAGTTTTAGGATTCTCTAAAATGGTAAAGCAAAATAAGTAAAAGATACATATGACTATGAGCCCCTTCTCTCTCTCTCTCTCTCTCTCTCTCTCTCTCTCTCTCTCTCTTTCTCTATATATATATATATATATATATATATATAGGATAACGATTAGTTAAACACATGCTGGTATAAGTTATATTAGTTTTTACATTGAGAATTTTACCTAGTATGTGTGTGTGTATATATATATATATATATATATATATCCAATCCTATGAGCACATGCTCACCTAACTTATATATATATTAAAACCACACATTAGAGATTGTACCCCTTATATTGACCCAATATACTCCATAACCCACCATTGCATGAATACAACCCCCAATGCATTATATCCGCACATCCTCATAGAATCGGTTCTATATATATATATATAGGATGATAATCAAGTAAGCACGTGTTGATATAACTTATCAACACCCGTATTGGGAGTTGTATTAGTGGAATATGAAATACATTGAACCAATGCAAGAGATATAATCCCCAATGTATGGTACTAATATAACTTATATCAACATGTGCTGATAGGAACATCGTATATATATTATGATTTATTATAATGCCAAATTAGTCCTCTTAGATTTGTTTCTATTGGATGAGACTTACAATATTATGAAATTCACGAGGACAATATATATAGAGAGTAAGTTACTTTGCTAATGAAAACAATCACCACGTTTTATAAATAAGCTTGCAAAAACATTCTAACTCCATCTCTGCATATAAGGGAAAACCCTTTTGGATTTGTTTTAAAGGGGTCGTAGAGTCCAAGTCGCTTAAGCACCACCGTGACCATTAAATATTCCCTGTACTCCGTATATCCTTAAGTTGAAGTTTCGGACACCCACTGAAAAAAATAATAATAATAAAAAATAAATAATTCTATTAAATGAATCATGAATCTTCTCCATGCATGAAAGTGGGTTTTTTTTTTTTTTTTGGCTAAGTGCATGAAAGTGATGTTACTTGGGTACTTGAGCTATCATGACGTTTCAGATGCTTTCTGGCTGACTACTCCTCCAGGCACATACAATTCTTGACCCACTTGCACCAAATAATCACAGGATAAAATCCATATGGGTGGCCTTGAGGGAGATTTGTGAGAGTTGAACCCAAGATCCTACGACCACTCAATCCACCCAAGTTCTCCATTTTATTACTACTCCATGTTGTGCCAATATTTTTGTGGAACTAAAATCCGATGGGAAATTTTATGGTAATCCAAAAAAAGAAAAAAACAAAAGAGGGATATCAAATTTCAAGTGATAAGTAGTCACATTTTGTGATAAATAATCATATTAATTTGTGGTACCTTTTTCGAATCATTTTTCTGTGAATGGATTCAGTGCTGAGTTTTTGTGCTAAGTTGCAAAAATTCAACACCGTGCTAAGGTCATTGTGGCCGTCGGATATTTTTTGGACGGTCAAAATAAAAAAAATTGCTAATGAAATAACCAAAATGATCTCAATGACAACTTCTTTATATTTTAATCGTGACCATCCAAAAAATCATCCGATGACTACAATGACCTAACTCAGCACCGAATCTGTGCTCACTTTTATTAAAATTTGACTTACCATAAATGTGTACAACAAATATGATTTCTTACCACTTGGGATACATACCCAAAAATATCATAGAATTTCTTACCACTTGGGATACCACCTTATCAATTGTACTCTTTGGGGCAGATATGGGGTATTATGGGCTTTTGAATTTTAAATGATAGAAAAGAACACATTTAATCAAGAGGAAAATGATATGAAGAGGATGCTTTTGTGCTAAGAGCCATGCGGTCTCCCTTTTAATCATTGGGTTCGTATATTCCTTCAAATTTATATTTAACTCTCTTTTCAGCTATGATTTCAAAGAATACGCCGATTGGCCATGAGGGGTTTCTTAGTGAGGGATCTCTCTTCATAGCTTTCCTCCAATTAGAAATGGTCCTAATTGGTTAGTATACCTGGAGTAGGTGTCTGTCCAAGTTTCATGCTACATCAATAAGCTTCTTGATGGCATGTATAAACATGAGTAACAACCATTCTTCTTTTGTTTTAAGTGTCTTAATTACTACATAATATTTTGGTTTTAAATACTTTCAGCAGGATAGAGATGGAAGTTTGAAAGGAGGTGTTGAGTTTCTTGAGCTTTGTGGTTTTGAAAGAATTGAAGGTGGCTGGTTCTTGTTTCTTCCTCGGGAAAAAGTTGACATGGCAGTATTGAACTCAGCTGGGTCTGAGTTGAAGTCTGCAATAACGAATCCATTTTTTGGACTTCTCTCTAAAGGATAAGAGAAGATTATACCGTTCTTCTAGGGTCTATCTCTTGGGTCTGAAAATTACAGGGAAAAATTGGCCATGGATGATAAGCATAATTAGAGAAATATAGCCATTTCTCCATTAGAAAATTCCATAAAGATGGATGATAAGCATAATTAGAGAAATATAGCCATTTCTCCATTAGAAAATTCCATAAAGATGTCTTATGCTGGATTCTTACTGTGTTGTAAGGATATTAAATTGTACAAAACTACGAGCTTAAAAATTAATGAATGTAGAATGTTTTATTTTCTGCCATTTTTCATATTGCAGGAAGATCCAACCTCCTCTCTCTCTCTCTCTCAAGTTAATTTACATCAAGCTAAGCTTAATTACAACTTTAGTGAAGTTTTTTCAGTTTTATCAAAGCCTGTTTTAGCTATTTTAGGAGTAGCCAAAGACATTTTTTAATTCTTTGATTTAGGGACGAAACCAGGATTTTATCTCGGGGGTGGCCAAAGTATGAATAAAATTTTTTTTACCATTCAAGTATAAGAATCATATTAAGATTCAAGATTAAATTAATACATTGAACGGGAGGTAAACGACTGGACGTCACTTATACTTCCCTAAGACCATGACCGAAAAAAAAAAAGGGTTGACAATAGCAATAAATCTAAAGAAGGTTTAAAAAAAAAATTTTAAAAATAAAAACCGGCCTAAAAGATAAAAAACCAAAAAATGTGCTTTAATTTGTAGACATAGAGCAGTGATCTTCTTCGACAAGATGCTCTCCGTCGGCCGTCACTCTTTGGTGTGCTCAATGATTTTGTTTGAAAGAGATCTAGGATAAATCCAACAGAAAAAAAGAAGCTGAAACAATAGGAGAATGTGTTTGTTTATAGCTAATTACTTTGGACTTTTTATCTTTTGCTAATATTAATTTTAGCCTTTTATCCTTGGGTATAAGTTGTCTATTTGACTTTTAGGGGATCATGTGAGGAACCATTGTGTTGATTGGGAGGGACCATTGGTCCATTGTGCCTTGCTACTTAAAAAAAAGGAAACTAGTAAATTACATTTTGGTGACTACTTCCTAATGTAATACCAAAAACAAAATAACCAGTAGTCATTTCACAGTGGGTTGATAATCCATTTGTAACAAGTTAACAAGTAAAATCATTTTTTTGGTATTAGTATGAAGTATAGTCGCCCAACGTACTTTTCCCAAGACAATTTTGTGAGAGTGATGGGGGGCCATGGCCACCCCAAGCCTGGCTATGGTTCCATCCCTGCTTTGATTGATTACATTTACATGGAAAGCACCATTAAGATTGTTGAGAGCTTCAAGATTTCTTTGGTGACTGTTACTCTTAATGTTCGTGGGAGATCATACTAAGAGACATAAGGCATCCTGACTGTTTCAGGTTTGGATTACTGCATGTACAGAAATTGTTGTTGTCTTGTTTGGAGTAACCAATCTAAGAACAAACTAGTTTATGTGCTCCGACCAAGATTATGAAGAAACTCTCAGGAAAATGAAATACCCAAGATAGAAAATTTTGACTTCTTAGATACAGCTACCATTTCAATTTATTCCTGTATACCCATTTATTTGAAGCTCATCCATCTGGATGCAATTGGACATATTATTGGAAAACTGCACCTATGAACATTTCTACTAATGCAACTTAACCTTCGGGAAGAAAATATTCAGCTGGAATATGAATTCAATAGCAACTAATGTGTCTTACCTCTCTCGATTATATGTTTAAAGCCATATATATTAATCTTCCATCATTAACCTTCTGAACTCCTTTATTTGATCCTCAGGCAGTTGCAGGCAAATGTTAAGGCCTCCCTCACCTTTTGGTCCCCCCGGCAACAGAATGACCAGACCGGGTCTAACCACGATTGGAGTGGCGCATTTTACTCTGCCCCATGCAAACTCCTTTTCTTCTAACCCTAACCTCCACCACGCCACCAGTGAGAAGCTGCCTTCCCTGCAAGGTACCCCTCTGTTCACCTCTAACCAATCTATTCCAGACCTCACATACTCATCATCCAACCTTTCCAACCCTTCTTGCACTTTATTCACAAGGTAAGACTCATCTTTCTCCTTGAGCTCCCTCACACTTACTCGCGCAAAGCCAGGTATCAATGCATTTCCAGAAAATCCAGGCGGGGCTTGAGGTACAACTCTCTTCCGAGCATCCACTGGAAACAACATTGTTGAAATTCTTTCTTCTGCCATTTCTACTGCAATGCTCCTTGCCTTCCATATCTTTGTACAGTTCTCCAATTTCCCTTCCATGAGGACTGCCTTCTTTAAGCTGGCGATCTGTTGTGGTGACAAATAGATTAGGTGAGTCTGTTTTTGCGGTGTGACTTGCTCGATGGTGGTGCCACTGGTACCGCGGACAGTGAATGAGTAGTCTGCGTCGATGGAGTAGTCTGCATCGATGCCCCTTGAATACTCGTAGTGTGGGTGACTGATCTTTGGCGGGTTTCGTGCTTTGAATATTGTTCGATCAGGGTTTGGTATTATGGCGAGGTCTTCACCACGAGTCAGGGCAGCCATGTTTGCTTCGACATCGCTGGCTGCTATTCCATCTACAGCGCAATGGTAGAATCGAAGCGAGAGGGCTAAGCTCCCGCATCCAAACTGAGTCAACTGTCACAATTTACATATTACTGTCAGTATGGAACTTAAGCTGGAAGGTAATCACAGTCGTGACGGTGTGACTGTCGTGTTGTGATTGATGCATGTCATGCACTCGCATGTAGGGCCATAGCGTTTGCATGACACTAGCCAATATGGCGTGATGGTCAGAATCTCGTGATTGTAATTAATTAGCATTCTTAGATAGTAGGGCGCAACTAAATGTGAGGAAAAACAGAGAATGGCCAAATTGCTTATATGTAAGCACTCAATAGTAGAACCATGAGTCTCTATGCCCATAGAAATTCATCCAGATAGTAGCCTAGGAGTTTCTTCAATGCTGGTCTTTTAATGGCTTTAGGCGTTTTTGAAAAACATGTTTGAGATATAAAATAATGGGGATTTGGCCACAAGTCTTTAAAATGGGACTTACATAGTCAAAAGTTTAAAAGAAAAACTTATACGGCATGAAGTCCACTAAATATCCCTGTGACAAAAATGCCTTCGTAGTACTCAGAAAGAAACATGTATATTACTTAAACTATCTTTGGCTCATTAATATCTCATTAATTAAGGAGAGAGTCTTGGTTATAATATCTCCAAAAAAAGTGAGCATAAATTAATGAGACAATTAATTTGGGTCATAATATCTCCAAAATTTTCCAAAAATTGTAAGCATAAATTAAGGAGACAATTAATTTGGGTTACAATATCTCCAAAAATTACGAGCAATTACATGAAGATATTCATTGGGTTAAAAACCAGTTACATGAATGAAAAATGATGTAACTATTTTGGTTACAATTACATGCAATTACTATAGTTACATGCAATTGTTTTCTGTTTTGATTACAGTTACATATAATTGTTTTTTGTTTTGATAACAATTACATGAATGAGAATTTTTCCGACACAAAAATAGCTACATGAACTTTATGAAATGTTACATGTTAAATTGGTAATAGTTCCTTCGTAGTTGTAACTGTTTGATACAATTTCGTAACTAGTTACATGGGGCTTATTTGGGGGTTCCAACGAATGCTTGACCTTGTTGTAACTATTTTAAGGGATACTAAACCACCGCAAAACTTGTTGTAACTATTTTGGAGATTTAGATCAATATACAAATATGCGGGTTTGATTGATATACTATTGGGTTAATATTAATGGAAAGCAATAGAAGTCATTTTGCCAGTCAGATCTTGAAGGAGATAAACATGGGAATCCCTATGATTTTCGCAAAAATCATGGGGAAGATTCGCATAAAAAATCTTGTTAAACGTTAATCTTCCAAACGGATGTGGATGGAGATAAATATGGGCATAAAGATTGAATGCCGCAGAAATCGTGGAAAATAAACTTAAAGAGAATCTTATTTAATTAAGCATGTAACTGATTCCTAGCGTGCAAGCGTGGAACAGTTACACGACAAACAATGGACGAAGAAGACGAAGTGCAGGAATGGAACAGTCACACAAATCTTTGACTTGGGGTTCAATTTCGGAAATCGTGGAGCAAATCCATTTAAATTCCTTGCCATATATGTTTATATGAATCTTTGACTTGAGGTTCAATCCCATAAATCATGGAGCAAATCCATTTAAATTCATTGCCATATATGTTTATTAGGGAAAGGGTGGTATTATCGGTAAGGTAATTAGCAGCTGCCTTTAAAACGTGGTCGTTTCGAATGTGCATTGGACTTCTAGCAAAAAAATATCTTATAGATGACTTGAAATTAGAACAAAACGAGAATCATGTATTTACGGCTAATTTCCCCTAAAATAAAACAATTGATTGTTTTGGACTAATAGTAATTCGTAGTTATTATGAAGTGGGGGGTGATGTAGGTTCCATTCTACTTAATGCCCCCCCCCCCCCCCCAAAAAAAAAAAAAAAAAGAAAAAAAAAAGAGGGACATGAGAAAAACGGATTATTATTGCATGGAGGATCTGGGCATAAATTGTGTGTGTGAGAGAGAGAGAGAGAGAGAGAGAGAGAGAGAATCTGCATTAAGAGAATTGGTTTGTCTTTCAGCTCCATTCCTGCTTCATCCTGCACGAAAGCAACCAACTGCCTAAACTCCGGCTTAGGCGCCATTAGCTCACCAAATTGGCTTAATTTACTCTCAGTTGTGGCGGCAGCAACCACCGCACCTGCACCATTACAGTCAATCTCGAGGCGGTGAGTCTCCTCCAAGGCTGGCACAAGCCGTCCAGCCAAAAAGTCGTAAGTCACAAGCAACCCACTAACCGCGCGCTCGCTTTAATGTATGACAAACTTCTGAGAAGCTCATTTGATTTGGTGGAGGATCGAAAAAGGTGACACTATCTATGTATACAACCAAGGATAGATCTATGTTTGATAAGAAGATACGTCGCCGTTTGGTTGGTTTCTCAGGTACGATTAAAACTTTCTCCATTTAGCTTCACATCCTCCATTTGTTTCACTCACTTTTCCCAGAGCTTTTCCTGTGCTATTACTAACTGGAAAATGGGGTTAGAGCCAAGCTAGAAAGCACGTTGAATTTACACTTCTGTATCTGCAAGGGCATTTATAGGTGCAGCATTTCAGCTGTCGTGTTGTCTTCTTAAATAAAGTGGTGGTTTCTTATAAAGCAAAATTAGTTACAATTAATACAGCAGTTTTAAGTAATTAAGAAACTAAAGTTTTAATTAGTGTCAATGAAGCTTAATTGGCTATAAACCATATAGGATGATGATCAGGTAAGCACGTGCTGACATAACTTACGTTAACACCCGCATTGGAAGTTGTACCTTGTGTATTGGTAGATTATGAAGTACATTGGTCTAATGCAAGGGGTACAACCCCTAATGCATGGTGTTGATATAACTTATATCAACACGTGCTGACCTGATCGGGACTGAACTATATATATATATATATATATATATATATATATATATATATAGACACGGTTATGTCGACACCATGCATTAGGGGTTGTACCCCTTTTATTGGTCCAATGTACCACATATCTCACTAATACACAAAGTACAACTCTCAATGCGAGTGTTGATATAAGTTATATCAACATGTGCTTACCTGATCATCATCCTATATATATATATATTCAATAGAAGTGGTTTCTTTAAATATTTATTAAGTTTCAGTTTAATTCAAAAGTGAAATGGTTCATAATTGTATCAATACCTTTGGAAATGGTCTTTTCAGTAGTAACTTTTTGACGTTTGAAACTCAACACCGAAATACCTATTAATGCGTGGAAAATGGGACACTCTAGAGCACCACAATTCACCTCCCTATCTCACTCGGGTACCATTAATAGACCACAAGGTAATTCAAAAGTGAAATGGTCCATAATTGTATTAATACCTTTGGAAATGGTCTTTTCAATAGTAACTTTTTGATGTTTGAATCTCAACACCGAAACACTTATTAAAGCGTGAAAATAGGACACTCTAGAGCACCACAATTCACCTCCCTTATCTCACTCGGGTACCATTAATAGACCACAAGGATCCATCGTAGAGCCACCACAATTGACAGCCTATAGTAACAAGAAATTCAAAAGGTCCACCCGCGCGGCCAACGTTTTAGTTTTTTTTATTATAAAAAGAGTAGTGTTAGGTATATTAAGGCTCTTTTCCCTAAATGGTAGGTTTTTTAAGCTTTATTCCAACTTTGGTGTGATTTTTAACTTTATTCCCAAACAGTGATAAATCGTGGTTGCTAACCACGATTTTATTAAAATCGTGCATAGCAACCACGATTTTAGGTTGGGTATATAATCCGTCATTTGTCGACCGTACCCGTATAAATGTTATATACACAGAAATCGTGGCTAGCAACCACGATTCTATGTTAAAAACCCATCCCCCTTATAACGTAAAGAGAGCAGCACTTTTCATAAAAAAAAAAAAAAAAAACCAAAAAACAGAGGAGTGCTTTCAGTCCACCTCTCGCGATGTAGGGCTGGGAAATCCACATCCGGCATCGATCCTCCTTCATCGTCCTCTGCCAGCGTCGATCCTGGTCCTCCGTCGGCGTCGATCAGCTTCCTCATTGTTCGTCATCCGTAGCACTCATTATCTCTCTTACGTTTAGAGCAGTGAGCACTATCAACTGAAAAGAATCAGGCTTTTCCTCGTCTAGGGTTTTCAATTTGGCTTCCTCCTCGTCTCTTGCTCAGATCTGCGTTCGTGACTGTTGAAGAAGAACTAGGGCTTTTGTGCTTTCCCCTTAATCGCGTGACCGTAGATTTTCTTGGTGATGTATTCATTTTCTTCTTCAATTTATTGTTGTCTGTGGTGTGATTTTTGCCTATTTTATTTTGAATTGATCGATTAGAGGCTTCATTTTCTTCTCTATTTTAGTTATTTGTAAATTATATATATATATATATATATATATATATATATATATATATATATGTATATCTTGGTGTTTTAAAATTATTATTTTGTGCAGATATTATATGTAAATTTATATTTCTGTTTTGTTTGATTTTAGGGATTTTTTTTAATGCCCATTTGTTTGCTGTCCAGGTACGGTCCCTATCCTCCTCTTCTTCGTCTTACAGATTTCTCTTTTATTTGATTTTAGGGTCTTTTATTCTAACCGATTTCTCTTCAATTTAATTTTAGGATCTTTGTTTCAGCTTGCTTTTTGGGGTTTTGGTTGGATAAAGAGTTTTGTGATCAAAGCTTGGATGTCTGATAGCGATGGTCTGCTTTGTGTAGGTTTGTGCTCCTCTTTCTTTTTGAGTTGAATTTGAAGTTGAAGTTATTTTATGTGTTTGGTTATTAAGACAATATGGTAGAAGAAGATACATTAATTTTTGAATCATAGAGCTTTTTCTCTTAAGAGTTTTCCTCAAGTGATAGATAGGGTTTATGAGATTGGTTCAGTAATTAAATTTTAGAATTTTCAAGTGGTTGTGTGGTTAGGCGTTTTTAAGACTTGATAATGGAGGTTTGTATTCAGCTGCCTTTTGTTTTCCCTTTTTGCATTTGAAAGCTTGTGTTTTGAGATGATCTTCATCTGGGGCCCTCTATGGACTATTAAAAATTCCAATGACTTTCTTAGTGTTTTGATCAGATCATTAGGATTGTCAACCGTTCTAATTTTGGTTTGTGGCCAATGCATAGGCTGACCAATGATTCTCTTTCTCTCTCTCTGGCTTGTAAGCTTGGACGATAGAAACCTTTTTTTTTTTGGTTATGTTTAGTATTTTGTTTTTCCACATATTTGAAATCTAGGGCTTGGGGGTGGTAATATGATGTAAGATGAATTGTGGGGTTTGAAATCTTAGGGTTTTATCAATTCTTACCAGACAATGGGTAATCCCCTCTCCCTTGCATTGTTCTCCACTGTCTGGATAATATTATCTGAATTTGGTGTATTTTTCTACTTGTTTGGATACATTTTGATATGTATTAAAATAGGAAAATGGAAATGGTCCAAAATTTGAACAATTCTCCCCCATTCGATTTTCCCCCATGTATTAGGTTTTCTTCTCATGTTTATCCAGATAATTTTTCGAAATGTATTAAGGTATTATCTTACAATTTCGGATGATGTGTATAAGACAATGGGTAATCCCCTCTACCCTGCATTGTTCTCCACTATTTGGGTAATATTATCTTAATCTGTCGTTTTTTTTTTCCTACTTGTTTGGATACATTGTGATGTGTACTAAGATGGGAAAATGGAAAGGGTCCAGTATTTGAACAACTCTCCCCTATTCGATTGGGTCACTGTTGCAATTTAATTCTTGTGGAAATAATTGATTTATTTGTGAGCCATCCTCTTTTCAAGCCTTTTGTTGGTTTTAGATTTATTGCTGTTTTATTAGATGATATATAATTACTAGAGTTAAATGTGTTGCTGGGTTTGCTATGGAACCGAACTTAATGTTTTACTTTTTTGGAAAGAATGTGAAATATAGGGTAATTGAAGAAAAAAAAAAGAGAGACCTGAGTTGGTGCTTGTGATATGCTAGGCTTAAGTTTTTTTTAATTAATTAGTTTATTTATTTATGTTTTGGGGAGAATGGGTAAGGGCAAGGCAAAAAAAAAAAAAAAAAAAAAAAAAGGGAAAAAAAAAAGAAAAAAAAAGAGAGGTTGAGTAGCTGATCTTAATGTTTTCTGTTGGTATTGATAAAAATATAGGTAATTGAATTAAATTGAATTGCATTGAATTCTTTGATTTAATCTGCAACTAGGTTTGGTCCTAAGTCTTGTTTTGATATTTATACTTTCTTTAATTATTGTTGCGGGTTTTCTTGATTGATTGAGCAATGAATTCGTATAGATGTGATTTCTATGTATTCTGATTAAGAATTTTCCAACCCTAAAGACAACTTCGGCGTTAGACATAAGGCTACTTTTTAGGGGAATTTTGCTCTTTAATCTTTATCCAAATGCTCTGTTAGGCTAATGGATGCGATTTTTATTTTATTTATTCATTTCTTTTGGGGCAGAGGGGGGTGGGATGTGTTCATTATTCATGTTGTTCATGTAATTGACCATTTTATTGCATATATCAATTTTGCTGAGTTGTATCTTTAGAATGTGCCCATTCAAGAAAAGTTTTATATTGCCAGAAATTTGTATATAATTATTTTGGGTTCTCATTTCCTTGCATGTAATTTTTAGTTCAACTGGATTTAGGAACCAATGTGCGACGCAATTAGGCAGGTATATTTTTATTATTGTTAATGCATGATCCAATTACTCCTTATGGATTTGATGTTGAATTATTGAGCCATTCTAATCTTCTACAATGACATATGTCAATAACATTTTTGCAAATGTGTATTAATACTCACTTGTTTTGTAAATTTTTGTTCATCTTAAAGGTGCCAAAATGCATAAAAGATATATGCATTAGTGCTCACAACAACCGTGGAGTTTCTTGTGAGTTTTCCTCATTTGCTTAATCATTTGTTTTTCCTACAAGGTTTATCTGTTTCTGTTGCATTGTTCTCCACTGTTTGGGTAATATTATCTTAATCTGTTGTTTTTTTTCTACTTGTTTGGATACATTGTGATGTGTATTAAGATAGGAAAATGGAAAGGGTCCAGTATTTGAACAACTCTCCCCTATTCGATTTTCCCCCATGTATAAGTGTTCCTTCTCATTTTTAACAGTCTAGTGATGACATGCTTTGCATCATGCTTGGTTTTATTTTCAATAGAAGCGTTAGTACATAGGAAACTGAAACAAAACATTTACTATGCTTTAGACTAAAATGCTTTTCACATGTCAACCTTAGTGAAATTTGATAGTTTTGGAACTGGAGAAGGTAATTGTTTAATTTCATATGATATACTTTTCTAGTAAGATGTGTAAAATCCTTTCCTTTTTTTGATCTTAATTTTTTTTGTTTAATTTGCTTGCAGATGACATGCTTTGTATCATACTTGGTTTTATTATTATTTTTTTGCTTTCTTATACTCATGATTAATTTTATTGTACTCTTTCTAAATGTTAACTGAAGAATAAAATTTAGATTTGCAAAAACCATAGTATTGCTTCTTTGATACATGAAGGGGAAAATGTAAAGTGGTTCTTTTCATACTTTCTTCTATTAAGAACTTAGTAAAGTTGTGATTTGTCTTTTAACAGTCTAGAGAAAGAGATTTTGGATTGCTATCTTGAAGTCATTTTGAGGGCAATACAGGTGGGTTGAAAATATAGTAAGATATCCGCTCTATGTTCGATCTGGATTACAATCTGTTTTGTGTGCACCATAGGCTGAATGTTTATATAACTTTTATCCAGTGGTAAGTTTGTGCACTTTGTGAAAGTGTCTTGTACAATTAGGTTATGCTTTTGAATTAGTGTATGCATAACCAAATTATTGCTTGTTAGTGACCAAATTATTTCTAATGTCTTTGGTGGTGGTTGCAGGTTATGTTATTGAGTTCACTTGGAAGGCTCGGAAGGAAGAAGTCCTTGGATTTTCCATTTTGTATGGGGAGAACTTGATAATTTTTGCAAATGGGGCACACGTCTTCATAGGTTTTTAGATAGGTTTTTTTTTTTTTTTTTTTTTTTTTAAAGAAAAAAAAATATACTTCATTAGTTTGAGATTCGTGCATCAAATTGGTTGTATTTTGAATAGTTGATGTCTTTGTAATATCTCTCTATCTTATGACAATTTTGACATGTGTGCCTTTTACTAATGGAAATTTTAATTTACATGTTTGCATAATGAATTCAATAATTAAATGTAGTTGCCAAAGGGGAATTTAATTCATTTCATTAGGGTAGGCGCAAGGGGGAATTTAATTCATTCAATTAAGTCAGCAAAGAAGGGAAGGATCGAGCTATTTAAGATTGAAGCAAGTTATAGGGAAGCAAGTGATAGGGATTCGGTCAATAGAAATAGGCTGACAAGTGCTGACTTGCACTTGGGTAGGAAGCTTTTCAAAAAGAAAGTCAAACAGCGTCAGACCATGTGCCGTGAAGTGGAATGCGAATTAAACAAAAGAGTGAAGGGTGACGAGGCGTGAACAGAACAAAGTCGTGGTTGCTAACCACGATTCTGCATGAAATCGTGGTTGACAACCACGATTTATAAAAGTCGTGGTTAGCAACCACGATTTTACTTCTAAAATTTTTCCAGTTTTTTTTTTTTATAAAACATATTAACCTTCATAATTGCATCTCGTAACCACGATTTTAATCTAAAATCGTGGTTAGCAAACACGATTTTATTGTATAAATTTTTTTATATTGATACGAGCGACAAAAAATACCGAGTTGTATACCCAACCTGAAATCGTGGTTGCTAACCACGATTTTATTAAAATCGTGGTTAGCAACCACGATTTATCGCTGTTTGAGAATAAAGTAAAAAATCACACCAAAGTTGGAATAAAGCCTAAAAAACCTACCATTTAGGGAAAAGAGCCTGTTTATTAATAATTTGCACCAACTCTCATCCCAATTCATGTGGTAACTTCATTTATTTATGAATTTTTTAAATGACTACATTGATATTTTTCTCTTACAAAATTGGATGGTGCTAGTATCACAGTCAAAACATGATTATAAATGGATTTTACTCTTTTTTTTTTTTTTTAAATTATGATTTATTATTATTATTATTATTATTATTTGTCATGATTTTAGTGTTGGCAATGAGAATCTGTTATGTAAGCATTTATTTCAAATCCGTATGTAGTCCTTCGATGTCGTATCGCCTTAAAGACCATGGACCAGACTCCAGAGCGATAAAGGGCATGCATTTGGTTATGAGTCGGCAAGGCACATGGTTGTGTGTTTGTGAGTCAGGCAAGGTGTATAGCTTCTCATCTCATCACACCAAAATATTCACAATTTAGAATCCATAGCATTGTAGTCACTCTAAGGTGGTGAGCAAAAGCATATGAAGGAAATGAGGTACATTTAATAAAGCGGTTTTAAGTAATTAAGAAAATAAAATTTAAATTAGTGTACCGGAGAAGCTTAAGTAGCTACTAACGCTACAAGCTATATATTCAGTATCTATCTATATTGATATAGAAAGCGTTTGAAACTTTAGTTAATTGGATGTACAGAATAGATTACCAAAAAACCCTTATCAATTTTAAATAAGATAGAGGTTAATGGGATTAAAATGGTTTTTTAAGTAAGGACTCTTAAATAAACTCTAACTTAACCACCCAATATTTTCTTCCCTTCTCCCACTTTTCTCTCCCTCTATCATAACTACCCTCTTATTCTTTCTCCCTAATTACTTAATATCAATTTTTGTTCTCATTTTGAATTCAAATTATTTATTTATTTTTTTAGAGATTTTTGTAATATTTTTTTTGGCACATGCAATGCATGTGCTTCAACATCTAGTTCAATAGAAGTGGTTTTGATCTTGCGTGGATGCGTGTTTTTTTTATCATTTAGCAAAAAATTAAAATTTTAAAATTTTAAAATAGAAATGATTTCTTTAAATATTTATTAAGTTTCTATTTAGTTCAAAAGTGAAATGGTCCATAATTGTATTAATAAAACCTTTAGAAACGGATTTAGTAAAGTGATGTAGAGCGAAGTGAATTCATAGATGACTTTTTTTATTTTTTATTTTTTATTTTTTATAAAGTAAATTCATGGATTTTGGATCCGTAATAAGGAACTAGAAACTCCATACACGAAGCCCAGTTCATGAGGCCAAATTTAATGGCAGGAACGGCTATTGCAACCCCCCATTCCTATAAGTCCACCCCCCATCCTTTAGGTTTTTAAGGTTTTATGCAAAATATAAAAAGTTTTATGAGAACTGGCCATGATGTCCACTAGAAAACATCATTTTGAACAACTTTGTAGAAGAAAGTTTTTCCAAAATCTATCGTTTAAATATACTTTTTAACCATTTATAGCCTTTATTTCATTTTTTGCCAAAAAGTCTCCCTAAACGATAAATTTTGGAAAAACTTTCTTCTGCAAAGTTGTTCAAAATTATGTTTTCTAGTGGACTTCACGGCCGGTTTTTATAAAAACATTTTACATTTTGCATAAAACTTTTAAAACTAAAGGATGGAGGGTGGGCTTATAGGAATGGGGGGTTGCAATAGCCGTTCCCTTTAACGGCAAGTTCGAGCTCGGCCAAGCATGAAAATTCAGGCTGAAGCCTTGTCCAAAGCCCTAGGGTTCCTCAGACTTTGGGCCTGGATCGGGCCCAACTTATGAGTTCCATTGGACCTTTTTTTTTTTTTTTTTGGTTTTTTGTTTTGAGACAATAGATAGAATCTACCTTTTCCCTTAATCCACTTTATTAGGTATCAATGTTTTTTCAAAAGTTTGGATTTGAAATTACTCACTTAACAAGTGAGACAAATGCCATTGGCTCACTTGACTTATATGCCAATGACATGATAGCTTAACCACCTTTGATACGCGTACTAAACTTTTAGGCTAGTGTATTTGAGTCGATCTGCTTTTGAGTAGTCAAAAACGAAACATTGAAACGTCAATGATTGTGGTAGAGTTTCAAAGACAATTCGAGACGGAACATTGAAGCATCAATGTGGCAAAGACTTGGGGTTTGAGTTAAGGCTTATTTAGCAGGAAGCAAGGATTGAAGCATTGTTCCAGGATAAGCGGTGTCTCTTCAGGTTTGATGTTATTAAGTCGATAATCATGCTTAATTCATATAATGGATTAGCGTAACTGAACTGGGTCACGTGGTTTTTCTCAAATTGGGTTTTTCACTTTATAAATTCCTCTATATATCTATTTGTGCATGCTTTATTTCTAATGATTGTCCGTATTATTGGTTTTTGATGCATGTTTGATATATATAGCCTCTTGATATATAAGGATTCCCACCAGAGTAAGTTTAATTGGACTGAAATCAGTTTTTGGTAATTACAGAGAGGGAAATTCAAATATTATGAAAATTGTTCTCGCATGGCTACCAAGAAAGTAGAATTATATATCTTTACCGGCCTTCCGTCACCATGGAAATACTTGCACAGCAACTTGCCAATTCACCACTTGTGAGAAAGTCTTCTTCTTTGACACATTGTTGAGTTGCGAATGCTGGTTCTTTTGGGGCAGGAAGTGGGATCAAATCGTTGGTAAGCATAGAAATAACATCTGTCATGGTAGGTCTGTCTATCGCACTCTCTTGTACGCACAAGAGACCCACATGAATGCATCTTAATATTTGGCGCCTAGAAGAATCACTTAGACTTGAATCGATTAGCTCCCGAATGGCTTGCTCTTTCCATAGCTCCCAAGTCTAAAACCAATTAGTGATGAGATTAATTAGTGCTTGAATTATCTAAGAGCAAAAACATAATGTTTTTGGTAACTATATATGTGCAAACATATTAGAAATTTAGTTGACTTACATGTCCTGCTAGGTTAATAGCACGGTTAGAATGGTAAACACTGTTGTTCTTCCGGCCACTCACGATCTCCAACATTAAGACTCCAAAACTGTAAACATCTGACTTCTCTGAGAATTTACCCTCCATGGCATATTCAGGTGACATGTAACCACTACATCCATTAAGAAAAATATTTTTAAGCTTGTAAGAAAAAAAAAAAAAAACAAAACAAACAAATGAAGATATGTTGTTTACTTACTATGTTCCAACAACCCGATTTGTATTTGCTTCAGTATCATTTCGTCCGAAAATTTTAGCCATGCCAAAGTCTGAAATTTTAGGGTTCATATTCTCGTCAAGTAAGATGTTACTCGCTTTTAAATCTCTATGAATAATTCTCAGTCTAGAATATTTATGCAAATAAAGAAGTCCTTGAGCAATTCCTTCAATGATATTGTAACGTTTCCTCCAATCTAATAGCTGCCTCTTAGTTGGATCTGTAAAATTGTATACATACAATTAGCAACCTTTATTGACAAGAACTAGGTGTTCTGGGAGTTTTTCCGGGTGTTGGGGTGTGCTGGGAGATTTTCGGGTGTTCTGGGGTCTATTTAGTGTATTATCCTTAATTTCTAATCCTCAATAAAATTTTTGTTGCCTATAAAAAATAAAAATTAAAAAAAAAAAAAAAAACCTTTATTGACAAGGAAGAACGACAACTACAAATATGTGAATTAGTAGAAAAAACGAAAGAAAAAGTTGAAAGCATTGCAAACCGAAGAGGAAGGAGTCCAAGCTTCTGTTGGGCATATATTCGTAAATTAACATCTTTTCGTCTCCTTGAATGCAACAACCCAGTAGTCTAACGAGATTCATGTGTTGGAGTTTGGCAATGAGTCTGATCTCATTTTTGAACTCTACCAATCCTTGTCCAGATTCCCTCGAAAGTCTTTTCACTGCTATTTCTTGTCCCTCATGTAATTTTCCCTGAAATATGATTCATGAAAAACCTCTAAATTTAGCTATTAATCAATGCATGTACCTGTTCTCCCAATAATTCATTTTAGAATTTACCTTGTAAACAGGACCAAAACCGCCTTGTCCAAGTTTGTTTTCATATGAAAAATTATTTGTGGCAGCCATGATAGATGCAAAACTGAATACTTTCACGTCCTGACTCTTCCTGTTGTTTCCGATCTCTTTTGAATCATTAAATCTGTTTGAAGTTGTTAATTCGAGTATTATGTCTTCCTCATTTCTTTCCTCCTCCCCTGTCGCATAAAAGTTTAAGGTTAGACTTATTATTGCTTAAATGGACAAGTACATTGATCTTATCTATGAAAGGCAAGAAAGTACCTTTGAGTTTTCTCCTCCTCATATAGAACAAGAAGCGCAAGACTAGTGTTGCTAGAAGAGCGGCCACTACGACAATGATGATCCATATCCACCATTTTTTTCCTAAACAAGTTAACGATCGCATGGCTACTTATTCAGAGAAATTCACAAATTCTTGTATGTGGTGGAATTTCTCTACTTTAAATAATCATATATATATATATATATATATATATATATATATATATATATATATATAATCCTTTTATTATCAAGTGCACTTGATATAATTTTGCATAAAGTGCACTCCAAAACTCTTAATCGCGATTTATAGTTTTAAAACCAATCGTTGGATTAGATAGCCTTTTCATGTAGGCGATCTATGCCAAAAATCAAATTGATTTGAGACCGATTACCATTTGATCCAAAACTGACATTTTTCAATCAATAGCAATCGCTCATTTATGGACAATTAAGGATAAAGTAGTTTTTAATCTCGGATTAACATGATTTTTAGCATGCATTACCTACATATGAATCAAAATTAATCCAACAGTTGATTTCAAAAAGTATAAGTCGCGTGCGATTAAGAGTTTTGGAGTGCACTTGATGCAAAATTACATCAAGTGCACTCGATGTAATTTTGCATCAAGTGCACTCCAAAACTCTTATTTACGAATTGTATTTTGTGAAAACCAACCGTTAGATTAGATAGCCTTCTCATGTAGGCGATTCATGTCAAAAATCAAGTTAATCTGAGATCGATTGCTGTTCGATCCAAAACTTACATTTTTCAATCAACAATAATCGCTCATTTATGGACATTTATGGATAAGGTGGCTCTTAATCTCGGATCAACATGATTTTTGACATGCATTACAAACATATGAATCAAAATTAATTTAACGGTTGGTTTCACAAAATACAATTCGCAGATAAGAGTTTTGGAGTGCACTTGATGCAAAGTTACATCAAGTGCACTTGATAATTAAAGGACTCTTTCTCTTTCTCTCTCTATATGAGAGAGAGAGGGGGGTCCGGTTTCATTAATAAATACAGATGTTAAGCACAACACATTGATGATTTTACCTCATGCATGTATGGTAATGTGAGTTATATGGTACAATCCACCAATGCACACAGTACAACCATCTAATGGATGGTACTGATATAAGAAAAATCAGCATATGTTGATGAGACTGGAACTCATGTGTGTGTATATTTATATCATTATAGAGAGAGAGATTTCATTCTTACCAGTGATTAGTATGTCGTGATTATCAGATGAGGTTGAATTTAACACGAAAATTTCACTGGAAGCACCACTGTAATCTTGTTCAAAATGACCGGTCCAAAACCGGCACCCAGTGACGTTGTTGGGATTCAGAATATCGTAACCAACACAAGAGCATTCCTCCCAGCATCTAGCCCAACAATCGCTAAGACCAAGACTCGAATTCTGGTCATAAAGGGCCCCCGATCCTAGAAAACGAACCGATAGCTGCTCAAACTTTTGAAGGCTACTCCTACACTCCGGTGGCTTCTGCACCGCACATCCTGGATATGAGGGTATGACATACCCATAACATTCATCAGCAGGCACTAAATCAGGCTTATTACCATCATAAAATTTCCCCCCTGATGAATACAACATCCACCAGGTGATGCGCCCACTAGTAACAGAATAATTGAAGTAGCTCTCATTCTCATTAGAAACATAGCTGAATTTGTAATCATTAATGGAACTATTACTCAACCAAGGAATGTTCTGGAATGTCTGATTCTGAGTGTTCAACTTCCCACTAGTCCAGTAGACGTCCCCTCGGAGTCTCATGACCAGTTGTCCAGTGGAATTCCATTCGAGAGAAAAAGTTCCAGGCGCAGTAACTGATTCGCTTAACCAAGATGTAAGTACCCATTTCTGCCCGGTTTGAAAGTTGGTGCCTAGTTTCATTCCAGGGAGAAGCGTGTCAGTTGGATAATCAAAGCTTTGCCATAAGACCCTCTTGGTGGAATCAAGAGTCACCACAAAATTGCCAGAATCAGTGAGAGTGGCCGTAGAGTTTTGAGCCGCCGCCGCCGCTTGATAAGAATTCAAGATAATAGGAGTCCCTCCGTTCTGCATAATCATCAATCTGCCATCAGCGTCCATCGTGAAATTTCCTTCAGTACCTGCCGGTATTGGAGCGTTTCGATTACCAACCCATACTACCATGCCATTTGGATCATCTTTGTACCATAATCCTAAATACATGTAACCCGATTGAAGCTGGAAGAATCCTAGATTAAAGATACCTCCGGCCGAAGTCAGTTTCTCCGTGTATGCGAGCACTTGGCCCGGTTGGAAGGTGTCTGTGCGCGCATGGGAAGGGTAAGGCCCTCCTCCCATGCACAACCATGACACAATGAGAAGAAGAGTAGAAGTGGTGAGGCATTTGCTGCTAGCCATTGTTCGAACAGCTTCTAATTTTCTAAGCATGTAAATTTGTAGGCTCGACGTGCTATATATATATATATTTAGATTAGATATCCTTCTCTTTATGCGATGAAGTACACGAATTCTCTAGGACATTTTCTTCCGAGGGCGGTGAGCTTTAAATTGACGGCTCACCTACTAATCTATCTTCAGTTACCATTTCTCCTGATTCTGGTTTGCGGTCTTTAACTTAAGAAGAGTGTTAATCATAGTCGTTGGACAATTGTGATTGGTGCATGTCATAATCGTGGCACTGCCATTAATACTCCTTTTTAACTACTTTCTCACATGAGGTGAGGTAGGTCTGTGCTTGGGTGAAACCTATGTCACCTATGTCATGCTGATCGAGGGATACTATTAAAAACCTATGTCACCTATGTCATGCTGATCGAGGGATACTATTAAAAAACCTATGTCACCTATGTCATGCTGAGGGATACTATTAAAAATTAAAAAAGAAGGTGATAAGGTTGAGCGGGTCAAACAATCATTTTACTTTCTCCTACTTGCCCTTATGAGTTTTTATGGTTCCTAAAAGTGTAGTGTATTTGGCATACAAGATTTAAAAAGGAAATGCTTTTGAACTTCCCTTAATAGTTTTTAAAATAATTTTACATTTTGCGGCAAGTGTTATTAGACCCCGCTACTCCGCATTTGTTTTCACATCACATGATGAAGGAATTTTTTTTTTGGAGGCTGTTAAGGGGTCCAATAGTATTACCCAATTTTTAAAACACCCCAACTAAGTCCATGCAAGGCATTTAATTACTTAAGGCTAGGGATGTCAATGGATGAGTTTTTCGGAGCCCCGCCCCACTATGCTCTTATTAGGAAGGGTTTGTGACACTACTTAGTGGGTCAGGATGGGTTTGGAGATTTAAAAAAAAAACCTATTAGGGTTTGGGGCGGGGTTGGGATGTTCTTTAAAAACCCGTTCCGAACCCACCCCGATTAAGTTCTTACTTTATATATATATATATATATATATATATATATATATATATATATATATATATAATTGTTACGATGTGACTATTTTTTAGTTGTTATGATGTATTTTATTAATCTTTATTTAGGGCTTTTTAGAGCTTTTTTAATTAAAAGTGGTTTCATGAATTTAATCAACGAATTTTGAAAAATTCTCATTACAAATGTGAAAAATTAAAAGGCTTATTTCTCACATTTTTTTTTTAAAATTTTAATATCAAATCTAAGTTACCGGACATAGTGGGTTTTTTTGTCTCACCCTGCTTTGTCTCATCTAGCCAAGTATAAATGGGATAAGAGGGGGTGGGAATGAGATTTTCAAATTTAATCAGGATGGGAATGAGAATTTAATATCAAAATTGAAATGGGTTTGGGACGGGGTTGGGATGGGGTAATTCGGATTGGGAAAAGGCTCCCCGTTCTGAACCTGCCCTGTTGACATCCCTACTTAGGGCCTAGGTAATCTAGTAATTCGACAATATAATATATATATATTTGGTAATGTGACAACAATGCTACATTATCATGATGCGGTATGTCGTGAATGTCAACCAATAAAAGAGCATGAATGATGTGAGGATCAGATCAAACCTTACGGGAGATGATTGACATTTAAAGGAAAAGAAAATACATATATACGTAGGTGACTGTGACCATAGTGCCACCTTATCATGATATGATTTGGCATGTTGTGATTGTTTATCAGAAAAAGAAAAAAAGAAAAAGCATGAATGGTGTTAGCATCGAGCCATCAAACCTTGAGGGGAGATGACTGATTCAAAATAAATATATTAATAAATATAAGTAGGTAATTAATTGTGACAATTCCTTGTTGATTCTGCCATGGGAGACATACATGTCAGTATATAGTGTTTCCTCCTAATTTTAAAATTAATGTTATATTATCTAAATAATTTTCCCAAACCCTCTTACCCAAATCTTAAAATTAAAGTAATTGTACATTGTCCACGTCATTGGGTGAGGTCGATATTTTGGCGTTGGCAAGTTTGTTTAAATGGATTTTAATTTTGTCTAATTAATGCGGGTTGCATAGAGAGCGCCTAAGCAACCTTTACGTAAGTAAGAGTGGGAGAGATTTTTGAGTTGGCAAATTGCCAAATTTTAAATCTAATTTTGTTGTCAAATTAATTAATTATGAGAGAGAGAGAGAGAGAGAGAGAGAGAGAGAGGGAGGAATTAATCAATAATGATTTATAAGTCCATTAAGGTGAGCATGACAAGACCTATGCCCCATTTTATCTAACGCATGATGAATTATAAGTCCGATACTTCTGACTTGGCAAGTTTTATAAAAATTACACTCTGCTGTGCCGTTAAGTTTTTTGCTTTAATTTATACAAAGCCTAGCTGCAAAGCTGAAAATTTCTGGTTGCTGCCTCCATTTTTAATAGACCTTGTGAATCGTCATATCCACCAATATTTGTAAGTAAGATCAATGGTGAGAGGATGGCTCAGGTCAGAATGAATGTGATAGACAATGCCTGGGAAAAGTCAATCCCTAATTTTGACACTAAAATCTTATCCGAAATCGGGGTCCATATGTCAAGTAAGAAAAAGCCCAATCAACTCCAAAGGTTATAGTTCAGTTGATAATGGATTACGTTTCAAAAAACGGGGTCTTGAGTTTGATTTTTGTTAAACTCCTTGGGACAACCCATACAAAATTTTATAGTTCTCATAGGTTTTGGATTTATATGATTCATATAGATTGTGAGGTCTTATATGAATCTAAGATTTGTCCAAAAGGTTTCCTTGTAAGAAAAAATTAAAAAAAAAATTATATATATATAAAAAAAAAAAAAGGTTTTGAGTGCTTTAGGAATGACGTCATGTAGAGAAATTTTTTATTTTTTTTGTATGAAGTAAATTCGTATTAGAAACAACTGGGCATAACCCAAATACATAAAATACATACGAGCATTAAACGTCATGTGGAGAAATTAACCAGAAGTTGAGGTAAATCTGACCTATTAAGGCATCCCGGCCTCCTGAGAAAAAGCAGAAGCTAAAACCATTTCAGAGACAATAAATCATCAGGGATGTTAGCTAATGTATAATCTTTGCTGCAGTAATAAAGGTTTTTTCTAGGATTACTTAAAAATATAAAAATAAATAAAATTTAAAAATTAAAGGAAGGAATGCAATATGCCACTCTTATGCCACCCGACATGACGTTCTATTTCTTTTGTTTTTGATCGAATAGCAGCGTTATTTCAATGACCTTTTAGGATCAAATTTCTAAACATCTCTCATCGATCAAGTCTCTCTTCTCAATTCTCAATTCTCTATGTATTGGAGCAGGATTCCACCAACACCCCCCCCCCCCCCCCCCCCCGGGGGTGGGGCCAGGCGGCAATCCATGGTTATATTATCTTGTCTAGGATTCCATAAATTTGACAGTATTACCAATTAATTGCATTTGGGTTAGACCTTTTTTGTTTTCTAACTTTTAGACCTAATTTTTGACATGAACTTTTAGCTAAGGGTGTAAAATTGGCCCATCAGCTTATGGCCAGTCCTAGCCTAACCCAAAAAATTAGACTAAGCCCAACTTGAAACCCGAAAAGGTCCAACCCAACCCTAGCCCATGTTAAAGATGGGCAGGCTTGGGCTTGGGATTTGTAGCCCAGCCAAGCCTAATGTCTTGCCTAAAGTTAGTCCATTTCATCATATGACTATATGAATTATATTTATCACTAAATTCACATGAGATTAAAAAATAATGAAACAAAATATACAAATGCCACAAATGAACAAGAAAAAACACCAAAAAAATATATTTATGTCCTCCATTTTTTTTCCTCAAATAATAGAATGAATATATTTTAGCCAATGATTCATTTGCAAATGTCTTATTATAAATAATAAAATTTATGAAATTATATAAAGTTATAAACATTGATATAATGTTTGCAAATGTTTTTATAATTTATAAACATTTTACGTATAGAAACTTTATAAAGTTTATAAAAGAAATTAGTCAAAATTAGACTCAGTCTGAGACCCAACATAGGCTCAAAGCATGTTTTAAGCCCGAGACCGGGCTTGGGCTTAGGTTTTTCGGCGTAACTTGAGCCTGGCCCGAATAATACTAAAGCCCAATTAGGCTTAGCCTGAGCCCATTCCAGCCCGCATGAAGAGCAGGGGTACCCAGTCCAGCCCAACCCATTTTACACTCCTACTTTCAGCCACTTTACTCCCTCAATTATAGGAGCAAAACTCTCCTTTTACCTACTTAGTGTCTTGACCCATAAAATGTAATTTTCTAGCTCCCCCTTGATCTTAGAGAGTATGGCCAGAGGCCAGACAATGAAATCAGGACCATTGTTCATCGCCATGGAGAGGATCCTTATTCTACCAAAGGATAAGAGAAAGAGAATCACACTCCAATAATGCTTGGGACTAGTCTTTCCTCCCAACACACTTGAAGTACCTCTCCCACATACTGCTTCCAGATTTTCGACGACCTCTCTGGGAAGAAGATATTGAAAAGAGAGACCCCATATATGAACCCAAATCAAAGTCCTTGCAAATCGAACATTCTTGGAAATACTACTGGGGACCCATTCCTTGAGAATGAGAGAGGCCCCAATTCATACCACATGGGCTGTCGAGATTATCTAGCTTAATTTCTACCACCACCGATCATTTCGTTGAAGTCAACAAACACTTTAGTCTTGCTTATCTTTTTGACCGTAGACCTCTATCAAGGAGGCATGCTACAGAAAGTGATTTACCACGTCCTTTCTTTATTCATTGAAAATGAAAATATGATGCAAGTGAACAACCATTTTAATATATCTATAACATCATCAAGCAGAGCAAAATTCATTTACGCTTTGGAAAATTACAAGCTATTCCAACCAACAATGGCCAGCAACAAATGCCTTGCAACTTCAATTTTTGTTCTCATATTGTCGTGTTTGTACATGGGAAGGCTTTATACTTCTCATGCATGCACTGACAGACACCAAATCAGGAGAAGTTCAGCCAATCAATTATTTTTAATAGGATTTTTTGGTGGCCATATAGGGGGTCAACAGAAAACCCCCTAAGTAATGTCCCCCTCAAAATGTAAAAATCAAACAATGTTCAAAATGACTTTGTAGGACATTGCTTGATTTTGAACATAGTGAAAATACATTATACGGAGTATTTAAACAATGTTCAAAAAATGATTCCGTGGTGCAATGACGAGCATCATGATTCGCAATGGATAGAGGGTGAGAACAAAACCCATCCACCATTTAGCCTTTTGAGTTCTCTGTCTGATGAGGGAGGGGGTGACTTCTTTGTCTAGATGGGGTACAATAGCAATATGGGAATGTGATCGTGAAAATGACAGAGAGACTTTCGAGTTTTCATTTTTTTACTCTAGAATCTAGACTTAATGGTGTTCTTAGCAAAAATAAATAAAAAACTAAAGTCAGACTTCTCTTTTGCTGATATACATAGTGATGTGTGAGAGTTTGAGATTTGTTTTTTTAATGAAATGTGAGTGCCGTGAGGAATAGACAGCATGTGGTAAAATCTAAAGGCCAAAAATAAAATGAGAATGGCCAAAAATGGAATTGCAAAAATAATTTAGGCGCCAAATATAAAATGAGAAGGGTCAAAAGTGAAATTGCCAAAATATTATAAGAGTAAAAAATTTATATATCTGGAGTCGGCAGGCCAGTGTACCCCCCTGGGTCCTTAATGGCTCCGCCCCTGCGGGCCACGGCATTGCCTTGCGTGCCGACCATGCTCTGTAATACTTTCCAAGCGTTGATTACAGAAACTCGCAGAGATGACTTGAAGGGAGTTGATGACTAAACGGAAAATGATTTGCTGTGACTTTGACTTCATACGGGTTGTGAGAAGAGTACTGCTGACTTCTATTTATGCATTGAAAATAGTGAAATCCTGGTTTAACCCATCTTATCCACTCATATAAGTGGCCTATGCAGTAATAGGATGTGAGTCTAATGATGGATTATATAGCATTGCTCTTGAAAATATTGATTTTTATTCAATTCGAGATGTGACAAACGAGGCAAAACGTGCCAAACATTTTTAGAGTCTATTTCCACGTCTCCTAAAAATTGAATTATTTTTTCATATTTTGCATATAATTTTATAAATAAATCCATCATTTTGAATTATTTGGAATGAAAAAATTTTACAGATCAAATGATTGTTATCATTATCATTACAATTACAATTGAGTATAGAAATTCAAAATAAAAATATTTCATAAATTTCTAAAATTGATCCCATAAACAGCAAGCAAGGTGATGATTCTAACATTTTTAAATTGATCTCATTCAAAATAATAGATTCGTGCATTTAATAATATGTGAAATACATTATACTTATTTAATTTTCATTTGAATGGCCAAATGTGTCCTTGATTACTAAATTCCTTCAAGACAATAATGCAAAGACAAACAGGCTGGTAACACTACTTAATATATACGCATTGATGCAGTCTTTCTTTCGGCTTAATTAATTGATTGTTTGGTTGAGATGTCAAGATCATTTCTTGGGATTCTTGGCATCATGCAAGAACCCTCTAAGCAACCTCCAAGAGAATACCACATCCTTTCTTGATTCATTGAAAATATATATTGCATACAATGTGAAAAACCATGTGATACGTAAAACATCAAGCAGCAAAAGTTAGCATCTACTTTGAAATATATTAGAAGCTCTTCCAACCAACAATGGCTTGGAACAAATGCCTACCCAATTCAATTTTTGCTCTCATTTTCTCATGTTTCATTATGGGAAGGCCTCATGCATTGTCAGACACCATCAAACCAGGAGAAGTTCTTGGGCTTTCTGAGCAACTGGTTTCGGCCAATGGGTTCTTTTCACTAGGATTCTTCAACGCAGGAGGTTCGGGTAATGGTTATTTAGGAATATGGTACAACCCGTATCCTTCCAACAGTAGTGGTGATATTATAGTATGGGTTGCCAACCGAAACACTCCTTTGATTCCTTTCTACCCTGACGGAAATCTTACAATGGATGCTGATGGCAAATTGAAGATTATGCATGGTGGAGGACCTCCAATTCTGTTGAATTCTGATCGAGCGGCTCAAAACTCGAACGCTACACTAACTGATTCTGGCAATTTCGTTGTGACGGACTTGAATCCAGATGGATCCAACAAGGGGGTCTTATGGCAAAGCTTTGATTATCCAACAGATACGCTTCTGCCTGGGATGATACTAGGCACCAATTTTCAAACTGGAAAAAAATGGGTACTTACATCATGGTTAAGCGAAGAATTGGCTGCCCCAGGGGCTTTTACTCTCGAATGGAAGGACACCTCCGATGGTACCGGAGAATTGGTCATGAGGTGGCGAGGGGACATCTACTGGAATAGTGGGAAATTGAACATTCAGCATCAGTCCTTTGAGAACTTTCCCGGGTTGGCTAATATTAACATCGATTACAATTTTAGCGTTGTTTCCAACGAGGTGGAGAGTTTCTTCAATTTTTCTATCGATTACTACATTTATTCTACTTTTTGGGGATTGAGTTGGGACGGGCAGCTATACGATAGGGATAAAAATTCTATTGTGCCAAGTCGTATATGTTTTGAAGATGCCTCATATCCAGGATGTGAGGTGCGAAAGCCGCCCAAATGCAGGAGTAGCATTGAGATGTTTGAGCTACGATCGGGTCGTTTCTTGGGATCACCCTTCTTAACAGACGAAAATGTGAGTGTCGGTCTTAGCGATTGTTGGGATACATGCTGGAAGGACTGTTCGTGTGCTGGCTTTGACGCTCTTTTTGCCAATGGTGCTGGATGCCAGTTTTGGAGCAGCGAGTTGAGCTTTGAGAAAGATTACAGCGTTGTTCCAATTTGGGGAGAGATTTACGTTTTAAATTCACGGTTGTCGGGCAATGGAAAAATATCAAATACTGGTAAGAGCTAAAATTCTCTCTCTCTGTGAAAAATGCATTTGCAGTCGATTATTTATCGAATTTTGTCCTGATTAATTAGCTTGCTAGCGTTTTAAACTTCAATTTCTTATTTTTATATAGGAAATAGATGGAGGATATGGATCATCATTGTGGTAGTGACTGTTCTAGTAATAGTACTTCTCTTGGGCTTCTCATTCTATTTAAGGAGGAGAAAACTCAAAGGTAATATTTTGCATTTCGTGCATAAGACCGATGTATTTGTCCATTTGAGCTTCAAGTACATCTAACCATGCTTGGATTTATGCAACAGTGGAAAAGGGAAGAAAGGAGGCAGATATATTACATGAATTGACATCTTCAAATAGATTTAATGATTCGATAGAGATTGGAAACAATGGGAAAAAGGGTCACAACGTGAAATTATTCAGTTTTGCATCTATTATTGCTGCCACAAATAATTTTTCATTTGAGAATAAACTTGGACAAGGCGGTTTTGGACCTGTTTATAAGGTAAATTCTATTACAGATTGATTATTACTAATAAAAAAAAAAAAAAAAAAAAAGAAGAAAAACAGCCATACATATTTGTTAATGGCTACATTTAGAGGTTCATGGATCATTTTTCAGGGGAAATTACATGAAAGACAAGAAATAGCAGTAAAAAGGCTTTCGAGGGGATCTGGGCAAGGATTAGTGGAGTTCAAGAATGAGATTATACTCATAGCCAAGCTCCAACACATGAATCTTGTTAGACTTTTGGGTTGTTGCATTCAAAGAGATGAAATGATGTTGATTTATGAGTACATGCCCAACAAAAGCTTGGACTACTTCCTTTTCGGTTCGCATGCTTACATCTTTATCTTTTTAATTGCTTTCAATTACTGTCTTCTTTTGTTGTCCAAAGAGTTACTAAATTCATACAATTTTACAGATGCAACCAAAAAGGAGTTATTGGATTGGAAGAAACGTTACAATATCATTGAGGGGATTGCTCAAGGACTTCTTTATTTGCATAAATATTCCAGATTGAGAATTATTCATAGAGATCTAAAAGCGAGTAACATCTTACTTGATGAAAGTATGAACCCCAAGATTTCAGATTTTGGCTTGGCTAGAATTTTTGGACGAAATGATGTTCAAGCAAATACAAATAGGGTTGTTGGAACATAGTAAGTCAATTCCATTTATTTATTTATTTGTGCATCACTTTTTCTTGCAAGCTAATAAATATTCATTATTATTGGATGAAGTGGTTACATGTCACCTGAATATGCGATGGAGGGCATTTTCTCAGAGAAGTCAGATATCTACAGTTTTGGAGTCTTAATGTTAGAGATCGTGAGTGGCCGAAAGAATAGTAGCTTTTCTCATTATGATCGTCCCATTAACCTAGTAGGTTATGTAAGTCAGCTAAATCTCAAATTTGTCTACACATTGTTATTAGTAGCATCATGCTTTTGCTCTTTTAAATACTAATTTATCTCATATATATATATATATATAAATAATAATTGGTTTTAGGCTTGGGAGTTATGGAAAGAGCGAACAATCTTAGAGCTAAAGGATTCGACGCTAGTTGATTGCTCTAGACACCAGATATTAAGATGCATTCACGTGGGTCTCTTGTGTGTACAAGAGAGTGCAATGGATAGACCTACAATGTTAGATGTTGTTTCCATGCTTCTCAACGAAACTATGCCACTTCCTGCCCCCAAAGAACAGGCATTTACCATTCAACAATGTGTGAAAGAAAAAGACTTACACAAAGGTGAAGTAGCGAGTTGTTGTACAAGTTTATCAACAGTGATGGAAGCCCGATAAAAAGATAAAGATTTTACAGTACTCTCCCAAAAGCAAAGTAGAAAGGAGTTTTTTTAGTCTACCATGTGAGAACAACTTAAATTACAACTACATTGTCTAATGTCGAAGCCACGTAGGGACAAATGGGGGTAGTGGCCACCACTCAAATGTTCTTTTATTTTAGTTTAAGTGCATAATTTGTATTGGTTGTAGAGGGAAATTTTATGTACAACATCTTATGTGAAGTACCAAAATATAACATTTTATGTGGTACTATGTGTATGGATCAAAACCCTCTTAATTTATTTAATAGATCTCTTTTTTTAACTAATGTGGGTTGGATGTTACACTATGGTCTCTTTGTAAATTGCCCTCATTGATTATTTTTATTATTATTATTTTTGGTTTCTCTCTTGGTTCCTATTTTATCATTTTGTCTCCACCACGAAACATTTATTATTTCAATAATAGATGTTTTGCAGACAGACATAAGACCAAACACCTAAGCTGCAAACCATAAAAACCTAACCATACATGATACTGGAAAAAAGCCTAAAGTTACACCGTCTCCAACACAACAATGGTAGCAGCTACAGCACTCCAGCAGGAACAAAGGTGAAAAAAAGCAGCACACAAATACCTGGTGCGCACCTTGTTTCACTGAGCGGAGGTGCGGTGCTTATGCGGTGATTGGGAATCAATGAGTCCGTCTCTTGTTCAAATGCCACTATTCGATCAATTCCATTTTGATAGCACGTACGGCATTGATGTTAATTTTTCAAATAATTATGAGCTGATTTTCAAATAATCAAATAGAATGGCATGGTAGGGTTTATCATTGACCAATGAGATCAAACGTGTTGAAGACACGTGAGTTGGCCCCTCTTTATGGGGTCTTGCACCGAGCCATACGTCTTTAGACTTGACTAGGACATATTGGCCCCTCTTTATGGGGTCTTGCACCGAGCCATACGTCTTAGACTTGACTAGGACATATTGGCCCCTCTTTATGGGGTCTTGCACCGAGCCATACGTCTTTAGACTTGACTAGGACATATTGGCCCCTCTTTATGGGGTCTTGCACCGAGCCATACGTCTTAGACTTGACTAGGATATATATATATATATGATTTTAAGAATTGGGGTTTGATTTGAATCATTCAAATATTGGAACAGTTTCTGAAGGAGGAGAGGCATGTGGATCACATTCATGCCACTATCTTTAAAATCTTGATTGCTAATTTGGAGTTTAGGATACGGACTTATGAGGTAGACTCAGGTCTGTAATGGTTTTGGATTTCAGACCTTGACATGTGGTCTACGTTATGATCTGAATCCAAGTATCACGCCTTGTGCGGAAGGGAATTTAGAGAGAGTAAGCTCGTTACACCCACTATTTTTTAGTCACAGAAGAAAGTACATGTGAAATCATAGTTGGCTAAAGTCCCAATTCAAATTGGGCCTTGGCCCCCCTTTTCAACCAAAGGAAAATAAAAATTAATCCTGAGTTTGTTACGTGCTAGAGTATTGAAGAAAAAAATAACAGTGAAAGAGTCAAAAAAAGGGGTTAGACACTTTGGGCTTGTTACAACTATTAATATTGGATTGGGATTATCAGAGTCGTTCGTGATAGTCACATCCTTGCGCGTGTAAGTTAGGAATGGTTCTAATCGTCAAAGGCACATGTAAAAGTAAACCACGAATGACTTTGATCACCGTCGCATGAGTGAACTAAAATTTATATAATTTTAGGTACATATCAAATAACATACTCCCTCCATTCCTAATTGACTGTCCCCTTTTGAAAAAACAATTTTTGGGGCAAACTACATATTAGTGTCACTAACTTTACCTCAAATTTCAATGTGGTGTATAAACTTCTAATTTGTCCAATTTAGTGTACTAACTATACATTAGTGTTTCAATGTAGGTAAACATGGGACGGCCATTTAGTTTACTAACGCAGACCTCACATGCGTTGATGTGGCGATCCATGTGGCGCTGACATGGTATCCTGGTGGAGTCCCCCCAGGAGAAATTGCATATTAGTGTCACTAACTTTATCCTAAATTTCAATGTAGTGCATAAACTTTTAATTTGTTCAATTTAATGCACTAACTATACATTAGTGTTTTAATGTGGTAAACATGGGACAAACCATTTACTTCACTAATGGGGACCTCATGTGTCCTCACGTGGTGGCCCATCTTGCGCTAATGTGGCATCCCTGGTGGAATCTCCCCATTTTTTCCCACCATTTGCATCTCACGTGCACAGCATCTGAGAGATTACTTACATTTATGACCCGTTATGGTCTACGCTTTTGACCCAAGAACAAGAATGGTGGTGGGGGTGGGGGACGCAAGGAGCTGCTTTGGTTCCACATTGACTGCAAACTGATCTGAAGAATGGTAAAGATTATCTTCGGGAATGGTGGTGGGGGTGAGGGATGCAAGCGTTTGGGGAGTGAAGAGAATAGGGAAAGGATGGAAGGTGAAATTAGGGTTAAAGAGAGGGGGACAGGGAAGACTCCATTTCTTTGAGGAAGTCATTAATGTGGCAATAAAGGTGGAGGAGAATGAGGGAAGAGAGAGACTCTCATGTCACACAAGTGGCACCAGTATGTCTGTCTTTCCATGGTGACAATGGTGGTGGTGGTGGTGGTGGTGGTGGTGGAAGACATGGTGGATATCTTCCTGCTTTCAACAGTAGCCTTTCTTATCTTCAGATAGAAGGGATTATAATTACGTACGTTGGGAAAGGAAAAAGAGAAATGAAAAATGGAAAATGGAAATGGGAGGGAAAGTGGGGCTTCTTATGCTCTATCATTTCTGACTATGGATGGGTCTGTTGAAACAGCTTCGATGGACACTCCACCAAGGATCGATGCCACGTCGGTGGTAGATGGGCCATCACTTGAGCACACGTGAGATCCTTGTTAGTGAATTAAATAGCCATCCCATGTTTACCCACATTGAAACATTAATGTATAGTTAGTGCATTAAATTGGACAAATTAACAGTTTATGCATCACATTGAAATTTGGGGTAAAGTTAATGACACTAATATGTAATTTCTCCTGAGGAGACTCCACCAGGGATGCCACGTCAACGCCACATGGATCGCCACGTTAGTGCATGTGAGGTCTCCGTTAATAAACTAAACGGCCGTCTCATGTTCACCCACATTGAAACACTAATGTATAGTTAATGCACTAAATTGGACAAATTAAAAGTTTATACACTACATTGATATTTGGGGTAAAGTTAGTGACACTAATATGTAGTTTGCCCAAATTTTTTTACGAAAACCTATTAAATGTTTTCGCATCCATATGTATGTTTTGATATTCCAATTTTGCTCTCAAGTGTACAAAATTTTGGAAAAATAGGAAGTATGTACCCTTTTAAGGGTATTTTAGGAAATAAAATAAAAATAATCATTGACTTTTTGAATGTGACAATAATTTTGAAACATCCCAAAACAAAAAGGAGGCCAATAATTTAGGAATTGAAGCAGTAATAACCGTCGGATAGGTCTCTTGATCACCTAATCTTCTCATCCTAAGAAAGGCTTGGAGACTTGAACCGAACACCGTAAGGAAGAGAATGAGAAACAAGGATGATTTTGTGCATACTCAGTGGGCCGTTTAGAAAGCAATTTACTCACAATGATTTTTGAGGGCAGTCCACTAGCCAATAGATCAGAGTTAAATCATAAAGGTGGGCCTCTATTGGTATCCCAAGACTTACTTTTTATTCCCCATTTATTTTATAATTCAATATTTTATGAAAAATATAAAATATTTTCATAAAACCAATCGTGTAGTCCATTAGAAAATATCATTTTGAACAACTTTGTAGAAGATAATTGTTCCAAAATCTGTTATTTAACTAGATTTTTGGTCATTTATAATCTGTGTTTCATATATGACTAAAAAATCCACTTAAACGATAGATTTTAGAAAAATTGTATTTTATAAAATTGTTCAAAATGATGTTTTTCATTAAACTATGTGGTCAGTTTTCATAAATTTTTTTTTTTTATATTTTTTATAAAATCTTAAAATATAAAATTAGTGTAGATAAAACAAGTATCAGATGTGTCAATAGATTATGATGTTTGACTAAGCACATTAACTTGCCATTTTTTATTTTTATTTTTGGATAAACCCATTAACTTGCCATTCAAGAGGAGCTTTATTAGTGTTTTTGCCTTTCGTGAACTTCGCCGTGTGGTGGGGGACATCATAATTTATTTACTTTGCAATCAATTCAACAAGTGTGCAAATCTTTTGACCTCCCAAGTCCCAACCATGCATACATCAGCGAACAAAGTGACTCGTTGGTTCCCTCAACAAGTTAAAGAAGGAATTCTTTCTTACTCTGCTCAGGTTTTTACTCAAATTAATCCTCTAAAAGAAAAGGACTAATATTTTTGCTTATTATAATCTATCAAGGACTCCCAACATTCCATTATCACCGAAAATCCCAACTCCCCTGTGTGTTTACACACTCCAGCCAAACCCTTTTGGGGCCGTTTTTTTTTTTTTTTTTTTTTCCCTTAATATTTTAGGGGTACAATCGGAGGGGACCCTTTTGGAGCTTCTACCTCCCAAATAGGCAAATACCACCTCGGGGTACATTTGTCTCATTATGTTCTTCAGCTCCAAGCCAAGCGGATCATCTCATCTATATATGCGTTGTTAATTCCGTTCAGATGGTGGGGCCCCTTCCTATTAAGAGGTGAGTCATGGATGGGGTTGTATTAGTATGATAGACCTTAAGCAATGATAATAAAATCGTGGTCACAAATGGATTTTAATTCACTAGAAAAAAGAAAAAATTCAAGATTTATTATTTTTTGTGATCATGATTTGATTTGATTTGATTGTAAAGGGACTCACCTGTAAGGGAGAAAAACTTTCATGTAACTGTGATATGGCTAGATAGTGTCACAAGCCAATAAGAACTAAGCAAAGTGAGATTATTAGTATACTTTATGGTCCCACAATCTCACTTTGCTTGGCCTTTATTGGCTTGTGACACCACTTGACTGTGTCACAGTTACATGAAAGACTCACTCCACTCCTCGCATGCCAAACACGCTATTTATGTAATACTTGCCAAATTAGCAATAGGAATGCTAATAAACAAACCGAGCCAAGCTTTAGGGTACTCAAATTTGGTTCTATTGAAAGCTTGATTACTCAAGTTCTGCTAGTTTAAGCTTGAATTGAGCTTAGCTAAGCCTGTTCAAGCTCGACTTCGATCTTATTATTAAGACAAGCTTGATTAAATCATTTTCTTCTCTTCTCTTCTCTTTTGGGAACATTTGTTGCACGCACGATCGTCTTTGTCATTTGCCTTCCGGCAGTGGACGCCAGTGGTGGTTTCGCTTTTGGTACTAAGTAGCACAAAGAATAGTTATAGGGGCTGGAGTCTTCCCTGGTTTACATGCTATTTTCTCCCTTGCGATTTTGTGATACGATTGTACTAATTCATGTGGCGAATGAGACGGTGTCACATAGTGAATTATTTTTTTAAAGAGTCAGTACCATATCATTGGCTGTGTGAATTTTTTCTTTTTTTCTTTTTTTGGGCTGAAAGGAAAGTGCATTAAATAAAACTAACTATTACATATCCTGAGAGAAATTAGCTCCCATACTGCATGTGCTGATAATAAAAAGAAATTAGCTCTCAAAAAGTGATTTTCTCAAAAAGTTCACCAATGCGTCTCTCTAAATATTCCTTCACATCAAACACATTTTTAGCCACTTCAGTTGCTGTATGCGTCTTTTTAAGTTGTAATTTGTGGCAGTGGGAATCTTCTCACTGTTTAGGGATTAGGACTAAACAAAAAAAAGAAAGAAAATGGAAAAAAAGTAATGGAAAAAGATGAGGAAGATCCAAAACTATCTCTGCTAGTTGGCAAAAGTGGTTTAGTGGCCTCAAAAGAAATTATGTTTGGTTCCTAATTATTTGGCCAACTTATCTGAACTTTTTCGAATGATGACAAACCTTCATTGACAACCACCTAAAATGCATGTGTCTCACTGGTCCACACTTTTCGGGCATGGAAATAATTGTGCCAGATGTGCTTGCCTATAATTTGGGGAGAAAAACTTGTATATTACTGTGGTACAGCTGATGTGGTATCACTAACTAATTAGAATCAAGTAAAATAGGATTATCAAAGTATTTTTTGACCCCACAATCCCATTTTTCTTGTTTCTTAGACCCACAATCCCATTTTTTTTGGTTCTTATTGCCCCATAATACTATGAGGCCATGTCACAGTTACATGGAAGACTCACTCTAATTTGGGTCATGCTTCACCTGCTAGGTTACTGTGTATGATATATGCCTCCTACTGGGCTGGTTTCCCTCTTAAAGGCCAATTCTTCTGGTGTTGGTGTTCCTCGACTGTAACTCTTTTTGGGCATCCCACTGACCCCAAAAAAAAGAAAAAAAAGAAAGATAAATTATAAGAAAATCCTATAATGTTTGACATTTTTTCATGTAATCCTCTGAAGAAATTTTGTTGCAATGTCATCCAGACATATTACAAATTTAACAATTAGTATCATCGTTAATTGCCATTTGTGAAATTAACAATGGTTACGTGACGTTTTTCCATTTAATTTCATGAACATTGATTGATTAACGGTGATGTTAATTGCTAAATTTATAAACTATCTGCAAGCACTTTTCAACTATTTTTTCTTTAAGGGTGTCACATGAAAAAGAACGAAAACATATCAAATTCCCTGAAACTCTATCCAATTTTGGCGTTGTGCTCTCTTTTCATTAGCTTTAAGGCACTATGAAATTGTGACCTTATCATGGACTAGTGTTTGTATGACCATTCACTTTACAATCAAGGACACTGATTTTCTCATCATGTTTACTGGCCACTATATATTTTCCTTAATTCTTTTCATTGTCAAAACAAATTTTCAGCCACTTTGCATGTATACATCTTGTTAAGCTCCGATTGGTGGCAATAGGGATGGAAAAGAGAGAAAAATCTAAAACCACTTCTGGTTGGCAAAAATTTTAAACGGCCTCAAAGAAATCATGTCAGATCCTCATTATATAAATTTTTTTGAAAGATAACACACCTTCAACGATGGCCACTTAAATTGTCTAGCTCGATCTTCATACTCACTTTATAATGGGTGGTGAATTAATTGTGTTGGGTCTCAAGTCCACCAATATATATTTCCAAATCCAATTAAGGTCCATCTATGAAATTTTTTTTTTTCTTACCAAAAAAGAAAAAGGAAAAAAAAAAAAACTTTTAAATAGGTCCCATCAACGACACAATATTGATTTGCGGTTTCCCATATCACCATTCATTTCACAATCAAGGACATTGTTTTCTTCTTTTAAGCTCCACTTGGTGGTAGTGGGAATCTTGATGCCATTTGTGGATTAGGATTGCACGTACACGAAAGGAAAAAGGAAAAAGGGAATGGAAAAGAGAATCCAAATCTTCTGTCCCCCTTTCCTATCCCCTCTCTCTGTCACCCCATTGAGCTCACACCGCGTGTCCAAGTTAATCCTATCATTTAACAAGGCAAACACACCGTCAAGTACCAGTGATATAATAATAAAATTCTTTGAAAAAAAAAAAAAAACTTCATCTTCAACCTGTGTAACCTATCAAAACTCAAAATCTCCATCATCTACAATATACAATTAGATCTATGAAAGAGAGAGACAATGATAAATACACCGTCTGATACAAATATTTATATGATAATAAAAATAATAAAATTCCTATCAAAAAATAAATAAAAAATCTTCATCTTCAACTTGTGTAACTCATTAAAACACAAAATCTCCATTGTTTATAATCTACACTATCAGATCTATGGAAGAAAGAGAAAGAAGGGAAGAGAAAATATCTCAGGGTTAGGGAGGAGGAAAAATATTAATTTAGGTGAAAGACAGATGGACTAGAGGAGGATTCAATTGTTTTCTCAGGCGAGGCTCTAAGTCGGCAACCCCATCCCCTTGCGTTCATCTTGTTCAACCTCCATCTTAACACCAAGTAACCTCACTTACTGGTGGCACTCACGCCAGATCTCAAACTGTAGAGAGAAGAGAAGATACGAAGAGATTATCTCGCCGGCAACCTCACCCAAATCTTCATTTAAATCAATTGGCAACCAGTCGCACCCATGTCGAATCATAAATCACTCGATTGGAATTTTCGATGTTTGGTGTTTGGATTTTTGATTGGGGGTTTTGTTTTTAACTATTATTTAATGTATTTTTATTAAAAGAAAGAAGAAGAAAAAAAAAAACCCTCGATTGATGGTTATGATGGTGATTTGGCTCCGTTTAGCTGGGGATTCAGTTTGTGTACGTGGAACAAGTTGATTGGGGTGATAGACGAAGGGGACAGGAAATGGTGATAGAGGATCTGGACTCTGGAAAAGATGACGAAACAAAATTTTTTTTAGAAGTTTGGCAGTGCATTATTTCCTTAATGCCTTCACGTTAAACACGATTTCGATAAACCACTTTGCAGTTGTATGCTTCCTTCTAAACTCTATTGGTGGCAATGGAAACCTTACTTTATTTGGGGATTGGAATTAAACAGAAATAGGAAAAAGGAAAAAGGAAAGAAGTGAAAAATCCAAAACTCTGTGTGGTTTTATGGTTGGCCGAAATGTTTACAGGCCTCAAAGAAATAATGCCAGGTTCTTACTTTTTACTCAGCTGGACCTAGGGCCGGACATTGGGTTGGGTCTGGTTAGCTTGTGAGACTTAGAGATTATTTGGCAAATCTGAAAACCTAAGCAGTTAACAATAAGTTTGGTTAGTTTTGATTTCATACTGTTCAATAAAACTCTTTTTCCTACTAAACAGTTTAGTGTTGTTTTGAAAATAAGACATAAACATAATTTTTTTCAAACCGATTGTGAGTTGGTTTATTTAAAACCAGATAACAGTTATGAATTAGACCTAATATGATCTAGTTTTTTAAGTCCCCAAACAAGCCCTTAAAGAAAGGGGGCCTCTATAAACATTCTAAGACTTATTTTTTATCTCCCACTTATTTTAAACTTCTTAAAGTTTTATGAAAAATATAAACAATTTTCATGAAGACTAACCGTATTGTCCTATAGAAAATATCATTTTGAACAATTTTGTAAAATAAAATTTTTCTAAAATCTGTTATTTTCTATTTCATTTTTATAGAAATGGAAGCCATAAATAGATTTTTAAAAAAATTCACTTAAATGGTAGATTTTAAAAAAACTTTCTTTCACAAATTTTAGTGGTCCCCTCAGAAATTATGTCGAGCTCATAATTAGCAGGTACAAGGGTGGGCATTGGGTTGGCCAAGCTCAGGCGGGGCAAACACATGAAACCCACAGAAATTTTACTAGCCTAAGCCCTGTTGGGTTAAACATAGGGAACAACTATTGCAACCCCCCATTTTGATCACCCTACGCTCATCTTTTAGATTTTTAAGGTTTTATGCAAAATATAGAAGGGTTTTACGAAAACTGCCCGCATCATCCACTAGAAAACATTAGTTTGAACAACTTTGAAGAAGAAGTTTTTCCAAAATCTATCGTTTAAGTAGATTTTTTAGCCATTCATTACCTTTTTAAATTTTTTGCCGAAAAGTCTACTTAAAGGATAAATTTTGGAAAAGCTTTCTTCTACAAAGTTGTTTAAAATAATGTTTTCTAGTGAATAGCGTGACCATTTTTAATATTAAAAAAAACTTTTTATATTTTGCATAAAATCTTAAAAACTAAAACAAAAGAAGGGTTTGATAAAAAAATGGGGTTGCAATAGCCGTTCCTTTCAACATATCATAAACCGAAGCCTGCCTAATGGAATTTTTAGAAAACCCTACCCCAGCCAGGCCCAACCCACTCAAACGTATTTTTTTCCCCCTTATTTGAGAGGGCTATTTGGTGATTGTGAGCACCACGCCCTAAAAACAAATGTACCACTACGATGGTTCGAGAATATGTAACTAGCTTAGAAAGACTAATCGCAGAAAGGAGTTGCCACCCAATTACTATTTGGGAACAATGAACCCTATCAGGTCTAGCTTGTCATAACCAGAGATTCGGGTTCAGAGCTAGGGTACATCATCGAGAAGGTGTTAGGCACCCGACAATGCCTGGTCGAAACCAGCCGCCACACATAATTATTGGCCATAATTAAAGTGATATCCAATTAAAATTAACCCTCAAACATGCAACAATTTATATCTCGCAGTAATGAATGGAGGATGTAGAATGAACAGACAAGAACCATATGAACAGAATTAGAGAAAACGGGGGACGAAGCATTCTGCCTACAATGGCATGGTGCGTACGCATCTATGCCAGTTGCGTACGCACATAAATTAACTACCTGCATCTCTGTTAGTTCCACTGCAGTAACACACATGCATTGTTAACAGCAATAATTAAGAAATAAAAATCCTGAATACTACTATGTAGCACACTCTAAAAAAGCAAAAGGCCGCCTGCCTTCATTGGGTGCGTATGCAATTGTGAGTGGTGCGTACGCAACCCTTAGGCATAATCCAGATTTCAAAATGTAGAAAACAATCTAAACCATCCCTGGAGTTAAATGTCTAAAACACTACAAATAAATAGCATTACAACAAAATCAAAGGTATGATATTTGCCTAGCATTTGATATCATCGATTGATATTAATGATGACAAGCAGGCAATCGGTCTTTATTCAGGTTTAACCTACTCCATTATCATGGTATTTTAAGCAATAATTAAACAATGCAATCATTTATACATGCTTTTGATCAATACCTTAACTCCTAATCATACTTAATTAATAGAAATCATCGCTAACATATTGCACATACAATTATACCTCTAGTACGAATAATCTCATCTTATAAATGCGAATAAAAGATTAAACAGAAGTTACCCTCAGGTTTGTTCGCCTTCTATCTCGATCAACCCTCCTTTGCAGCTCTTTGGAATCATAGCCCTTCCCCAAGCAACTCTCTCTCTCTCTAAGTATGTAAAAGTGAGTCTTTCTATCTCCTCTTTTTTGAACCCCACTACAGAATTATAATAGTGTATTTATAGGGTTTCCTAGGGTTCTGGGAGTCCCTCCCTGGATTGCTACCTTTTTCCCACTTCAAACTAGACTCTAACTCTCAATTGAACAGTCCTTACAGACAGGGAAACGTAGGTTCCAGAAGGATGAGTTGTGGTGCATATGCAAACCAAGGAGTTGCGTATGCAAGATGCGTACTCATCCAGTGGGGATGCGTACGCATCGGTTCTTTATGTCATTTTTGTCAAAGTCTTGCAATGATTCCGCCGGCTTGCTCGGAATTATTTCACGTGCTTTAGGTCGAACAATAAATATCATCACTGGGATAAAAAGGATTTAGAATTATTAGTGGTACAAAATGGGGTATCTACACATATACTTTTCTATTTTTTTTTTTTTAAAAAAAACATTGGAAATAATGTTTTTGATTTTAAAGTGATTTTCTTTGAAAAAGGAAGTTTTTGAAAAAACATTGGAAATAATGTTTTTGATTTTACAATGATTTTTGGAAATAATGTTTTTCTTTGAAAAAGAAAAAAAGAGGTTTTTGGGAAAAATAAAAATTGAAAATGGTGTTTTTTAAAAAGCATTTGAAATAATGCTCAAAGTGATTACAAAAAAAAAAAAAAAAAAAAGTTTTTGAAAAGAAAGAAGCATTGGAAAGGATGTTTTAAGAAAACTTTTCTTTAAAGAAAATTTAAGAAAAGTGTGTTTTTGGAAGTCATTAAGAAATAATGATTGAAATTCTATTTCTAATCATTATGAAATAATGATTGAAATTTCTTGTTAATCATTAAGAAATAATGATTGAAAAGCTTGAAAATCATTAAGAAATAATGATTGAAATCTCCTTTTAATCATTAAGAAATAATGATTTAAAACTTTTAAGTCATTTGGAAGTAATGATTAAAAAGGAAAGAAAAATATTTCTTAAAACATTTGAAGTAATGTTTTAATTAATCCTTTGAAAACATTTGAAATAATGTTTTAAACATTCGAAGTAATGCTTTACTAAGTGACATTTGGAAATAATGTCTCTCTTTCTTGAATGAATTGCAAAGTTTTAAAAGAAATTTTGGGTTTTTGTAAATTAAGTAGTCACTTTATTCACAATCATGAAGTATTTGCCAAAGCTTGGTATATGTTAAGTCTTGGTTTCCCTATTTTGCATTGAGTACACCAACTTAGTTGGCATGTTAATAGGACACTGGGTAATCAATAAAAGATAAGTAAAGTGAATCAATGGGTTAGGTAGTCACTTTTCCTGTTTTATGTGAGCGCACCATAGAATTTGGCACACAAAAGAAATTTTGTTTCCCTGTCTCACATCAAGCGCTTCCAACTTAGTTGGCGTGTGGTCAGGATGCCCTGTCTTATATGAGGTCCAAAATTTTGGCATGTAAGCAAGATGATATTGGATTTGGTGGATTTGTCTCCCAAGCTATATGAGTGCTCCATAGAATTGACACATACTATATGCATGTTTTTCCCTATTTCACATAGAATGCACCAGGTAATTTGGCATGTGGTTAGGATGCCCTAGCTTGTATGAGTACCAATAGAACTTTGGCATACAAATTAAGATGACCTTATGGGTTAAGTAGTTGCTTTTCCCCATTTTGTGTGAGCGCACCATAGAATTTGGCACACATTAGAAATTTGTGATTTCCTATCTCACGTTGAGTGCGCCAACTTAGTTGACGTGTGGTTAGGATAGCTTTATTTGGTACCAATAGAATTTTGGTGTACAAATAGAAAGTGTTTGACATATCAATGAAGTTGATATATAGAGGTTTTCTTATACTCCTCTGTGAGCTTCTCCTAATGAGTCTTGACAAAGTCAACTCATTCGGTTTTTCGAGGGTCTGAAAATGAGTGTCTTTTAGGTCATTGGCATTCGCTTGCTAAGCAAACTTCACCAATGAGGGGCTTCTGTAGACATCCCATTTTCATCCCCTAACATTCGACCTTTCCACCTTGGGAGCATTATCACATATAGGTTTTTGCATCATTTTTGGTACAAAATCTTTTTAGTTAGTCTCTATACATCCCAAAGAATCCATGATAACTTCTGGGGTTCAATTTGGTTAAGTCTTGATAGCTAATAAGAACTTTTGCAACTTGAAGGGCATTTATGTCATTTCACTTGCATAATTCTTATTTGATATCCAATTCTCACCAAATTCATCCTGGGATATCCTAATGACCTTAGGATGTCATTTATAAGCTTGGTGTAAAATTTGGTTAAGTTTGGAGATGACTTGCTTAAGGATGGTCCAAAGTAGGCTTGGTTTGACTCCGTTCGTTGGTCCTTCTAATAATTTCTTCTTAATTTGATTCAATTGAGTCTAATTAATGCTTCATTAATATCAATTGGGTCTTAATTAAAGTGTATTAATGCTTAGAATTATTTTTGGAAGAGTTTGACTGCAACTAGGACTCCATTAGGGTTCAAACCCTAATGTTGCCTCGGTGAGCCTTAATTGATCTCTATGAGCCATATGGGCTTAACCCTTGATTAATTGACCAAGTGTGGCTCAATTAGGAGTATTTCAATCAGATTTTAAATAGAGAATTGAGTCATGGTCGTTTTAAATCCAAAATCAATGAATTTGGACTTAAAATGGGCCAAATACATAGCATAAAAGGACAAGAATGCATAAAAGAGCACAAAAAAAGCACCAAATAGGCTACTGGTAGCCATTTGGGCACTAAGAAAGGCCAAACAGCCACCAAGGAAGGCCAAATGGCCACCCATGGTGCCCAAAAGGCCACCAAGGGTGCCCAGTTGGCCTTTGACGGTGTTTTACCCTAGTTTGACCTCTCTAGACTCCTTCTCTTGCTAGAATTCGAATTTCCTCCAAATTTTTGAAGTGTTTGAGATAGGAACCAGCTCTTGAGAGTGATTTAAAGCCTTTGGATCATCCCTAGCTAGATCCAATCTTGGCCATTCATTCCACCTACCTCTTACTATAAATAGGGGTCCTCCCTTCTTTTATTCAACACCAAGTCTTAGTAGAGTATTCCTAAGCAAATGAAGAGCTTGAGTTCTTGAGTGTGGGGTAAACATTCCTATTAGTATCCCTTCACTGGAGACTTATTCTAAGAAGAGCTTGGGTTAATGGTTAGTGGGGAACATTCCTATTAGTACCTTCTAGCTTGTGACCCATTCTAGAGCTTGAAGGTGTGGAAGCTCTGCTTGACTTGCGATTCCCTTCCCTGAGGCCATCATAAAGCTTGGAAAGCGTCAAAACTCTGCCCGATCTTCGACTCAAAAACCCCGAGGTTGCAAATAGAACTCTGCCTCAGTTCTGTCAGGTATAATCTCTAAACTTCGTTGCCATGATATAGTTGTTTGTATGATGTTGCATGCCCCCATGAGTTTTATTATTTATAAAATTATATTAGGGTTTTGATCCTAAATCAAATAAGTTTTCAAATCAAAGTTGTTTCTTTCAAAATAAGTTGTTTTCCAAAAGCAAGTGTTTGATTATGGATTGGATTCTAATAGAGTCCTACGAGGAGTGAAACTCTCTCCCCAACATGGTTGTTAGAACTACATGGACTTTGATCTTCGTCAGAAGTACGTAGGTCGCGTACTTGAGCCTAAGTCCAACTTAGCTTAGTTTTTATCTTTTAATTTTCGTAATTTTTAGTTATATTGCATGGTTGAAATTAATTAAGCCCAATCAATAAATGAGACCGATTTGTCGGGCAAAATGGGTGCCTACGGGCCGTGGCTCGGAACCTTCCCATTTCGTAACCTAGCTCTCGTATCCTTGTTTTTAGTTCAAGACTTGCCTATTTTCCATTAGTGGAGTCAAACTTGTTTTTTTTTTTAATTTTTTTTTATTTTAAAAACACAAATCTTTTAGTGGTTTCCTCGTACCCTAAAAATGAGGTGGTGACCCCTTGCTTTTTTGAAAACCCTTTTAAAAGTGGAAAGAGAAACTCGATTCCCCCCGAGTTGATTTCCAGCGTCCACAATATCTCATTCTTGAGTAAAATTTTTTTCGTTAATTTTTTGGCCCTTCCAAAATAAAATCCTGGTTCTGTCCCTGAGCCATCGATACTATCCACAAGATGACCTCGTCACCTTAGCGCATCAAAGATTTAGCGGGTACACAACTGACCAGAATAAAAAGAAATTCAAAGAAGACACCACACCTCAAACCCGTGACCACCTCAAATCAAAACCTTCACCATTAGGCTACCACTCTCGGTGTTACTTAAACCCTAATCTGATTTCATGGGTGAGGCAATGAGTTGACAACTTTCTGTGTAGGTGACACAGTCACCACCCCAGATATTTTGAATCTTCATCATCACAAAAATGGGACCCCAAAAACAAAAAAATAAAAATAAAAAATCTCATCATAAAAAAATGGCTAAAATAATACGGACTATAATATCTCACTAGTTTATAACCCGGGCGTTGCACGGGTGAGGTTTGTAAAAATAAATATTGTGAACAATATAAATTATACACACACACACACACACATAATGTAGGCACATGTGCGTTGCACGTGGTTATTTTTCAATAATATGAAATATAAATGAAAGAATAATTTTTAAACGATTAGAAATTAATATCGGTTTTGTTAGATTTTTACTTCTAATGAAACTCATAGTGAGTAGTATAACTAATTTGAAAAATTTTAAGTTAGTCACAAATAAATTTAGAATATAATAATTCCCAATAATATATAGTAACACAATATTATATTGATTAACCACAAAATTTCTACAATTTGAAATGAAAATTTAAATTAAAAAATTAATCATTATTGAAGATAATGACCCTACAGAGAACTCTAATGAATTACAAAAAGAAATGTTTCCTATATAAGTTAATTACAAGAGTATAGATGTCTCTTATATAAACTTTACTATAATAGTAGTTGTCATCTATACAATTACAATAAGATTAAAAGGGTGTAGAAAGGTAGTTGTGTATTTAAATTGTAAAATAAGGGTATATTAATCAATCAAAAGTTTTTCTCACATTTATCTTTTTATAGATATATATAATACATATTTGTGATGGTAGTTCAGATGGTAAAGAACTGCGGCTCAGGAATCATAGATCTTGAGTTCGTGTTATTGCTCTTTTACTATTGAATGCATGGACTTGAGAATGGTTTGTACATCATGGGGATTAGTTTGGGTCCAAAGGTTTGAGATATCCTTCGTTTAGTGAAAGTGTATTTGCACAATTTTTTAAGCATTTTTATAGTTTTCTAAGCAATTTGATATGTTAATACATATTCCGGTGTGTTACGTTTTCTTTTTTAATCATCATTGTCTTTATTTGTCTTACTTTCTGATTATAACTATTTAGAATTTTATACGTTTAATTTTTGGAAAAGGAGATAAATAGATATAAAGAAAACAAAGAAATATGGTATAGTTTACTAAGTTTGAGTTGAACATTGTATAATATAGGTTTTTTGATTTTCTCACATAAAAATAAAGAGATATGCAGTGTACATCAAACGTCAACCTACTTATACCATGTAAAAAAAAGCAGTGAAAACCAAAAAAAAGAAAAGTTAGAGAATTTACCTTTTGGTGATCACTTCTCAACTTAATACTAAACAAGAACCATTAGTCAATTTACCTTTTGAATTTACCTTTTAAAGCATGTATATAGTCAATTTGTAGCAAGTTGGTAGAGAATATTCTTTTTTTGGCATTAAGTTGGAAATTGATCACTAAAAAGTAATTTCTCCAAAAGTCATATCGTTTTGGGAAAAGTACTTTTTAGTGATTCTTTCTCAACTTAATATGAAAAGAAGAAAACTGATAGTTATTTTGACGTAAGTATACAGTTAATTTGTAGCAAGTTGATAGGTATTATTTTTTTTTGGTATTAGATTGAAAAGTGGTCATTAAAAGGTAAGTTTTACCTTTTTCTCTAATTGTTCACAGATTCAGCACGTGATTTGAAAAAAAAAAAAATTCACAAATTGACATGTGGCATCAAAAAAAGGAGGCATTTCCTATGTTATATATATATATATATTATTATATAGATCTGTCACTTTAAATTATTATTTTATTTTGAAGAGTGAAAGGCTGAAAGCCTATGGAGTACTAAAAAACTATATCTTATATTAGGGTAGGCTTGCGAGCTTTAAGGATCTCAACCCATCTTTGTTGAAACTAAATGTAGTGTATTTTTGTCAATTAATTTATGTCACGTTAAGTATTGTAATTAGGTGTGGTTTACAGCATTTTCCAATGAAAAAGTTCCAAGTGAGTTTTCGGCGAATCCAGCGGATCGCGAGCCCAAGTTATTCAATTCGGTTCATTTGAAGCCTTGTCGAGAAGAAAAGCAAAGAAAATGTGAAGTACTACTGTTTAAATTTGGACCCACATGTGAAAAACGCATCCAATCTAATACATAAAGCATCAAGCACAGAATTATACCATCAGAAAATCAGAAGCTATCCCAACAATGGTGACCACCAACAAATGGCCTACCAATTCAATTCTTGTTCTCGTTTTAACATGTTTGTGCATGGGAATTTCTCATGCAAAATTGAAAGACACCATCAAACCAGGCGAAGTGCTTGGATTCTCCGATAAACTAGTTTCCGCCGGTGGATTCTTCACATTAGAATTCTTCAACCTTGGGGGTCTGAACTACAGTTATTTGGGAATACTATGGAACAAATACGTGCATGACAACACCAGAGTATGGGTTGCCAACCGAAACGCTCCAATATTCGGTTGGGACGGAATTCTCACGATGGACTCTGAGGGAAAATTGAAGATTATGCAGGGCAGAGGGTCTCCGATCATCTTGAATTCGGATGATGCGACTCAAAACTCGGTGGCCACTCTGACTGACTCTGGCAATTTCGTCGTGACAGAGTTGAATCCGGATGGATCTCCCAAAAGGGTCTTATGGCAAAGCTTCGATTATCCAACAGACACGCTTCTGCCTGGGATGAAACTAGGCACCAACTTTCAGACAGGGCAAAAATGGGTACTAACATCGTGGGTAAGCAGAGAAGTTACTGCCCCTGGGACTTTTTCTCTCGAATGGAACAACACTTCCAATGGTAAAGGAGAATTGGTGATGAGACGCCGAGGGGAAATCTACTGGAGTAGTGGGATTTTGAACACTCAAAAACAGAGCTTTGAGAACATTCCTTGGTTGAGTTCAGATACTTACAATTTCAGCTCTGTTTCTAATAATAACGAGAGTTACTTCAATTTTTCTGCCACAGGAAGCCTTTCTCGGTGGGTCTTGACGCCAGAAGGGATACTTTACGACGACGACAAGCTTGTAAATCTGTCAAGTTGTGATGGGTATGCCCAAAATTTTGGGTGTGTAGCGCAAAAGCCACCTAAATGCAGGAGTGGCAGTGACAAGTTTGAGCTACTCTCCGGCCGTTTCAGAGGATCACCCTTCTTATCTGACCAAAATATTAGTGTTGGATTGGGCGATTGTTGGGCTAGATGCTGGAATGATTGTTCTTGCGGAGGCTATGACACAGTTGATTCCAATGGTACTGGATGCCAGTTTTGGAGCAGCAAGTCGAGATTTAAAGAGGATCACAGTGGCGCTTCGAAATCGATTTACGTTTTAAATTCAACGCTTTTGGATAGTGAATACATATCAAATACTGGTAAGCGAGCATTAAATCTCCCTCTCCCTCTCCTCTTCCCCCATGATTAGCAGAAGCACTGGAGAAATACCACCACAATATTACTTTATTTTTCGAGTTTAATTTGTCCGAATAACTAGCCTTTTAAACTTAATTTTGTTTAGGAATGGAATGGTGGATATGGATCATCATTGTCGCAGTGGCTACAATAGCAACTGTACTTCTCTTTGGCGTCTCGTTCTATTTAAGGAGAAAACTCAAAGGTAATATTTTGCAGGATAAGAATCCGGGGACAGAATGTTTACGAGGGTCTCTATTAGCATTCCAAAACTTGCTTTGCATCCCTCAATTTCTGGGATTTTTCAAAATTTTTCCAAAAATCGCCCTTTAAGTGGACTTTTTAGATTTTAAAAATTATGCATAAAAAATGGTGTCCATTGATCGATCTAACTTTAATTTGCATTTTGGGTGTACAAGATCCATGTTTTTTGTTCATCGTGTAACAGTGAATTTGATGCAACAGCCCAGAAGGAAAGAAAAGAGGAAGATATATTACTTGAATTATCAACTTCAACTGGAGTAAATGATACAAATGAGATTGGAAAAGATGGGAATAAGGGTCATGACGTGAAACTATTCAATTTTACATCTATTAAAGATGCCACAAATAATTTCTCTTTGGAAAATAAACTTGGACAGGGAGGTTTTGGACCTGTTTATAAGGTAAATTTTAATACAAATTATTGGGAAAAATTACTGTATATTTGTTAATGGCTACATTTAGCCCTTATTCATGGATCATTTTTCAGGGAAAATTACATGAGGGGCAAGAAATAGCAGTAAAGAGACTTTCGAAGGGATCTGGGCAAGGACTAGTGGAGTTCAAAAATGAGATTATACTCATTGCCAAACTCCAACACATGAATCTTGTAAGACTTTTGGGTTGTTGCATTCAAGAAGACGAAAAGATGTTAATTTATGAGTACATGCCCAACAAAAGCTTGGACTACTTTCTCTTCGGTTAGTATGCTTTCGACTTTATTGTTTCAATTGTTTCACATTAGTTAGAGTCTTCTAGCCTTTTGCTGTCCAAAGAAGTTGCTTATTGAATTTATACAATTTTGCAGATGGAACTAAAAAAGAGTTATTGGATTGGAAGAAACGTTACAACATCATTGAAGGGATTGCTCAAGGACTTCTTTATTTGCATAAATATTCTAGATTGAGAATAATTCATAGAGATTTGAAAGCAAGTAACATCTTACTTGATGAAAATATGAACCCCAAAATTTCAGATTTTGGCATGGCTAGAATTTTTGGGCGAAATGACATTGAAGCAAATACAAATAGAGTAGTTGGAACATAGTAAGTAAACGTCATATTTTTATTTGTGTATTTATTTTGTATTGAGCTAAAAAAAAATTGTTAATTATTATTTGATGCAGTGGCTATATGTCACCTGAATATGCTATGGAGGGATTATTCTCAGAGAAATCAGATATCTACAGCTTTGGAGTCTTAATGTTGGAAATTGTGAGCGGTCGAAAGAACAACAGCTTTTATCATAAGGATCGTCCCATTAACATAGTAGGATATGTAAGATAAATTTCAACTCTATTTACACATTGTCATCAGCAACATTATTATGTTCTTGCTCTCTAAATTTATTTAAAACAATAATTGTTTTAGGCTTGGGAGTTATGGAAGGACCGAACCATTTTGGAGCTCAAGGATTCAATGCTCAATGATTCCTTTAGACACCAAATATTGAGATGCATTCAAGTGGGTCTATTGTGTGTGCAAGAAAGTGCGGTGGACAGACCAGCAATGTCAGATGTTATTTCTATGCTTGCAAGTGAAACCGTGCCACTTCCTTCCCCAAATGAACCAACATATGCTAATCAACAATGCGTGGAGGAGACAGATCTACAGAAAGGCGATTTGGCAAGTTGTTCTGTAAGTGTATCCATGTCAATGGAAGCTCGGTAAAGACAAAAATTTTTCTTTTGTTTTTTTTTTTTTTGAAAAAAAAAATGGCGAATTAAGCCAAGGGAGTTTGCTTAATCCTCACACGCGAACAACTTTCCGATTAGCTAAACTGTCCTCTCTATTTAAGTACTTTTAATTAATTGGTAATGCAATTTAATCATCTCTCTTCTTATTAAAAATAGACGTACATCATCACAAGCAGCACCATCTAATTTGTTTGCGTGCTTATTATAATGAAGCCATGAACACTTGTACACTCTTGATTTAATTAAGCATTCTCCCTTATTCGATTATCACAAATCATATATATTATCATAATTATAATGAAGCATGCTTGTCCTCCTTTTTTCTGCTCTCTGTTCTTCGTGTTTGTTCAAGTTCTATGAGCTTCCTCATTGTTGTGTGGCTTGTGTGTTTAGCAAGAAAAGAAACAGCTGGTAAGAGCATCTCCAATGCATGTGTGCCATTTTGATGAGCCAAAACTGTTTTAATTAGCTCACTACAAGGAAAAAATTCATTGTTAAAGTGAAAATAGCTCAAGCTATTTTTTAAATTGCTCTAATGCATGTGAGCCATTTTTTGTGGCTCACCCAACTTTCCCTCTTTTCAACTATCATTCTTTTTTGGCTCACCCACTTGTAATGTTTGGAGGAAGATGAGATAAGGTGGTAGAAATGGCTTAAGCATTTCTTGAAGCAAATATAACTTCTTCTTCTTCTTTCTTCTTCTTCTTCATTTTTTTTTTTTTTTTTTTTTTTAAATGGTAGAAATGGCGAAGGCATTTGTTTGGAGGCAAATATAACTTAACAAATGGCGCAATCATATTTTTCCTCGATCACTTGATGCATCATGGATTGGAGCTGTTCTTTTAAGCTTCAAAGCTAGAATATAGCTTTGGCTTAGCAAATGATGCATTGCAGTTGCTATAGGTGCAAGTGTGTAACATAACTGATTCGAATTTGGAGTCCTACATTTTGAAAACCCAGCTTAAATCAAAACCAACCTGATTTGCGTGGATAAGCCCAAAAGGCCAAAACCCAATCCATGGTCCAACCCTTGCCTAGTTAGTTACAATTCTACCATGGAGACATGCAGTATCTTCCTTTGATAAATTGGTCCTATATTTGTGGGTATCCCCCTCTCTCAAATCCATGTTTTGAAGACAATTCCTCACCCTTTTATAAACTTCTCCAAATCCACGAAGCAGAAGTAGAGGCCTTGAGTTTGCGAGGCTTATTATCCTTGCAATAGTTAGCCACACGCGAGTCTTGGAAACCAAGGAATTAGGATAGTCAACAAGGGCTCATTTGGTCCTTTAGTATTTCATATTTTATATAGTATTAAAGGCACAACTCCATCACCTTTAATGACGCTATTTAAAAAAAATTAAAGTCATCATTATAATTTATGTTAGGAGATCAACTTTAATTTAGAAATTAATGAAATATCACTCTTTTGAATTTTTCACTATCATTTACGATGATGACTATTATTCTCTTAAATTTTTATATTCAATGTGATGGATTTATACCTTCAATATTGTGAAAAAAATGCTTGATATATAATTGTTTAATATCCATTTGGATGCCCAAAAAGGCTCTTAATCTCCAATATTGTTTAGTAAGAGCTTGGCTTATGTGCTAGCACGTCTAAAACCCGGTTTTCCACAATTAAATCTCCGGCTGACAAATAAGGGGATTCTCAGGTGATCATTAAGGCTTGCAGAGAACGTTTCTTTCGGTCATGTTTCTTGCCAAGCAAATCGTGCCGGTGATATTTCTATTAGTTTAGGTTATTGTATCTTTGATAATAGAATTTGGAAGTATAATTTTCCTTCCATTATTTGTAATACTTGTTTGGAGGACACTTATGGTGTGGCTTTGCCTCCTTGCACTCAATGTCTTATTTAATGAAATTTTTATTTATTGAAAAGAAAAGGTCCATTTGGTCATCCAAATGGAAATTAAACAATTATATTTGTTTTGCGTTATATTAATTATATAAAGGCACAAATTCATAATCTTGAAAGATGACCATCATCAAGAATGAGTGTGAAAATTCATAATAGAGACATCTCATGAATTTCTAAAATTGATCTTTTAACATGAATCGAGAGTTCGAACTATTTCACAAACGGGGGCGAATGAGAGGCCAATACAATTAGGTTCTTGCATTGCGGGGATACAAAAGATGGTGATGACTCCAACTTTTTAAATTAGTCTCAACTTAGAAGATGGATTTTGTTCTCAATACCATGTAAAATACCTATAATTGTTCAATTTCCATTTGAACTGCCAAATTGGCTCTAATTAACTAACATCTTTGAAATCCCCCCCCCCCCGGCATGAAATGAAGAGAAAAACTTCCATGTAACTGTGACATGGCTGATGTGGTGTCATGGGCCAATAAGGATCAAGTAAAGTAGGATTGTCAAGAGTATTTTTTGACCCCACAATCCCACTTTAGTTGCTCCCTATTGGCTAGTGACACCACGTGGCCGTGTCACAGTTACATGGAAGACTCACTCTGAAATGAATATTGGATATATCGATGCAGGGGAATGATCTTTAGTCTCAAGGGACCATTGGAGACTGCAGGCTATAAGAATTTTTATAAAATTCATGTGGGTTTCCATTGATTTAAATTACCTTGATTTATTAAAACCCAGATTGATGAGAAATTGATCACGTGAATTACCGTACTCCCAATTAAGGTTGTGAGTAATAAAGTTCATATGGGTTAAGGTGCACCCTAGTCATGTATCATCACATGCTTACGAGATATGGATAGGATGTGTAGTGCCATAGATAAGATTCATGATTAAAGAAGCATTAAATAAAGAGGCTTTCAGTTGCAATACCATGGACTATTGAGGGGTTAACCGCATGGGAGTTTACCCCATGCGATGATGACACACAACCACTCTCCCTCTATTTTCTTCTGTCACTTGACTCTCCCACTTCCTCTTGTCTCCCCATGTTTAGTGCTACATGGCGGTGACTTTCCCTCACCTCTTTAATGCATCCAATCAATAGAGGTAATGAGTTGATAATGAGAAGAACTCATTCATCCTCATCTATATATATGGCCTTGGTCCCCATCCTCACATAACCCAACTCAATAAAGTTCAGTCTTACCCCACTGAAAAGACATGAGTGTATGTAAGGTATGGAAGGCCATAAGTTGGGACTACTACGTTGGTAAGCTTCTCAATTTCTATCAATGGAGATGTAGGTATGTGTTCATTTCTGGTATATGTTTTTTTTCTTATATGCATGCTTATGAACTTGGCAATACAATATATATACTTCTAACACAGGTTGCTTTAACATCAACATGAAGCAATTAATTAAATGCAGCAAGTGACCTAGGAATACATACCAACATACAGAAAGAAATATTGAGGATGTGACGGTTCTTAAGCTTCTAGTATTAAAATGGGGGCAGCACTTTGTACTTTTCAACATTATATGCCCCTTGTAGAAAGTAAAATTTAAACAGACCGGGCAGCGGAGTGTATTTTTTTAAATTTTTTTTGTCAGCATATGGGACAAATAATTCTTCAGTGGTTAGATAAATTGAGGCAGCTTAGTGGACTAATCTTTCATCCTATAGCTTAATGGACTTATCTTTCATTGTTCATTAATTCGTATGGACTTATCTTTCATCGTATAGCTTAATGGACTTATCTTTCATCGTTCATTAATTTGTAACTCTCTCTCTCTCTCTCTGTGCAACCCTCATTAATTAAAAAAAAAAAATCTGTTTGAATTTTTCAAACTTGACAAGTCTCTCTCTCTCTCTCTCTCTCTCTCTCGATGCAACCTTCATTAATTAGGAAAAAAAAAAAATCTGTTTGAATTTTTCAAACTTGACAAGTCTCTCTCTAGGTCACCGTCTCAAAAAAAAATCTGTTTGTAAATCTTATTTTGTTTGAAGTTGTTTTAAAACTACTAAGGAACATCAAAATCAACGTGACCTTTGAACCAATAAGACCATAATGGATAGAATGAATTTAACATCATGTTACCATAAAAGGATCTCCAGAGATGTGAGCTAAATTATTTGTGCTATTGCTATTTTAGCACATGCTACAATACCAAATGTTATAATTTGGACTTGAATTGGTGCAAGTAGAAACTCAAACTGATGAAATTTATTTTTTATAATTTGATTATGAATTCTATACATTTTTTGAAAACTCTATGAATCTAATTTCCAATGTAAAAAACAATTCGTCAATCAAAAGTTTTTTGAGGAAGTTATCACGAATTTTGTAAAGGTGTATTGACGTTGAAAAAATAGAGGCCAATCGATTGGGCAACCCCTCCAAAAAATGAAATATACTTCTATTTTACCAAAATCTTTACCTATTGCACATAAGAGAAAGAAGTGCCACTAAACCATAAGACCACAATGCCATTGACTACAAAAGCAACTGGGAGAAGGAAATTCGGAGTATGGTTTTTCTAACCCCATCCTTACTTTCCTTATCAGCTTTCCCTCACATGACAAGAATTTCATACGAATGTGGGTCTCACCCTATATATTTAAGAGAAATAGAAATTGAAAGCAATAGATGAGACGGTGAGTCTAACACGTGCTTTAGAAGAAATGACTAAGAAAAGAGGAGTAATGTTATGTTGTCCAACTCATTTGTCCAAAATTTGTATGCCCAAGATGATTGATGCAACTATCATTTGGATTAGTTTCTACTTATTATGTGAGTATTTTTTTTATTAAATCAAACGATAAGAGAATGCATACGGATTCATGTATGGTCAAAATCAAGACCTTCCCACAAAACTACACATCCTTATTGGGGCAAGACATGCCATTAGATCTAAATGATATTCGTAATTACTATTATACATGAGTTGGGAAATCAAATTTATACTAAGAAGTTTAACTCTTTATCATTTTCCTCATGGCTAATCGTATGACAGTATAGTGACATTTTACTTACTCGTTAAGTAAAATATCTCGAGTTTAAACTTATGAAAAATCTTTGATACTCATTTGTTGATATTAGAAAGATTTGGGGTAAAGGTTAGTTCTATCATTTGTGTAATAAAAATATAAAATATAAAATATAAAAAAAAAAAAAAAAAGAAAACAGGGAGTGGGGTGGGGGGGGGGGGGGGGGGGGGGGGGAACTATTAACGTCGTTGCAAAATGTTTATATAAGGCACCGGCCAATCTGAGCAGAGAAATTCAAGCTAAGAAATTTAGAAGCTCTTCCAACAATGGCCAGCAACAAATGCCTTACCACTTCAATTTTTGTTCTCATCTTGTCATGTTTGTTCATGGGAAGAGGGCCTTACACTTCAGATGCACAGAACGACACCATCAAACCCGGCGACGTGCTCGAATACTCCAAACTGCTGGTCTCGGCCGGAGGAATCTTCGTACTAGGATTCTTCACTGCCCCGTATTCGAATAACACTTATTTAGGAATATCGTACATAAACGACCCTGAAAGCGTAGCCAAAATATGGATCGGTAACCGAAACGCTCCAATAGCAGATAGCGGAAATCTCACCATGGATGCTGACGGCAAATTGAAGATCTTACACAGCGGAGGAACTCCAATCATCTTGAATTCTTATCAAGCGGTGGCTCAAAACTCGACGGCCACTTTGACCGATTCTGGAAATTTCGTGGTGACTGATTCCACCAAGAGGGTCTTATGGCAAAGCTTTGATTATCCTACCGACACGCTTGTGCCTGGGATGAAATTAGGCACCAACTATCAAACGGGCCGAAAATGGGTACTCGAATCGTGGATAAGCGACCGAATTGCAGCCCCAGGTGGTTTTTCTCTGGAATGGAACAACATCACTAATGGTACAGGACAATTGGTGATGAGACGCCGAGGGGATATCTACTGGACCAGTGGGATGTTGAACACTCAGGACGGGACCTTCCCCAACATTCCTTGGTTGGGAAATTCTGACTCCAGTGATTACAAGTTTAGCTATGTCTCTAATGAGAATAAGAGTTACTTCAATTATTCAGTTACAAATGGGCGTGCCATTGTTAGGTGGACAGTGTATGAAGGGATGCTTTACGACGTTGGTTATCTTCAGCTTGGGCCAAGCGATCCATGTGACGGGTATGCCTCGGATCCTGGGTGTGCAGTGCAGAAGCCACCGGGATGTAGAAGTAGCAACGATAAGTTAGAACTACGACAGGGTTCTTTCGTTGTATCGCCCTTCTTGTATGATGAAAATTCGAGTATTGGTCTGTTTAGCGATTGTTTCAGTCGATGCTGGAACGATTGTTCTTGTGTTGGATTTGGCAATCTTCATTACGATATTGGTACTGGATGCCAGTTTTGGAACAACATTTCGAGCTTTCAACTAGATCCCAGTGGTGGTTCGATTTACGTGTTAAATTCAACGGATATTCACAACATATCAAAAACTGGTAAGGATTATTATTATTTTTTTTTTAGTATAATGGGAGTGGTTTGAACTCCTATCCTATTCTATCCGGCTTATTCGTACCCTTTACTCTACCCACCCTCACCACAAGGCTAGTTCCATTGGCTTATTTTGTAACTGGTGAGCATTAATTCAAACAAAATTTCTCGCTCACTCTCTTCATGATTAATTAATTAGTAAACGTGAAGACACTCCACCATGCACATGGGTTTTAATTTGCCTAAATGACTGTCCTTGTAAACTTTAATTTGTTTAGGAAAGAAATGGTGGATATGGATCATCGTTTTTGGAGTGGCTGTTCTAGCGACACTTCTCTTAGGCTTCTTGTTCTATTTGAGGAGAAAACACACAGGTAATGTTAATTTGGAATCTGGTAGATCAGATCAATGTATTCGTCACTCTGATCTATATATATATATATATATATATATATATATATATATATATATATATATATAAGTCTAACAATGAACTAGCTTAATTTTATGCAACAGGTGAGCTGGAAAGATATGAGGACAATACACTGCTTGAATTAACAACTTTAGACATGTTTCATGATTCAAATGAGAGTGGAAGCAACAGAAAGAAAGTTCATGACATGAAAGTATTCAGTTTTACATCTATAATGGCTGCCACTAATAATTTTTCAGATGAGAACAAACTTGGACAGGGCGGTTTTGGTCCTGTTTACAAGGTAAGTTCTAAAATGGATTATTGGGAGAATAGGTGCATGCATTGATTAATGGCTAAATTTAGAGGTTTTTCATGGATCATATTTAGGGAGAATTACATGAAGGGCAGCAAAAAATAGCAGTAAAGAGGCTTTCAAGGGGATCTGGACAAGGTCTAAAGGAGTTCAAAACTGAGATTAAACTAATTGCCAACCTTCAACACATGAATCTTGTTAGACTTTTGGGTTGTTGCATTCAAGGAGATGACAAGATGTTAATTTATGAGTACATGCCCAACAAAAACTTGGACTTCTTCCTCTTTGGTTCGCAATGCTTTCAAATTTATGTTTCTTTTTGTTTCATGTTTATATTTTCTTTTTCTTTTTTTTTTTTTTTTGGTCTAAAAAGGTTACTAATTGTGTTTATATTATTTTATAGATCCAATTAGAAAGGAGCTATTGGATTGGAAGAAACGTTATAGCATAATTGAGGGGATTGCTCAAGGACTTCTTTATTTACATAAATATTCTAGACTTAGAATTATCCATAGAGATTTAAAAGCGAGTAATGTCTTACTTGATGAAAATATGAATCCCAAGATTTCTGATTTTGGCTTGGCTAGAATTTTTGGACGAAATGATGTTGAAGCAAATACAAATAGGATTGTTGGAAGCTAGTAAGCGAGCATCATATCTATATTTGTCTGTTTCTTTTTCTACCAATATGTATATATCTATTTCTATTTCTATTTCTATTGCAGTCAAATAAAAAATGTAAATTATTATTAAATGCAGTGGTTACATGTCACCTAAGTATGCCATGGATGGCACATTTTCAGAGAAGTCCGATGTCTTTAGTTTTGGAGTCATAATGTTGGAGACCGTAAGTGGCCGGAAGAACAATAGCTTTTATCATCATGACCATGCCATTAACTTAGTAGGATATGTAAGTCAACAACATTTCAAATTTGTCCACAACATTATGCTTTTTAGTCATACACGTATTAGTTTCCTAATTGGTTTTTCTTTTTCTTTTTGAAAAAAATAAAAATGTTTCAGGCTTGGGAGTTATGGAAAGATGGAGCCATCCTAGAACTAAAGGATTCGATCCTTGAAGATTCCTCGATAAGACAAATATTGATATGCATTCATGTTGGTCTCTTATGTGTACAAGAGAATGCGATCGATAGGCCAACGATGGCAGACGTTATTTTTATGCTTACCAGTGCAACCAAGTCACTTCCTAACCCAAAAAAACCAGCTTATGCTCAACTAAGCTTGAAACTAAGCCCGAAACATAATGAAATATCATCAAGTTATTGTGCAGCGAGTTGTTCTTTTGAAAGCCCGGTAAAGATAGAAATTCTACTATGTATCCTCTCCTAAAAACATAGCAAAACAATGTTATATGTCTCTTCCTCCTCCCCTCCTCTTTTTTCTTTAACCCTTCTGGTAAGTACCCATCATCATAACCAACAAATAAACAAGTCCTGGCCTTGTGTTTATGAAGTGTTTTGATTGGTTGGTTTGATCGCTAATAGGGGTTTGACATGTGTCTTTTGGGAAGTTAATTTGGTCTTCGTTTCCTTACCATGCAGTTGAAGGTTGGCAGATAATGGACATCTTTATGGGTTTTGAAGTGGACCGATGACAACTTTTTCTGGTCGAAGGAAAACTGCTAAGGCAGTTATCTGTAGGTGGCATGATTTCAAGCCCAGAAGTAACCGCTGGTAACTTCCAACCGTTAGAAGAATTGGCTGCTATCTATAAAATGCAGAAATGAAGGTTGAGGAATAGTTCCACAACCAACATCCTTCACAGGATTCTCTTTGTAGGAGTAGTTCAGATTAGTTTCCAGTAAACATTTCCATTTCACTTTGTGTAATTTTTCGTTTATGTTCCTGTTTGTAGCTTGCGTCAAACTTCATTGGATGCTTCCTTCGTGCTTGTAATCATGTTACTCTCATGTGTTGGTAATGTGTTTCCTATTTTATTTCCATTTTTGTTTTGTTTTATTGCTAACAAGTTCTTCAAGTTTATTTGTTTTTAGACATTCACACGAAGACCTTAAAGGAATAATCCCTATCCTTTAAACAATCTTGTACGTGCGCATGACTTTGAGCCGAATTTCACCCTGGCATGCCAGCGTAATTTGTAGACCATGGGAAAACAATTTTTAATGTGAACAATTTTGTTTTAGTTATTTTGATGAAATAGATTGGCAAAGTTTCATTGAGAATGTATCCAATAAAGAATGTTTGTATGAAATGATTATTATTTATTAATCATCCAACCGCGTAGATTTCTATTTTACTCTTCATTATTTTAATTAGTCAGATTCAATAGTGTAAAGTAATTTTTGATGTTTGAGATGAGAATATATACTTTGGTTGGATGTACATATTGGGTTAAAGTGGTCCTTTAAGATAAAAGAGGTGGCTTCTTTCTATCATTAACCACTTAATATTACATTTCTTCAATTTGAAATTTTTTTTTTTTAATCTCAACGTTTTTATACTAAATAAATTTAAACTTTTGTCAACATTTTTTTGGGGAGGTACGGTCTTTGTAACCTTTATATATATCTTTACTTTTATTTTATTGACGGGAAATGAAATTCTTAATTCAAAATTTTTCTTTGTTAGCACATTAATAAGACGTCTTCGATCTAATAAAAGGTCTGGATATATTGATACACGGAAAACAGCCTACCCATTTAATCCACTGTTGGAAAACAACCCGCCCTAGCCTTTCCAAAGGCCATCGCACATAATTGATAAATGGGCATCTTTCCCATAAAGTTAGTCTCCAGTTGGGCCAAAGCATCTTGGATAGCCGAGTCACACTAACAGATGCCCAAGGCTGGAAGCCCTCATTTCTCTTGGACTCTTTTTAATTCTTGGCCTGTTTGGGAATTTCAAAAATTAGATTAGATTACATCCAGTCTATAATTGATATTTAGTTTTTAAATAAACCAACTCATAGTTGGTTCGAAAAAAAACTATGTTTATCTCTTATTTTTATAACAAAACTGAACCATTTAACAGAAAAAAGAAACTTATCAAACAGTATAAAATTAAAACTGACCAGACTTATCCTCCACTCAACTGACTAAGTTTTCAAGTCTGCCAAACAACTAAGTCCAAACAAAATCTTGATTCGATCCAATCTACTCCACACATTTTTGGAAAAGGAAGGCATTGCATTTAGTACACAAATTAATGACACACAGGTACACCAACCAGCTAAAGATAAAAGGTTTACTTTCTAGTTTCTACCCAGACAACTTGGTAACTTCTACCATGACAAATGGGGACTCCTAGGTACCAATGGTAGCAGTAAAGGGGTGTTTAACGAGGAAGTCTTTTTCTGTGTAATTATGATACAGTCAGGTGTATCGCCGGTCAATGAAGGTGAATAAAAGTGATTCAGTTTGGTTTGATTTTAGGGTAGATTTCAAATCAAACCATTATATTTCGGTTTTGTTTTTATTAAATCAAAATCAAACTATACTATAAAAAAATCAAACTAAATCAAAAAATTTTGGTTTGGTTCGGTTCGGTTTCGGTTTTAACTTAGCAAGTAGCAACAGATAAATGAAAATGAATAAAATGACATGCCAAACTCCAAATAAAAACATTTTTAATAAAAGCATTACATTAGCAACTAAAAAAAAAACATTAAACATCGTATCAAAATGGAAACATATTGACATATGTTAATCCAAGTTCAAATCTCCAATTTAATACATGCCAATATCACTAGTCACTTAATCAGTATTCACTATTCAGTAGGTTTTGTACTCTAGTAACTTCAGTATTACTATTTTGAATCTATTACATATCCTGTCCTTATTAGAATAGAAAAGTTACAAACTAAAGTTTGATATATAATATATAAAATTATATATATCTATATATATATATATATATATATATATATATGTATATTATATTTTTCGGTTTTTTCAGTTTGGTCTGGTTTTTTAAACATAAAAACCAAAACCAAACCAATTTAATTTGGTTTTCTAAAATTAGAACCAAAACCAAACCTAATGACAAAAAAACCAAACCAAACCGATTTGGTTTGGTTCTCGGTTTTAACCTAAACCGCTAACACCTGTAGAATAAAGTGGGAATGTCAGGTGTATCACGTACGAGTCGATGTGAATGGAGTAAAGTGGGAATGTTTGACATTCCCATTTTGCTCTACTCTCATTAGTTGATGAGACCATGTCAACCATATCATAGTAGCATATAAGTTTTTCTCGTACCAATGGTATGGATTTTTGGTGATTTGTTGAATTACTTAAAGGAAATTAGAAAAGGGAAATACTTTCATAACCATCATTAAGACATTTATTTGTAAAATCATACGAAACCCATATGTTTGACACACAATCCATTCAGAAGATGGAATTGTACATAAAGTGAGGGAAAGTGCCTTTTTTTTTTTTTACTAAAAAAATTTTAGTTAATGAACATTTGCTACCTAAATGTAGTTATCCAAAATGGTAATAGCCAAAATAGGTAACCCGCCTAGTCATATGGCTAATCTTTTAAAGAAGGAAAAATGAACTTTGGCTAACTAAAATAATGAAGTGGGAAAAATGAAATTTGATTAGCTAAAATAACCGAGGGGATTGGATAGTTAGTCCCTTGGGTTGCGTTTGATTTGAGGGAATGGAAAGGAATGGGAGTGAGAATGGAATGGAATGAGAATGGGAATGGGAATTGAATGAGAATGGACATTCCATCCCAATGTTTGGTAGGGGGTGGGAATAGAATAAAAAAATATAGGTGGGACTCATTTTTAATGATTTTTACTCATTGAAAAGTGGGAATAGTCATTTCTTTTAGTTTGGGAAAGAATGACTATTCCCTCATGGGAGGAATAGACCCTTACAAGGGAATAGTCATTCCATTCCCTTGTGCAACCAAACACTCACTTTTTTTTTTTTGGAGAATGGAATCACCATTTCATTCCTTCTCTCATTCCTTCATAACAAACATAGCCTTAGAGTTGCTCTAAGTGAATGGTACTTAAATTTTTAGTTTGAGAAACACATCATATGTAATGTTCTTGAGATTTGCCTAAACCTGGGATTACAAAATGTAAAATAAAATAATAAAATAGACAAATAGATGAAATATTAAGATTATAAAAGAATAAAATATATATATCCAATATATATATAGTGAAAACATGTAGAAGATGCACATATTGAATGTTTAGTAATAAAAGATGATTAATAGTTAAACAATGTATTCCCATAATATAAACGAAAAAGGTACACGATAGAATACTGTGTTTTCTGGAGGGTAGCCATGACCTTTTGCATATTTTCTTGTGCCCATTGTCATGATTTTGGGCAACTTCATACAATTACCCATTAAGCAATTAAACACTAACAAATATAAACAACTCCCTCTCCCCAAATGAGATTAAACCCCAAAGTAAAATTTTGGCCATTAAATTTGACAAATATGTGAAATTTTTTTGCATAAACCTAAAGGTGGTAGAATGTTCCATGAAAATTGAATGTTCATATCAATTTCTACTTTAATGACTATGAATTAGAATGGGAGCCATCGCTATGATCAAAGTGAACAAAGTTGTTATTATAAAAAAATTTATAACAAAATGGCCCAAAATTTTTAACATTTGGGCAAAAAAAATTTGACGAACCAAAAAATTTGACCACATAGAGTTCCGAAATTAGGCTCCAATTAAACTCAACAATACAACAATTTCCAAATTAGTACTCTTGCAATGAGAAAATCACTTCTCCCACAAGCGACAAAATCACCTCTAGTAACAACCATTTCCCATTCAAAAATGTTTTTACATTTTTTTTTCTGCACTCTGTTCTTTGGGTTCGTTCAAATTCTGTGAGCTTACTCATTGTTGTGTGGCTTCTGTTTGTTTAGTAAGAAAAGGAACAGCTAGCTGCTAAGAGCATCTCTAATGCATGCGAGCCATTTTGGTGAGTTAAAACTATTTTAGCTCATTACAAGGGAAAAAAATGCATTGCTAGTTTGCTACAATGAAAATAGCTCAAGCTATTTTTTAAATTGCTCTGATAAATGTGAGCCATTTTTTTTGTTCACCCAACTTCCCTTCTTTGCAACTATCATTCTTTTTTGCCTCATCCACATATGTTAGTGTTTGGAGGAAGATGAGAAAAGGTGTCAAAAATGGCTAAGCAAATATATATAGCTCAACAAATGGCGTAATCATTTTTTGCATCATGCATTGGAGCTGTTGTTTTAACCTTCAAAGTCAGAAGATAGCTTTGGGGCCCTAACATTTTGAAAACCCATCTTATATCAAAAGCAACCCGATTTGCTTGGACAAGCCCAAAAGGCCAAAACCCAATCCATGGTCCAACCCTTTAGTTAAAATTCTACCATGAAGACATGCAGAACCTATTTTCCTTTGTAAAATTGGTCCTATATTTATAGGTATCCACCTCTCTCAAATCCCTCTTTGGAAGACAATTCCTTACCCTTTCATAGGCTTCTCCAATCCACGAAGCAGAAGTAGAGGCCTTGAGTTTACGAGGCTTATTATCAGGATAGTCAACAAGGGCTCGTTTGGTCATTCAAATGGAATATAAACAATTATGGAGTATTCCATATTTTACATAGTATTAAGGGCGCAACTACATCACCTTTAATGACATTACTTAAAAAAAGTTAAAGCCGTCCTTATAATTGATGTTATGAGATCAACTTTTAGAAATTGATAAAATGCCACTATTTTGAATTTTCCATTGTCATCTATGATGATGACTATTATTCTCTTGAATTTTTATATTCAATGTGATGGATTTGTACCTTCAATACTATGAAAAATACATTATATATAATTGTTTAATATCCATTTGGACCCCCAAATAAGCTCTTAGTCTCCAATATTGTTTAGTAAAAGCTTGTTTCAAGGACACTTATGGTGTGGCTTTGCCTCATTGCACTTGGTCTCTTATTCAATGAAATTTTTATTTATAAAATGGAAAAGGTCACACGTACTTTGTAATTTTCAACATTACATGCCCTTTGTAGAAAATAAAATTTAAACAGGGCAGCGGAGTGTATTTTTTCAGCATATTAGACTGATAATTCATCATTGGTTAGATAAAATAGGGCTTCTTAATGGACTTAACCAACGAGAGTTGGCCTGGCGGCAAAGGGGTGAGCTGTAAACTCAGACATCTCGGGTTCGAAACCAGTCAATCTCTCTTGGCCAGCCACCAGTCAGGGCTATTAGCCTGGACGTTAAACGACCTCATGGGGCGGTGGCCCCGCGTGGGGAGCGGGGATTAGTCGGGCTCTGGCAGTTCGGACACCTCGTTGCTTGGCAAAAAAAAAAAAAAAATGGACTTATCTTTCATCGTTCATTAATTCAATTCGCAACTCTTTCTCTCTCTTTTGATGCAACCCACATTAATTAGACAAAAAATCTGTTTGATTTTCAACTCTCTCTCTCTCTCTCTACGTCTCTAATAAAGTCCATATATTTATGTTGGCATATTCCGTACCAAAATAGTTGTTTGTAAGTCTTATTTTGCTTGAAGTTGTTCGAAACTATTAAGTTACATCAAAGTTATGCAGCTCACACTCATAATTGAAGTAAGGTAAGTGGTCTTTGAACCAATAAGACCATAGGATCATTTGGACTTGAATTTGTGCAAAAAGAAACTCAAATGGATGAACTATGTTTTTATAATTTGATTATGAGTTTTATAGATTTTTTGAAAACTCTATGGATCATTTTTTTTTTCCTTCACCCTCTCAATACCAACCCTCGAACCTTCGACTTTAGATATGACCAGATAATCACCTAACCATCAAGGCTACAAAGAGGGATGGTCTATGGATCTAGTTTCCAATGAAAAAAAAAATATATTGTTCGCCAATCAGAAGATTTCAAAGAAACTTATCACGAATTTTGTAGAGGCTAGGTGTGCTGATGCTGAAAAAATAGAGGTCAATCGATGAGCTACCATATAGAAAGTGAATTTGATATTGTTTTGTTCAATCGATATCAATTGGGCACTTGATCCCAATCAATTGGGGTTCGTAAAAATTGATTTTTAACTTTTAAAACTTACCAATTTTGAACGGACGTGGCTCCTCTTCATTACAATAAGAAATCTACTGGACATCCAATAGTGATAACAGGATGTCAACACGTCAATAAAATTATAAATATACGGCTAGGATTTCTGGGATCTTATGCTCTATGCAAAATGCCTCGTTTTATATTGTAAATGGTGTCAATCTAACATACTAACAGAGGATAGGTTCAAAAAATGCCTCTTCAATATTCTTGGCCACAACCACCCAACCCAATTGAAGCACCCACAAGCTACTTAGAAACACAAGCACAACACAAAAGGTATTCACTCCAATATAGCAACAAAACAACTACACACAAAGATTCCACTTTCGATCATCTACTACTACCACTGCCAGCAAACAAAATGAGCGCTACCAGAAAGAGAAGTATCAAAGCTGGGATCCCCACCACATCCATCAACCAAAAAGCCCCAACCGCCTATAAGAATCCAGAAGCTAAAAGCCCTAACCACAGCATCCTTCTTGTTGCCAGAGTGATCGCCGCTGGAGCTAGCAAATGCGCGAGTGGATTGGACATCGGGAAAGGATGGTATAAGATTATGTGGGGTTTGGTGAGGTATTTTAGGGGGTAACCGTGGGTTTCATGGGACAAACCCTTGGGTTGTAGAGAAAGAGCAGAGAGAGCTGAGAATTTTCCACTTCTTTTATCAAACCCAAAAAAATTATTTTTGAAGTCTAACGTCTGTTAGACATTGTTTACATACCTAAATAACATAAAACGAGGTGTTTTCCATCCCGTATAAGATCCCACAAATCCTGGCCGTATATTCACAATTTTATTGACATGTCAACATCCTGCAATCACTACTGGATGTCCAATAGATTCTTTGTAATGGAGAGGAGTTGCAACCATTTTGGACCAAATTGTATTTCCTTCTATTGATCTTCTAGTTTATTTTTGTTTTAACGTAGCTTACTCTGTTTGATCAAAGTCTATTTTCTTTCCTCATATTTGAAAAAAAAAAAAATCGCTATAGAAATGTTAAGATTGTTAAAACCATGATGCATTCATTTGTTATATGCTTACACTTTATAATGTTTAGAGTTCTTAGTGTAATGGGCGTTGATTATGTAAGAAATTTTTCATAATGGAAAATGTAAAAACATCCTTAGTTATGACTGGAATGGAATTACATGAAGCAATTGATGAGACGCTGGCTGCATGTGTATATCTATTGATTGTACAAACTCACAAAAAGCAACCTTTTTCTTTTTCCTTTTTTATTTTTTTATTTTTTTTATATCGGGGTAATATGAATTCGTTACATGATTACATCAATATATACCTATATATACTAAGTTTCGAACCCAGGATATTCTCCCACATAAAGGGAAAAAATGCCACTAAACCCATTGACATGGGCGGAGCCAAGAGGGGGCCTTTGGGGGCACATGCCCCCACTGGCTCAACCAAGCCTTTTTTGTTTTTTTTTTTTTTTTTTGGGAGAGATATTACTATTTGATGACTATTTCTCAACATAATGCCAAAAAGAGGAAGATAGTAGTCATTTTAAAGTATATTTACAGTAATTTGTAATAAGTTGACAAAACAAATCCTTTTTTTGGTATTAAATTGAAAAATGATTACTAAAAAGTAATTTAAAAAAAAAAAAGCATTTTAGGGCTTCTAGTTCCCAATTTCCACTTCACAGAATCATAGCACAGTGTTCCCATTGGAGATAAATCCTCGCTCCGCCCTGCCCATTGACCACAAAGCCATCAACCACAAAAGCAATTAAAGAGAAGGAATAAGGAGTATGATTTTTCTAACTCCAACCCCACTTTCCTTATCAGCTCTCGCTCACATGACAAGAATTTCATACAAATGTGGGTTCCACCCTATTTAAGACAAATATTTATTGAAAGCATTAGGTGAGATGCTGAGTCTAACATGCTCTTTAGAAGAAATTACTAAAAGACAAGAAGAGTAGTTTACCTAACTAATATCATGACTGATGAAGCAATGATTTAGATTAATTATTACTCATTTTGTGAGTATTTTTTTTTTCCGATTTACTATATATGCATTCATGTATAGTCAAAACCAAGATCTTCCTATAAAACTCTACACCATTATTGGGTAAGACATGCTATTAAATCCAAAAGCTATTAGTAATTGCTACATTAGTTGAACAAGCAAATTTAAACAAAAAAGTTGAACTCTTTATCATTTTCTTTAAGGCTAATGATATGACAACCTAATGACATTCAACTCATTTGTTGAGTGAAAGATTTCGAGTTTAAGCTTATGAAAAACTTTGATATTCGTTTGTTGATATTATGAAGGTTTGGGCTAAAGGTAGAATTTTCTATGGTTTGTAAAAATTTAAAAAAAAAAAAATAATAAATATATAAATAAAAGGGTGCATTTTTTCCAAGAGACTACCATGTACTTCGTTGCAAAATGTTTATATAAGGCAACAAGCAGGGCTGAGAAATTCAAGCTAAGAAATTTAGAAGCTCTTCCAACAATGGCAAGCAACAAATGTCTTACCACTTCAATTTCCGTTATCATCTTGTCATGTTTGTTCATGGGAAGAGGGCCTTACACTTCAGATGCACAGACAGACACCATCAAACCCGGCGACGTGCTCGAATACTCCAAACAACTACTGGTCTCGGCCGGAGGAATCTTCGTATTAGGATTCTTCACTCCCCCGCATTCGAAGAACACTTATTTAGGATTATGGTACATAAACGACACTGATATCGAAGCCAAAATATGGATCGGTAACCGAAATGCTCCAATGGCAGATAGCGGACAGCTCACCATGGATGCTGACGGCAAATTGAAGATCTTACGTAGTGAAGGAACTCCGATCATCTTGAATTCTGATCAAGCGGTGTCTCAAAACTTGACGGCCACTCTGGCCGATTCTCGCAATTTTGTGGTGACTGATTCCACCAAGAGGATCTTATGGCAAAGCTTTGATTATCCTACCGACACGCTTCTGCCAGGGATGAAATTAGGCACCAACTATCAAACGGGCCGAAAGTGGGTACTGGAATCATGGATAAGCGCGGAAGTTGCAGCCCCAGGGGGTTTTTCTCTGGAATGGAACAACATCACTAATGGTACAGGACAATTGGTGATGAGACGCCGAGGGGACATCTACTGGACCAGTGGGATGTTGAACACTCAGGATCGGACCTTCCCCAACATTCCTTGGTTGAGAAATTCTGACTCGAATGATTACAAGTTTAGCTACGTCTTTAATGAGAATGAGAGTACTTAGCAAAAAAAAAAAAATAAAAATAAAAAAAATAATGAGAATGAGAGTTACTTCAATTATTCAGTCAAAAATGGGCGTGTCATTGCTAGGTGGACATTGTATGAAGGGATGCTTTACGACGTTGGTGATCTTCAGCTTGGGCCAAGCGATACATGTGACGGGTATGCCTCGTATCCTGGGTGTGCGGTGCAGAAGCCACCCGGATGTAGAAGTAGCGACGATAAGTTAGAACAACGACAGGGTTCTTTCGTTGCATCGCCCTTCTTGAATGATGAAAATTCAAGTATTGGTCTGCTTAGCGATTGTTTCGGTCGATGCTGGAACGATTGTTCTTGTGTTGGATTTGACAATCTTCATTCTGATAATGGTACTGGATGCCAGTTTTGGAACAACATTTCGAGCTTTCAACAAGATCCCAGTGGTGATTGGATTTACGTGCTAAATTCATCGGATATTCACAACATATCAAAAACTGGTATGGATTATTATTATTATTATTATTTTTGGTGTAAGGGGAGGGGTTTGAACCCCTAACCTATCATACTTCTATCCTTTGCTCTACCCACCCTCACCATTAGGATAGCCCCGATGACTTATCTGATAACTGGTGAGGATTAATTCAAACAAAATCTCTGCTCACTTTCTGCATGATTAATTAATTAGTAAACGTGGAGACAGTCCACCACATGAGTTTTAATTTGCCTAAATGACTGTCCTTGTAAACTTTTATTTTTTTAGGAAAGAAATGGTGGATATGGATCATCCTTGTTGGAGCGGCTGTTCTAGCGACACTCCTTTTAGGCTTCTTGTTCTATTTGAGGAGAAAACACACAGGTAATGTTAATTTTGGAATTTGGTAGATCAGATCAATTTATTGGTCCCTTTGACTTATATATATATATATATGTCTGTTGAGTAGAACGCAATAGAAACCAAAATTAAATATTTTATTAACACTGAACAAAGTACATTATACACATGAGACTCACAACAAAGAGACTAGACTCTCATTCACATAATATTCCTATATTTGTAGGTTATGTAAGTCAACTAAATCTCAAATTTGTCTACACATTGGTATTAGCAACATTATGCTTTTGCTCTTTTAAATACTAATTTATCTCAGATTTTTTATTTTTTTATATTTTTTTAAAAACAATAATTGGTTTTAGGCTTGGGAGTTTTGGAAAGAGCAAACCATCTTAGAGCTAAAGGATTCGACGCTAGGTGATTGCTCTAGACACCAAATATTAAGATGCATTCACGTGGGTCTCTTGTGTGTACAAGAGAGTGCAATGGATAGACCTACAATGTAAGATGTTATTTCCATGCTTCTCAACGAAACTATGCCACTTCCTGCCCCCAAAGAACCGGCATTTACCATTCAACAATGTGTGAAAGATAAAGATTTACACAAAGGTGGAGTAGCAAGTTGTTGTACAAGTTTATCAACAGTGATGGAAGCCTGATAAAAAGATAAAGATTTTACAGTACTCTCCCAAAAGCAAAGCAGAAAGGAGTTTTTTTAGTCTACCATGTGAGAACAACTTACATTACAACTACATTGTCTAATGTCGAAGCCACGTAGGGACAAATGGGGGTAGTGGCCACCACTCAAGTGTTCTTTTATTTTAGTTTAAGTGCATAATTTGTATTAGTTGTAGAGGAAAGTTCTATATACAACATTTTATATGAAGTACCAAAATACAACATCTTATGTGGTACTATGTGTATGGATCAAAAGCCTCTTGATATATTTAATAAATCTCTTTTTTTTTGCTGATATGGGTTGGATGTTACACTGTGGCCTATTTGTAAATTGCCCTCATTGATTATTATTATTATTATTTTTGGTTTCTCTCTTGGTTTCTATTTTATCATTTTGTCTCCACCACGAAACATTTATTATTTCAATAATAGATGTTTTGCAGACAGACATAAGACCAAGCACCTAAGCTGCAAACCATAAAAACCTAAACCATACATGATACATCTTACTGGAAAAAAGCCAAAAAAGTTACACCGTCTCCAACACTACAATAGTAGCAACTACAGCACTCCAGCAGGAACAAAGGTGAAAAAAAGCAGCACACAAATACCTGGTGCGCACCTTATTTCACCGAGCGGATGTGCGGTGCTTATGCGGTGATTGGGAAACAATAAGTCCGTCTCTTGTTCAAATGCCTCTATTCGATCAATTCCATTTGATAGCACGTACGGCATTGATGTTAATTTTTCAAATAATTATGAGCTGATTTTCAAATAATCAAATAGAATGGCATGGTAGGGTTTATCATTGACGAATGAGATCAAACGTGTTGAAGACACGAGTTGGCCCCTCTTTATGGGGTCTCCGAGCCATACGTCTTTAGACTTGACTAGGATATAATGGCCCCTCTTTATGGGGTCTTGCATCGAGCCATACGTCTTAGACTAGACTAGGATATATATATGTATATATATATATATATATACACACTAGGATATATATATATATATATATATATATATATATATACACAATTTTAAGAATTGGGGTTTGATTTGAATCATTCGAATATTGGAACAGTTTCTGAAGGAGGAGAGGCATGTGGGTCACATTCATGCCACCATCTTTAAAATCTTGATTGCTAATTTGGAGTTTAGGATATGACTTAATGAGGTAGACTCTGCGATGGTTTTGGAATTCAGACCTTGACATGTGGTCTACGCTATGATCTGAATCCAAGTATCACGCCTTGTGCGGAAGGGAATTTACAGAGAGTAAGCTCGTTACACCCACTATTTTTTAATCACAGAAGAAAGTACATGTGAAATCATAGTTGGCTAAAGTCCCAATTCAAATTAGGCTTTGGCCCCCCTTTTCAACCAAAGGAAAATAAAAATTAATTCTAAGTTTGTTACATGCTAGAGTATTGAAGAAAAAAAAAACAGTGAAAGAGTTAAAAAAGGGGTTGGACACTTTGGGCTTGTTACAACTATTAATATTGGATTGGGATGATCAGAGTCGTTTGTGATAGTCACGTCCTTGCGCATGTAAGTTAGGAACGGTTCTAATCATTGTAGGCACATGTAAAAATAAACCACGAATGGCTCTGATCACCATTGCACGAGTGAACTGAAATTTATATAATTTTTGGTACATATCAAATAACATACTCCCTCCATTCTTAATTGACTGTCCCCTTTTGAAAGGAAACATTTTTTTTTACAGAAACTTATTAAATGTTTTCACATCCATATATATGTTTTGATATTCCAATTTTGCTCTTAAGTGTACAAAATTTTGGAAACATAGGAAGTATGTACCCTTTTAAGGATATTTTAGGAAATAAAATAAAAAGAATCATTGACTTTTTGAATGTGACAATAATTTTGAAACATCCCAAAAAAAAGGAGGCCAATAATTTAGGAATTGAGGGAGTAATAACCATCGGATAGGTCTCTTGATCACCTAATCTTCTAATCCTAAGAAGGGGTTGGAGACTTGAACCGAACACCGTAAGGAAGAGAATGAGAAACGAGGATGATTTTGTGTGTACTCTGTGGGCCGTTTAGAAAGCAATTTACTCACAATGATTTCTGAGGGCAGTCCATTAGCCAATAGATCAAAGTTAAATCATAAAGTGGGCCTCTATTGGCATCTCAAGACTTGTTTTTTATTCCCCACTTATTTTACAATTCAATATTTATGAAAAATATAAAATATTTTCATAAAACCAATTGTATAGTTCACTAAAAAACATCATTATAAACAACTTTGTAGAAGATTGTTGTTCCAAAATCTATTGTTTAAGTAGATTTTTTGGTCGTTTATAATCTATGTTTCACATATGACTAAAAAATCCACTTAAACAATAGATTTTAGGAAAACTTTATTTTATAAAGTTGTTTAAAATAATGTTTTTCATTAAACTACGTGGTCAATTTTCATAAAACTTTTTTATATTTTTTATAAAATCTTAAAATATAAAATTAGTGTGGATAAAACAAGTATCAGATGGGTCAATAGAGGCCCCAATCATAAATTGGTGTTTGACTAAGCACAAAAACTTGCCATTCTTTTTTTTTTAAATTTTAAAATTTTAATTTTTTTATTATAAACCCTTTAACTTGTCATTCATGCTTGGAAAAGATGAGCTTTATTAGTGTTTTTGGTTTTCGTGAACTTCGCCGTGTAGTGGGGGACTTCATAATTTATTTACTTTTGCAATCAATTCAACACCAAAAAATCTTTTGACCTCCCAAGTCCCAACCATGCATACTGTTTCCTTAAAAAATCGGTTTTCAGCGGGGTGAAGTATTATTGGCTCACTAGCGTTAAAATTCTTTGCTGATTTGTTGGGTCTTTGGCCAACGAATTGTGGACACATGGCAATGGGGTTTTTTAGAGCGGTCAAGTGGGAGAGTGATCATCGTGGAAGAAACAGTGGAGTAGCGGTTGTAAAAGGAGAGAGCACCTGGACTATGTTTGCAAATGTAAGATTACTATAAAATATGGGTATACGGAATACCTCAGCGGAAACGAATCGAATCTTTGTACTTGGATTACAAGCCCCACGCAATCACGAACTTTGAAGACGCACCCACTCGTCAATGGAGAAGGCTACCAGAGTCTCCCCAAAATATCCACACTCCAAGTTCAATGGCTATGGTGATGGTTGCCAGAGAGATGAAACAGAGAGAAGAAAAGACTGGAATATTTTCACATTAACGTCTGTTTTCAACAGACACACAGATATATATGGGTATATCTTATGTCTGTTCCCAACAGACATAACCCATTTAATTCAATTAACCCATGTGGACGATCCATGGGTTGTGGGTCGGGTCAAAACCCGATCCAAATACCAACATCTCCCACTCGTCCACTTTGGGTAACATGTCCATTAAATGGTTTCTTCTCTATCTCGTTTCTAATTTTCTTCTCATACAGAAAATGGAGCGTGCGACCTGACGAGAAGGTGTAAGGTAGGAGTGCTATATTAAGTTACCATCTAACTAACATAGCACATCACTCGAAAAATCTCGTCTATGCCCCAGATTATTCTATCACACCATGTCGAGCATATTTTAACCCCTCATGGTTATAAACCAAAAAATCATGCTCAACCTCAAACAATGTACTCGTACTCATAATTATATCAAAACAAATTTGACATAACTGTCCGGACTATGAGCTACAAGACAAGGGTGCAATATCAAACAATCTTCCCTAGCTACTCATGCCAATTAATTTAGACTTGACCGCTTTCCTAGACATGGTCCGCTGGACCGTATTTTTTCGTGACCCTTGGATTTCATGCTAAAGTAGCGACATCAAGTCCTTATTTCATGGCATAGTCCCAGGTTCAAAGGGCACAATATAGATCACGATTTGATCTATTAGGGCTCACACAATGCTGGAGCAGGGATTTATCCAGCCATTCCTTTAAATGGTCGTCTATAGCACATACAGTATGATATGTATGCTACGGCGGAGCTCCCACTAGGTTTGGGCCTGTCACACTCCAACGCCGTACGAATCTTAGTCTAGTCGCTATACAAGCGTCTAACTTGAGTTTCTTAACCCAGTCACTTATCAAGCGCCTGTCTAAGATCTCACATTCGGCTCTATTCAGGCTTCATGAAGTTGTGGAATTACTTCATGCGACTTTAATAAGTCTCATCTTAGCTCAACTAAGGCGACATTTCCAAAAAATAATATTTTGATCGCTCTACAAGCGCCAGCAAAATATCTATATCTTGCTCACTCTCTTAGTGCCAAGATTATTGTCTCATCTTGCTCGCTATCTAAGCGCCAAGGTGATCGCCCGTGTGAGTGGGCCGATCTAAGCCAGGTGACATCAACATAAAATGTGTGCTTGATTATAGTATCAATTACGCCATAATATAAACTCATATGCATAAGATACTTATAAATATAGATGTCATATACATCAAAGTCAATACGGTGTCCAAAATACATCAAAGCCTACGTAGTCCCATACTTCTTCTATGGGTCTGAAATGCATCTCTAGCAATGGCTTTAGTCAGAGGATCAGCCACCATCCTATTGGTGGAGATATGCTGTAGGACCACCTCCCCTCGTGCAACAATATCACGAATGTAGTGAAAACGAATGTCTATGTGTTTGGTTCTTCCATGATATTTGGGATCTTTGGTGTAAGCTAAGGCTGCCATACTATCAATATAAATCATTACGGCCTCATCTGAAAGAGCCGAGATCCCAAGACGCTGGAAGAATCTCCTCAACCAAACAGCCTCCTGTACTGCTGCTGAACATGCAACATATTCTGATTCCATCGTAGACAAAGCAATACACGATTGTTTCTTACTACACCAAGAAATAGCTGCTCCACTAAGTATAAATGCGTAACCCGATGTGGATTTACGCTGATCTGTATGACTAGCCCAATCTGCATCACTATATCCTTTCAATCTCATGTCTCCACCCTGATAGCAAAGAACGAGATCTGTTGTCCCACGAAGATAACGGAAAATCCTTTTAACTGCTTCCCAATGAACACGTCCTGGGTTACTTTGGTAACGACTGACCATACCCACTGCGAAGCATATATCCGGTCGAGTACACAACATAGCGTACATCAGACTACCAACTGCACTCGCATAGGGAACCGTTTCCATTTTCTTCTTTTCCTCATTAGTTTTAGGGTAGAATTCTAGGCTCAACTTATGTTCCTTCTCAATTGGAGTGTCAATGGGTTTGGAATTGTGCATACGAAATCGTTCTAAAATCTTCTTAATTAATGTAAGTCTCTTGGGACAAACCAAGAAGTCTTCTAGAGCGATCTCTATAAATCTTAACTCCGAGCACATAATCTGCCTCCCCCATGTCCTTCATTTCAAAAGTAGAGGACAACCACTCTTTAGTGGCGACAATTATCTCCATGTCATTCCCAGCTAATAATATGTCATCAACATACAAAGACAAAATAAGGAAACTCTTTCCTGATCTTTTGACATATACACAATGGTCTTCTTCCATTATCTCAAAGCCAATCGTAACAATAGCTTGTTGGAATTTGAAATACCATTGTCTAGACGATTGCTTTAGGCCATAAATGGAACGCTTAAGGCGGCATACTCTGCGCTCTTGTCCATTGACCTCAAAGCCAATAGGTTGATCCATATAGATCTCCTCGTCTAGTTCTCCATTGAGAAATGCAGTCTTCACATCCATTTGGAAAAGTTCCAAATCTAAATGTGCGACAATAGCTAGAATGAAACGAATAGAGGCAAATCTCACCACTGGGGAGAATGTCTCTTCATAGTCTATACCCTCCTTTTGAGTATAACCCTTCGCCACGAGACGGGCCTTATACTTATCGATCGATCCATCTGCCTTACGCTTGACTTTTAAAACCCACTTGTTTCCAATAGCCTTGCGCCCAGGCGGAAGATCAACCAATTCCCAAACTTGATTTTTAGCCATAGAATTCATTTCATCCTCCATAGCAGCTAACCATTCTATAGAGTTAGGTGAAGCTAAAGCTTTTTCATAAGAAGCAGGCTCATCAATATCATCAGGGTCCAATGGAGCACACATAAAAGATTCCCCTTCAATCTCAAAACGACGACGAGGAATCACTCCACGTTCGCTTCTACGTAACTGAGACCCTTCTAAGCCAATTTCTAGTGGTACACTCCCACTAGGAGGCAAGTTACTCCCACTATCTTTGGCGATTTCAGGATGAGTTTCTAATTCCCCACCTTCGCCCAAAGATGGTGTAACTTCCTCAGATTCTTGTAACTCATAAAGTTCAAGATCTTTCTTCACTTCACCAATGCTGGAAAAATCATTTTCCATAAAATTAACATCTCGAGACTCTATTTCAGTCATTCCACCATTAGGATGTTCACCATACATCACATAACCCTTAGAGCAATCAGAATATCGAATAAAAATTTGTTTATTTGCTCTAGGGCCAAGTTTCCCATACTTGTGGGAAGAATTGTGAACATAACCTGCACAACCCCAAGGTCGCATATGCTCTAAATTAGGCTTTGCACCATTCCATAACTCATATGGGGTTGTAGGAACTGACTTAGAAGGCACACGATTAAGGATATAGGCTGCAGTTAAAAGAGCATCCCCCCAAAATGATATTGGGAGGTTAGCTTGCGCCATCATCGACCTAACCATATCTAATAAGGTACGATTCCTCCTTTCCGCTACACCATTTTGTTGCGGTGTGCCAGGAATCGTTAATTGCCTGCGTATCCCTTTTTCCTCACATAATTCTTGAAATTGATTAGACAGATATTCGCAACCACGATCAGTGCGAAGAATTTTTAAATTCCTCTCTTTCTGATTCTCTACCTCTGCTACAAAGCGTTTAAAGCAATCCAATGCCTCAAACGGTAGGAGATCAGATAAACATAACTGAAACGCGAATAATCGTCTATAAAGGTGAGAAAATAAGAAGCGCCATGGCGTGCCTTCACATTCATAGGTCCACAAATGTCAGAATGAACTAACTCTAAAGGATATAATGCCCTAGGTGCCTTTCCAAAAGGCTTCCTACAGGCTTTCCCTGCTAAACAACACTCACACATAGGTAGGCTTACTTTAGCGAGAGACCCCAAAAAGCCTTCTCTAGCTAGTCTAGCCATTCTATCTTTTCCTATGTGTCCAAGTCTAGCATGCCATTTCACAGAATCAAAAGCATTATCATCACAAGCCACATAAGAATATGAGGAAAAATCCAAATCTAACATAAAGAAACCATTAGATAGATATCCATGTCCAAACAGAATCCCATCTAAATAGAAATCCAACTGTGTACCATCAAAATGAAAAGTAAATCCAAGTTCTAACAAAGCAATAACTGATAGTAGATTACATTGGACACCAGGTGCATAAAGCACATCATGGAGGAGTAATGTGCGCCCCAGACGCATCTTGAGTTGATAAGTACCAACACTAAGAACATCCTCTCGAGTTCCATTACCTAAAGTAACGTACTGTGTTCCTGCAGGTATCTTTCTATAATCTACAAACCCAACTCTATCTCTAGCTACATGCCTGGTTGCTCCTGTGTCTACAATCCAACCGTGGAGAGAATGAGCAACAAATATATGTGAACACACATAAGTAATGAGAGAGTTGTGTTGAAGGTCTATCTTCTTTGACTCAGTGCATTCACGAGCAAAGTGACCCGCCTTTTCACAGTTATAACACTTTATCTTGGAAAATTTCAATTGGCCCCACATGTCTTGGTCAGTGTGTTCATTAAACAAGTATCGGATTTTCCTATGCCACATATCATAATTAGTTCCATCTAATTTCTCTCCCTTGGTGAGATCAGCAACAACATTCTTAGAGGCCATTTCACTACATTTATTGCACAGGGTTGACATTAGCACACATTTTAATTTTATCTCAGAAACCCAATTAACATATGATGTCCCCACCTACATAGTAAGATCGAAAATTTCGCGAGGCTAGTAATCATCTCCCACTACGTAAGCTAGAACAACATATCCAATTGATTTCGAATAAAATAATAGAGGACTTAATCTCTCTAATTCCACAAGTCAAATCATGCATATATATCCATGTGTCCACAATATTTAGGCACGGGCTCCACTTGAAACCCTTTGGTATTTTGGTGCATCATGTCAAGGCAACCTCCAAAACATATTGGTGAAAATGAAACACATCCCCTTACAAAGCCATGAATAAATAATACATCTCAAATATTACAAATCCAAAATTCCCTATTACAAAGAATCTAATAAAAATAAATGGGGATGCCACTTCACCAATATATTTGACGTGTGCCTTAATCCATCCACAAAATAAATAAATAAATAACACCAACCATGAGCACAACAAAATACCAATGCCAAGCCTCCATCCATACATAAACCATTCACGCAATAAATAATAAACAATAAACAATAAACAATATAAATTATGTTAAATGAATGGAGGAATAACCACACTTCCATCTATGGAAAGGGTTTAAGGTCAATATAAACCTAGGACACATTATACAAAAAAATAACCCAATCACAATAATAAAACATAATACAAAATTATGCAAATTGATTAGGCTAATTAATATGCATGAATTAAAAAAGAAATGAATTTTTCTTTTCTTTTAGGCCAAAATAGTGCATAAATGGACATAAATAAAAAATATATAATGACATGGGATTTAGAAGAGAAATGGCCATTGGAAATAAAATTGGGGTTTAGAGCACAAAGGGACGGCTCCTATTGTGGTGATTATTAAAGTCCTCATAGGACTTTGTGCAACACAATTGCTTAAAAAAAATATTAGTTATGCACTAAAGCGTCCCGCTCCAGTACAGGGTGTTACTCAATTCACGCAGCTTTCCTTTTTTTTTTTTTTTTTTTTTTTTTGAGCCAAGCCGAGCCATGCTCTAAGCCAAGCCGAGCCATGATTCAAGCCGAGCCGAGCACTTTTCATCTTCAACCTTTGGTTATGCAGAAAAATGCAGATTTCGCATTACCAATCCCCTAACTTTGAATAGCCATATCTCATTCAATTTAAGTCCAAATTACGCATACGATACGTCGTTGGAAAGCCCATGCGACATAGATTCGCAATATATAAACATCATACATTATAAACTTGTCCAAGTGTATCGAAAATTGACCCAAAGTTTCTGAAAAAACCATAATTTCAGAAAACAAAAAATTGATTTTTCTTCCAAAACACACAACGGTTTTTCACGAAATTTTAGAGGGAAGTTCCTAACACATAAAGGAACAAAACCCTATAAAAAATTTTGGATAAAAACACCATATTTAAGAACGAATTTAATAATCCCAAAAATTGTGTTTTGAAGGAAAAATTCATGAATGATGCAAATCATATTCTTAATGCTCATAGGGGCGAAAACAAGTAATCACATGCTCTGATACCAATGTAAGATTACTATAAAATATGGGTATACGGAATACCTCAGCGGAAACGAATCGAATCTTTGTACTTGGATTACAAGCCCCACGCAATCACGAACTTTGAAGACGCACCCACTCGTCGATGGAGAAGGCTACCAGAGTCTCCCCAAAATATCCACACTCCAAGTTCAATGGCTATGGTGATGGTTGCCAGAGAGATGAAACAGAGAGAAGAAAAGGCTGGAATATTTTCACATTAACGTCTGTTTTCAACAGACACACAGATATATATGGGTATATCTTATGTCTGTTCCCAACAGACATAACCCATTTAATTCAATTAACCCATGTGGACGATCCATGGGTTGTGGGTCGGGTCAAAACCCGATCCAAATACCAACATCAAACATAGAGATGGTGGTTTTCAATGATGAAGGGACACATGGCATGTTATTACAGGCTGACCAAAAAACTATTTTATCATCGTGGAGGTTGAGGCGAATTTGCAGGCCGGGGAAAAACTGCTGATAACTTCCAAGCAGTTGAAGTGGACTGTTTTTTCCTATAAATTTCAGAAATGAAGATGGAGTCAAGGTTTCACAACCACCAATCCTTCTCAGGATCTATCAAACATAGGAGTAGTTTTAATTAGACAAGCTTTCAAACACTTTCTTGTAATCAGTTTCTTTCCAAATCTTGTAAACAATCTTGTGCTGTAATTACTTGTGGTTCGTATTTGGAATTCAAGCTTTGTGGGTTTCATTTTCAAATCATGGCTGGTAATGTGTTCTCAACTCTTTTCATTTAAATTTGATATTTACATGTTTTCTTGTTTCTTTTTGTGACATTCACGCCAGAACTTTAAAGGAAGAACTCCTTTTCCTTTTGCAATCGCTTGACAATCCATTCACAATTCATAAGGGGTTGTGTACGCACAACTTCGGGCTGAACTTGGCCCTGGCACGCCCGCAAAAATCCATCGGCCTCAGAACACAGTTTTTAGTGCGAACACATACATCAGCGAACAAAGTGATTCGTTGGGTCCTTCAACAAGTCAAAGAAGGAAGTATCTCCTGGTTTACATGCTATTTTCTCTCATGCGATTTTGTGATATGGTTGTACCAATTCATGTGGCGAATGAGACGGTGTCACATAGTAGAAATATTATTTTAAAGAGTCAGTACCATATCACTGGCTAGAGAAGAACTTCCACGTAACTGTGACATGGCCACGTGGTATCACGGGCCAATCAGAAGCAAGCAAAGTATGAGTGTGATCCAGAAAGTACACTGACATTCCCACTTTGCTTGCTTCTGATTGGCCCGTGATACCACATGGCCATGTCACAGTTATATGGAAGTTTTTCTCCACTGGCTATGTGATTTTTTTTTTTCCTTTTTTTTTGGCCCTTTTTTGGGCTAAACGGAAAGTGCATTAAATAAAACTAACTATTACATATCCTGAGAGAAACTAGCTCCCATACTGCGCCGATAATAAAGAGGGGAAAGACCCATAGGCAGGCCCCCATGCATCCATGCATAATAAAAATAACAAATTGGTGACGCCTTAAAGAAGCAAGAAATGTTTCACCAAATGATTGGCCATGTGAATTAGTGCAAAAAATTGATTATCATGAAACGATTATATATCAAAGAGCAATTGCACAATCCACAAAGTAATTGGTGTAGGGAATTGATTGTCACAAATCGATTCTACATCAGAGAGCACTTGCACAATCCACGACTAATTATTGCTTGTCTCACTCAACATAATCCCACATCTTTAGTATATATTAAATTATTCTGGTTTGAAGAAAAGGAGAAATGTTACATTAATTAATATTTAAAGTGGAATATTATTATTATTATTATTAAAATATGTAATGAGGTGTGGTTTATAGCATTTGCCAATAAAGAGGTTCCATGTTAGTTTTTGGCGAATCCAGCTCATCGCGAGCCCAAGTTATTCGGCTCGGTTCATTTGAAGTCTTGTCGAGAAGAAAAGCGCGCAAAGAGAATGTGAAGTACTTCTGTTTAAATTTTGACTCACTTTCATGTGAAAAACGCATCCAATCTAATACATAAAACATCAAGCACAGAATTATACCATCAGAAAATCAGAAGCTATCCCAACAATGGTTAACACCAACAAATGGCCTACCAATTCAATTCTTTTTCTTGTTTTAACATGTTTGTGCGCGGGAATTTCTCATGCAAAACTGAAAGACACCATCAAACCAGGCGAAGTGCTTGGATTCTCCGATAAACTAGTTTCCGCCGGTGGATTCTTCACATTAGAATTCTTCAACCTGGGGGATATGAACTACAGTTTTTTGGGAATACTATGGAACAAACACGTGGATCACAACACCAGAGTATGGGTTGCCAACCGAAACGCTCCAATATTCCGTCGGGACGGAATTCTCACGATGGACTCTGAGGGAAAATTGAAGATTATGCAGGGCAGAGGGTCTCCGATCATCTTGAATTCGGATAATGCGACTTAAAACTCGGTGGCCACTCTGACTGATTCTGGCAATTTCGTCGTGACAGAGTTGAATCCGGATGGATCTCCCAAAAGGGTCTATGGCAAAGCTTCGATTATCCAACAGACACGCTTCTGCCTGGGATGAAACTAGGCACCAACTTTCAGACAGGGCAAAAATGGGTACTAACATCGTGGGTAAGCAGAGAAGTTACTGCCCCTGGGACTTTTTCTCTCGAATGGAACAACACTTCCAATGGTAAAGGAGAATTAGTGATGAGACGCCGAGGGGAAATCTACTGGAGTAGTGGGATTTTGAACACTCAAAAACAGAGCTTTGAGTACATTCCTTGGTTGAGCTCAGATACTTACAATTTCAGCTCCGTTTCTAATAAGAACGAGAGTTACTTCAATTTTTCTGCCACAGGAAGCCTTTCTCGGTGGGTCTTGACGCCAGAAGGGATACTTTACGACGACGATAAGCTTGTAAATCTGTCAAGTTGTGATGGGTATGCCCAAAATTTTGGGTGTGTAGTGCAAAAGCCACCTAAATGCAGGAGTGGCAGTGACAAGTTTGAGCTACTATCCGTTCGTTTCAGTGGATCACCCTTCTTATCTGACCAAAATATGAGTGTTGGTTTGGGCGATTGTTGGGCTAGATGCTGGAATGATTGTTCTTGCGGAGGCTATGACACTAGTTCCAATGGTACTGGATGCCAGTTTTGGAGCAGCAAGTCGGGATTTAAAGATGATCACAGTGGCGCTTCGAAATCGATTTACGTTTTAAATTCAACGCTTTTGGATAGTGAAAACATATCAAATGCTGGTAAGCGAGCATTAAATCTCCCTCTCCCCCTCCTCTTCCCCCATGATTAGCAGAAGCACCGGAGAAATACCACCACAATATTACTTTATTTTTCGAGTTTAATTTGTCCGAATAACTAGCCTTTTAAACTTAATTTTGTTTAGGAATAAAATGGTGGATATGGATCATCATTGCCGCAGTGGCTACAAGAGCAACTGTACTTCTCTTTGGCGTCTTGTTCTATTTAAGTAGAAGACTCAAAGGTAATATTTTGCTGGATAAGAATCCGGGGACGGAATGTCTACAAGGGCCTCTTTTGGCACTCCAAAACTTGCTTTGCATCCCTCAAATCTGAGATTTTTCAAAGTTGTTCCAAAAATCGCCGTTTAAGTGGACTTTTGGGATTGTAAAAATTATGCATAAAAAATGGTGTCCATTGATTGATCTAACTTTATTTTGCATTTTGGGTATGCAAGATCCATGTTTTTTGTTCATCTTTGCTATAATTGTAACCGTGAATTTGATGCAACAGCCCAGAAGGAAAGAAATGAGGAAGATATATTACTTTAATTATCAACTTCAACTGGATTAAATGATACAAATGAGATTGGAAACGATGGGAACAAGGGTCATGACGTGAAACTATTCAGTTTTACATCTATTAAGGATGCCACAAATAATGTCTCTTTGGAAAATAAACTTGGACAAGGAAGTTTTGGACCTGTTTACAAGGTAAATTCTAATACAAATTATTGGGAAAAATAACCATATATTTGTTAATGGCTACATTTAATTAGCCCTTATACATGGATCATTTTTTAGGGAAAATTACATGAGGGGCAAGAAATAGCAGTAAAGAGACTTTCGAGGGGATCTGGACAAAGACTAATGGAGTTCAAAAATGAGATTATACTCATTGCCAAGCTCCAACACATGAATCTTGTAAGACTTTTGGGTTGTTGCATTCAAGAAGATGAAAAGATGTTAATTTATGAGTACATGCCCATCAAAAGCTTGGACTACTTTCTCTTCGGTTAGTATGCTTATCGACTTTATTGTTTCGATTGCTTTCAATTACTGTCTTTTTTTTGGTTGTCCAAAGAGTTACTAAATTCATACAATTTCATAGATCCAACTAAAGAGGAGCTATTGGATTGGAAGAAACATTACAATATCATTGAGGAGATTGCTCAAGGACTTCTTTATTTGCATAAATATTCTAGACTGAGAATTATTCATAGGGATCTAAAAGCGAGTAACATCTTACTTGATGAAAATATGAATCCCAAGATTTCAAATTTTGGTATGGCTAGAATTTTCGGCAGAAATGATGTTGAAGCAAATACGAATAGGGTTGTTGGATAGTAAATAAACATCATATCTTTATTTCTCTCTCTTGACAAGCTAAAAAATATTCATTATTATTGGATGCAGTGGTTACATGTCACCTGAGTATGCTATGGAGGGTATTTTCTCAGAGAAGTCAGATATCTACAGTTTTAGAGTCTTAATGTTGGAGATCGTGAGTGGTCGAAAGAATAGTAACTTTTATCACTATGATCGTCCCATTAACCTAGTAGGATATGTAAGTCAGCTCAATTTCAAGTTTTTCTACACATTATTGTTAGCAATAATACGCTTTTTCTCTTCTAAACATTAACTAATCTCATAAATATATTTCCTTTTTTTTTTAATAAATAATAATTGATTTTAGGCTTGGGAGTCATGGAAAGAGCAAGCCATCTTAGAGATAAAGGATTCAACACTTGGTGATTCCTTTGGACGTCAAATATTAAGATGCATTCATGTGGGTCTCTTGTGAGTACAAGAGAGTGCAGTGGATAAGCCTATAATGTTAGATGTTATTTCTATGCTTCTCAACGACATTACGCCATTGCCTGACCCAAAAGAACCAGCATTTACTACTCAGCAATGCGTGAAAGAGAGAGATTTACAAAAAAAATGAAATAGCAAATTGTTGTACAAGTTTATCCACGGTGATTGAAGCCCGATAAGAAGAGAGAAATTCTACTATATTCTTCTCCTCAAAGCAAAGGCAAAAGGAGGGGGTTTTTTTTTTTTTTTTTTTTTTTTTTTTTTCGCCTTCTTCATGTGCAAACAATTTAAATAAGAAGTTAAGAACTACGCTGCCCAATGGAAGAGCCGTGTAAGGACATTGCCTTTGACCCCTCGCAAATGTGCTTTTGTTATAGTTTTATAGACATGATTTGTGTTATTTGTAAATTAGCCCCATTGATTTTTTTTTTCTTATTCCCCTCTTAATTCCTATTTTGTCATTTTGCCACACCACAAAATTTTAATTTTCAATAATAAATTTTTTGCACCGATCAATTTTATTTTTCCTTGACCCACTTGTACTCTCACTTGAACTCAAGACACGTGCGTATTGATCTCTCTCTCTCCCAAACACATGCATTCCTATGTACACGTGCACGCGCACACTAGCATGCCTATTAATGCAACCATCACTGCAGAGCACCTTTTTTCTCTGAAGATTGTGAAGGATGAATTGCACGTTTGAATGTAAAATCAATGAATGAGCGCTCACTCAATTGCCATTCTAAGCTTGGAAAAGATGAGCAAGGCCCTATAACTTCATTAGTGTTTTTGCTTTTCGTGGCCTTTGCCGTGTGTGGGGCGCTTTAATCTATTTACTTTGCAATCAATTCTACAAGCTAGTGTGCAAATCTTTTGACGTCCCAACCATAGATCAGCGAATAAGTGGTCTAGAATCTTTTGGGTCCATTATGGGTCCATCATTTCTTGTGACAACACCATTCGTCTTGAGGACTCGAGTCCAACTAAATGGGCTAGACGCCAAACACTCTGTGTACGTGATACATTTTTATTTTTTAATTCGTTTAATGAATTAATCATCATTAAACGTGTGAATTGAGGTAGGGAATTGATTACAACGATTAATTCCATATTTCCATATCATAGAGGACTTGCACAATCCACAAAGTAATTGCTTGTTTGGACGCAAAAAAAAAAAAAAATGGTAATTGCTCGTCTCACTCAACATAATTCCACATCTTTAATATTAAATTGTTCTGGTCTGAAAAAATGTAGAAATTATTAATTAATACATAGAGTGGAATCTTATCAATCAAATATAAAGAGTGGGAGCATATAGAGTGGAACACTGTACCAATTCCCAACAGACAACAAGAGGCTCGTGAATAAATATTTATACTATTTTGATTACGTGTGGGATATTCTTTACTATCACAATCGCCCATGAATAAGAATACGCGCGTATTATTTACGAACAACTGTAATCGAATGAGATGGTCTGAAATATCCCGCACGTGAACAACCCTCAATATTTACAAATAAGAAAAAAAATACCCTTAACTTTATATTATAACATATCACTTTGAAGTTTGAAAATTACAAAAAGTGAAAGCACACGAAGTACAACAGTACTAGGTATTTGCTTTATATTAGGGTGAGCTTCTGAGCTTTAATGAGCCCAGCCCATTGTTGCTAAAACTTGATTTGTTTATTAAAAATTAATTTTGAGTTTGACTTGTTTCATTAGGATGATGATTAGGTAAGCATGTACTTATATAACTTATATAAACACTTGCATTAGGAGTTTTACATTGTGTTTTAGTAAGTTATGAAATACATTAGGCCAATACTTAGAGTATGACCTCCAATGCATAATATTGATATAACTTATATTAACACGTATTGACCTGATCAGAATTATATTTTACTAATAAATAAGTTTGAGGTGAGTTCTTATAAAAAAAATTCAAAAATAATAATAATAATAATAATAGTTTGAGGGGAGTTTTTAATTGTTGTCGTACCCAGCCGAGACCAAGTTATCCATCTACAATTCAGTTCGTTTGCAATCCGAGGAAAAGCAGAGAGTGTCGTCTACTTCTGTTTAAATTTTGACTTTCACTTTTTTTATTTTTTAAAGTAAATTTTGACTTCCACTTACATGTGAAAAACATATCAAATCTAACACATAAAACATGGAGTGAGTCTTTCATGTAATTGTGACACGGTTAGATGATATCACAAGTTAATAGAGGTCAGACAAAATAAGATTGTAGGCTCAAAAAATACATTGATAATCTTATTTTTCTTTCACCTGTGATACCATTTAGCCATATCACAGTTAGATGGAAGTTTTTCTCATAAAACATGAAGCACAGAATTATACGTTCACAGAATCAGAAGCTATTCCCCAATAATGGCTACCACCAACAAATGGTCTACCAATTCAATTCTTGTTCTCGTTTTAGCATGTTTGTGCATTGGAATTTCTCATGCAAAACTGAAAGACACCATCAAACCAGGCGAAGTGCTTGGATTCTCCGATAAACAAGTTTCCGAGGGTGGATTCTTCACATTGGAATTCTTCAACTTAGGGGATTCTTAATTACAGTTATTTGGGAATACTGTGGAACAAATACGTTCCTGACAACACCAGGGTATGGGTTGCCAATTGAAACACTCCAATATTCGGTCACGACGGAATTCTCACAATGGACGCTGACGGCAAATTGAAGATTATGCATGGTGGAAGGACCCTGATTATTTTGAATTCCGATCAAACGGCTCAAAACTCGATGGCCAAGCTGGCTGATTCGGGAAATTTTATGGTGATGGAGTTGAATCCAGATGGATCTACCAAAAGGGTCTTATGGCAAAGCTTCGATTATCCAACGGACACACTTCTGCCTGGGATGAAACTAGGCACCAACTTTCAAACAGGGAAAAAATGGGTACTAACATCGCGGGTAACCAGACAAGTTACTGCCCCTGGGACTTTTTCTCTCGAATGGAACAACACTTCCAATGGTAAAGAAGAATTGGTGATGAGACGCCGAGGAGAAATCTACTGGAGTAGTGGGATTTTGAACACTTAAAAACAGAGCTTTGAGAACATTCCTTGGTTGAGTTCAGATACTTGCGATTTCAGCTCTGTTTCTAATAAGAACGAGAGTTACTTCAATTTTTCTGCCACAGGGTGCCTCTCTAGGTGGGTCAAGACTCCAGAAGGGATACTTTACGACGACGATAAGCGTGTAAATCTGTCAAGTTGTGATGGGTATGTCCAAAATCCTGGGTGTGTAGCGCAAAAGCCACCCGAATGCAAGGGTGGCAGTGACAAGTTTGAGCTACGATCGGGTCGTTTCAGAGAATCACTCTTCTTTTCTGACCAAAATATGAGTGTTGGTATGTGGGATTGTTGGGCTAGATGCTGGAATGATTGTTCTTGTGGTGGCTATGACACACTTCAGTCCAATGGTACTGGATGCCAGTTTTGGAGCAGCAGGTCGAGATTTGAACAGGATCACAGTGGCGCTTCGAAATCAACACTTTCGGATGGTGAAAACATATCAAATACTAGTAAGCATTAAACCTCCCTCTCCCTCCCTCTCCTCTTCCCTCATGACTAGCAGATCGAACTGGAGAAATACCACCACATTACTTTATTTTTCGAGTTTAATTTGTCCGAATAACTAGCCTTCCAGACTTTACTTTGTTTAGGAATGAAATGGTGGATATGGATAATAATTGTCGCAGCGGCTACTATAGCAACTTTACTTCTCTTTGGCATCTTGTTCTATTTAAGCAGAAAACTCAAAGGTAAATATTTCGCAGGATGAGAATCAGGAGATGATTTTTTTTTTTTTTTTTTTTTTTTTTTAATAAGACGGGGGACAAAAATTTTATATATAGCTCTCGACACAAGTTGATTTGTTGGATAGTGAGTAGAGCTTAGCCACATTAGGTTTTTATTTTTTTATTTTTTTAATAATCTTTTTAATAATTATTTAATAATTTATTTTTTATTAGGGAGTTTGTTTAATCCTCACATGTGGACAACTTTCCTAATAGCTAAACTATCATCTCTATTTAAGTACTTCCCCTTTAATTAATTGGTAATGCAATTTAAACATCCTTTATATATATATATATATATATATATATATATATACACAGTAGTGTTCCTATCAGCTTCAGCTGATAGGATGCTATGTCAGCTGGGCACATCTTAGCCGTTCAAGCTCTTTAATCATCATCCAATGGCTGAGGAAGAGGATCCGGGTTAAAACGGATCGACCCGCTAAAGTTGAACACAGCCCCTCTTCTCCCTTCGCGATTCAGGAAAGCCCTCACCAGTCCGGCGAAAAGCCCCCTTCCAATCCGGCAGATCTGCTGCCCCTTACCAGTCCGGCAGATCTGGTGTTATTTTCTTTTCTTTCTTTCTTTCTTTCTTTCTTTCTTTTTTTTTTTTTCCTCTCCAATCCCTCACTGCGTGACCCTCTCCATCTCCATTCAAGCCGGTGAAGGTTGTGCTGTGCCGCAAAAATCCGGCGGATCCGACACTCCCCGCCGGCAAACTGAGGTGAGTCCTCCATCTTTCCATGCCTTCGTGCTCCCTGTTTTCCAAAAATCAACACAAAAAATCCCCTTTTGTGGTTCCAAAAATCAACATTTTTTTTTAATCATTTGGTGGAAAGAGAAAAAGAGTGAATTATACATAAAGAGAGGGAAATTACCTTCTTTTTTTTTTTTTCTTTTTTACTAAAAAAATGTTGGTTAGTGAACATTCACTACCTAAATGTAGTTGGCCAAAATGACAATAGCCAAAATAGGTAAACCTGTCGAGTCATATGACTAATGGAAAAATGAAGTTTGGCTAACTAAAATAATGAAGGGGCAAATGAAGTTTGAGTAGCTAAAATAGCCAAGGGGATTGGATAGTTAGTCCCTTGGAGTTGCTCTAGGTACTGAATGGTACGTAAATTTTTAGTTTGAGAAACACATCATATGTAATGTTCTTGAGATTTGTCTGAACCTAGGATTAAAGTATGTAAAATCAAATAATAAAATAGACAAATGGATGAAATATTAAGATTATAAAAGGATAATATATATATATATATACACACACACACATGTAGAAGATGCACATAGTGAATGTTTAATAATAAAAGATGATTAATAGTTAAACAATGTATTCCCATAATATAAGTGAAAAAGGTACATGATAGAATTAAGGGAAAATTAGTGAAAAGTCCACTTTTTAGAACTTATAAAGGTATAAGTCTAAGGCTAAATCTTATACAGCCATAAGTTCCCTTTTAAATGAAACAGTAATATTTTTATGAGAGTTTTAGGTGTATAAAGTCAATTATACCCTTAAGTTGTTATTTTTTGTTTTCAAACTTTAAAATAGCATAACTTTTAATTTATATATTGGTTTTCAATAAAATTTATATTTTTGAAATCTATTGATTGAGACCTTTGAAACAAGATCCATGTTAGATATGAAATTATGTTTAAAAAAAAAAAAAAAAAACAGTTACATTGAATCCATGTAATTGTTGTAACAATTACATGAACAGTTACATGTAACTGTTTAATAAAAATTGAAATTAAATTATTTTTAATAGAGTTTAAATTTAAATTATTGTTTTGTGAGTATATTTAACTATTAATTCTGAATAAAACAATTAATTTTGGTATTAGAGATTTTGTAGATTTGACAACAGATAATGTTTTCTAAAACCATTACATGTAGTTGTTTTTAAACAGTTACATGTAACTGTTTCAAAATTCATGACTAAAGAAAAGAAAATTAGGAGGAATTGATATGAAAGACCCACACTTCCATAAATTACTCACACAATGAAACACCTATGGCTAAAGCTTGACCCATGGCCATACTATGTGAGTAATTGAATTGAACCAACACAAAAACAGTTACATATAACTGTTTTGCTATATGTAATTGTTTTTAAATGTAACTGCTTACAAATTTGTACAGAATAAATGGTAAATGTAAAATAATTATATGTAACTTTTTATGCTATATGCTTATATGTAATTATTTGTTGATGTAACTGTTTATAGATTTGTGTAGAATAAATGATGAATGTAAATTAGTTTATGAACTTATGTGTGTATAATTGGTTTTAGATGTAATTGTTACAAAAAATAGTGTTTTCTAAAACAGTTACATGTAATTGTTTAAAGATAAACTTAACATTAATTGTTATTTTCGCACTCGCGTTTGATAGAATAGGTGTTGAAACCGGTGGAGAAGGCATTAGAGAAACAAGAATAGGGGTTAGCAAAGCTGGTGCAAAATATGGTGGTTTTACCACAAGATCTCATATAGAAACTAATTATTTCATCACCAGAAGAGGAAGAGAAGGTGTTGGAGAAGCTGGAGCAAGGGTTGGGGGAGTTGGTGCAAAAACTAGAGGTTTTACTACTAGATCTGGTGTAGAAATTTCATCGGAGCAAGTCACCACCAGATCTCATGCAAAAATTAATGGTTCCACCACTGGACGAGATGTTGGAGAAGATGGAGTGGGGGTTGGCAAAGCTGCTGCAATACTTGTGGTTTCACCACCAGATCTAATGCAGAAACGTCACAAGAGGAGGTTTTGGAAAAAGAGGAGTAGGATGTTAACAGTGTATGGACGGTAGAAACTTCTTGAGAGAGAATGCAGGTATAAAGCTAGCAGCAAGACATTATAAACACAAGTGAGTGATGAAGGGTATTTTTGTCTGTGTCTATTTTCATGGACTTGAGGCTGCACAAATATTTTATTAGACTTATGGCTGCACAAGTCCAATTTTATGGACTTGCGGCCAAAGTCCCCTAATAATAATAATAATACTAATACTAATAAGGGGTGGCTATTGGCATCACAAAAATTCCTTTGTACTTTTCTTTAGTTTACATTCTTTTAAGATTTTATGAAAAATATAAACAGTTTTCGAAAAAACTAATCATGTTGTCCATTAGACAACATTATTCTAAACAACTTTGTAAAATAAACAAAAGAATTTAGGAAAAATTATTTTATAAAGTCATTAAAAATGATGTTTTCTAATAGACAACATATCTAGTTTTTATGAAAACCTTCTATATTTTTTATAAAACCTTAAAAATAATAAACTAAATGATGATGCAAAAAAATTTTTATGATGACCATAGCACCCTTTAATAATAATAATAATAATTGATGGCATAACCGTCATGCCATCGTCGTTCAAATTGTGTAATTGAAGTCACAGTGGGATTTTCATTTGTTCTGTTCTTAAAGAAGATTTAAGAACTTCAACCGAATATAATAACGTATTTAATATAAATGATTTCAATTGTTAAATTTTGATTTGTATATATAAAGATGAATTTCTTTGCATAAATGTTTTCAACATATGCTTTCTTTATGCAGATGTTTTCAACTTCCATTAACTACAGGAGAACGTAATTTGATTAGTTATATGTTTGGCATATGGCATATTCAAACCAAATCAAAAATTTATCCCAAGAGCCACAAAAAAAATAAAAACAAAAATCAAACGAGTTATGCCCAACTCGGCTAAGTTAGATAATCTGGAAAAAGAAGTAAAAATAAATAAATGAATGCATTATTGGACAACCAAACAGATATTGGAGGTCCAGCTGTGGGTCTGAAGTTCTGAACATTCGGAATTCCTTGTTATAGAAAAGCACTCAACCGGCCTACAAAACCAAGTATCAGTAAGAGTCCTGATGATACGCTGGGATTGGGGTTTTTAATATTCTGGCACATAAGAGTGCAAGGACCAAGAATAAGGTTTGGGGATCAATATATTAATGAGGGAATTTTATATTGGTCGGACAACTAGCTAGTAAATAATTACGTACAGTTAGTAGTCATTCTTAGTTAAGTTAGTAGTCATTTACAAGGAAGTTAGTAAAAATTTGTTTTGAACTGTACTTATTTTCCCATTACCCGACCAATCTAAAATTCCCCCATTAATGGGGGAATTTTGTCTGTCAAAGACAATGTACATAAACCAAAATGGATCGACAAAATGTTACATTAAGAGAAACAAACTGAAGGAATATACACATAAGAAAACTTCATGATCAAGGACATAACTAATACAGATTGAAAAAAAAATTGCTTGATATAAGGAATCAATTATCTAGCTTATTGGGAATCAATAATCTAGCTTATTGGGTATCAATAATTTTAAAAAACATAGAAGGAAAGAATAAGGGCATGTCCCAAATCCTGACGAGCTTACATTTTGTAGCTACACCCTCATTTTTTAACTCACTTAATTGCTTCTTGTTCCGCTGCTTATTATTGTATACTCATCCATAATTTTATATTCATCATAAATCTTTTCCCTAATTTTCCCAAAAAAGAAAAAAAAAATCAATTAAATCTGGGCAAACATCTACTTGTAATTGAAGTATATACCAAACCCACAGAAAAACAATTATATGAAAACAATTACTTTTAAATCAATTGTGACTTAATTTTAGTCACAAAATATTTAAATCTTACAATTTTTTAGTTTCAAACATATCAATTTCTAATAAATTTAATAATTTTGTATGAAAAATTGAACCCACATTAAAATATTTATGTGTTTATTTATTTTAAAACCGATACATGTAAATATGTAATCAATATAACTATTTTTTTTTATACGTAATTTTATTTTCATCATGGGTCTTGTTTTGAAAAATTCAACGAATAGATTTCAAATATATAAATTTTATTGGAAATCGATATGTAGATTAAAAGTTATGTCATTTTAAAATTTGAAAACAAAAAATAACAATTAAGGGTAAACTTGACTTTGTCCATTTACTACGGTTACAAAAATAAACTCATTTTACTTAAAAGTGGACTTATGGCTTCATAAGTTTACTGCATAGACTTGTGCCTCCATAAGTCATATAAAAGTAGACTTTTTGCTAATTTTCCCTAGAATTAATACTGAGTTTTCTGGAGGGTAGCCATGACCTTTTGCATATTTTCTTGTACCCATTGTCTTGATTTTGAGCAACTTCATGCAATTAATTAAATGCGTACAAATATAAACAACTCCCTCTCCAAATAAGATTAAACTCCCAAAGAAAAATTTTGGCCACTAAATTTGACAAATATGTGAAAATTTGTGCGTAAACCTAAAGGTGGTTGAATGTTTATATCAATTTATACTTTGAAGACTATGAGTTAGAATGGGAGCCATCACTATGATCAAAGTGAACTAAGTTGTTATTATTAGTTTTTTTAACAAATGGTTCAAAATTTTTAATAATTGGGCACAATTTTTTTTACGAGCAATAAAATTTGACCACATCAGAGTTTTCAAATTAGGCTCTAATTAAACTCAACAATACCAACAATTTCAAAATTAAAACTCTTGCAATGAGAAAATCACTTCTCCCACAAGAGATAAAATCACCTCTAGTAGCAACCATTTCCAAATCAAAAATGTTTTTACATTTTTTTTCTGCGCTCTGTTCTTTGTGTTTGTTCGAGTTCTATGAGCTTCCTCATTGTTGTGTGTCTTGTGTGTGTTTTAGCAAGAAAAGAAACAACTGCTAAGAGCATCTCCAATGCATGCTGAGTCATTTTGATGAGTTAAAACTATTTTTAGCCCACTATAAGGAAAAAATGCATTGTTACAGTGAAAATAGTTCAAGCTATTTTTCAAATTACTCTGATGCATGTGAGCCATTTTTGTGGCTCACCCAACTTTTCCTCTTTTTAACTGTCATTCTTTTTTAGCTCACCCGCATGTGTTAATGTTTGGAGGAAGATGAGATAAGGTGGCAGAAATGGCTAAGGCATTTCCTGGGGCAAATATAACTTAACAAATGGCGTAATCATTTTTTGCCTCACTTGATGCATCATGCATTGGAGCTGTTCTTTTAATCTTCAAAGCTAGAATATAGCTTTGGCTCACAAAACGAATTACGCATTGGAGTTGCTATAGGTGTAACATGGCTGATTTGAATTTGGGGCCCTACATTTTGAAAATCCATCTTAAATCAAAGAAAGCCTCTATTGGCACCCAAAGACTTGCTTTTTGTCCCCCACTTATTCTACATTTTAAGATTTTATGAAAAATATATAAGATTTTCCTAAAAATTGATTGTGTTGTCTATTAGTAAACATCATTTTGAACAACTTTTTGGAAGAAAGTTTTTCCAAAATTTATCGTTTAAGTGGACTTTTTAGTCATTTATTGTGCGAAGACTATAAATGGCAAAAAGGTCTATTGAAACGATAGATTTTGGAAAAACTTTCTTCTAAAAAGTTGTTAAAAATAATGTTTTCTAATAGAATACGTGATTATTTTTTATCAAAACCTCTTGTATTTTTTATAAAACTTTGAAGTGTAAAATACATGGGGGATGAAAAGCAAGTCTTGGAGTGCCAATAGAGGCCCCCTAAATCAAAACCAACCTGATTTGCCTGGATAAGCCCAAAAGGCCAAAACCCAATCCATGGTCCAACCCTTGCCTAATTAGTTAAAATTCTACCATGGAGACATGCGGTATCTTCTTTTGTTATATTGGTCCTATATTTGTGGGTATCCACATCTGTCAAATCCATGTTTTGTAGACAATTCCTTACCCTTTCATAAACTTCTCCAAATCCAGAGTTTGCGAGGCTTACTGTCCTTGCAATAGTTAGCCACATGCGAGAATCTTGGAAGCCAAGCTAGGAATCAGGAGAGTCAACAAAGGCTCGTCTGGTCCTTCAATAGAAATTAAAAAAGAAAAGGTCCATTAATTTGGCCGTCCAAATAGAAATTAAAGAATTATATTTGTTTTGCGTTCTATTAATTATATAAAGGCACAAATTCTGTTATCTTGAAAGATGACCACCGTCAAGAATGAGTGTGAAAATTCATAATAGAGACATTTCATGAATTTCTAAAATTGATCCTTTAACATGAATCAAGAGTTCGAATATTTCGCAAATAGGGGCGAATGAGAGGCCTATACAATTAGAATATTCTTGCATTGCACAGATATGCAGGGGTGGCAGGTGAATGGTGGTACTGTGATGACTCCAACTTTTTAAATTAGTCTTAACTTAGAAGATGGATTCTGTTCTCAATACTAAATAGAGGATATGACGGTTCCAATTAACTAACATCCTTGAAATCTTTTCCCCTGAGGATATGACGGTTCTTAAGGTCCTTAAGAAAAAAAATCAGCGCATTGGACTAATAATTCCATAGAGGATATGACGGTTCTTAAGGTTCTAGTATTAAAATGAGGGCAGCACTTTGTAATTTTCAACATTATATGCCCTTTGTAGAAAATAAAATTTAAACAGGGCAGCGGAGTGTATTTTTTCAAAAATGTAATTGATTTTTCAAACTTTCCGAGTAAAAAATATTGGACTAATAAGTTTTTTTTTAAAAATTTATTTATCAACTCATTGGACTAATAATTCATCATCGGTTAGATAAAATGAGGCAACTTAATGGACTTATCCTTCATCGTTCATTAATTCGTAACACACATTAGAAAAAAAAATCTGTTGATTTTTAAAACTTGCCCACCCTCTCTCAAAATCTGTTTGATTTTTCATCGGTTAGATAAAATGAGGCAACTTAATGGACTTATCCTTCATCGTTCATTAATTCGTAACACACATTAGAAAAAAAAATCTGTTGATTTTTAAAACTTGCCCACCCTCTCTCAAAATCTGTTTGATTTTTCAAACTTGCCCACTCTCTCTCTCTCTCTCTCTCTCTCTCTCTCCATGTATTTATGTTGGCATATTCCGTGCCGAAATGGTTATTTGTAAATCTTATTTTGATTGAAGTTGTTTGAAACTACTAAGGTGCATCAAAATCAAGTTTTTAAAGCTACACAACTCATACTCACAATTGTGGTAAGGTAAATGACCTTTGAACCAATAAGACCATAAGTGGATTGAATGAATTTAATTAACCTCAGATTACCATAAGAACATTTGGACTTGAATTCGTGCAAAAAGAAACTCAAACTGATGAACCATGTTTTTTTAATTTGATTACGAATTCTATACATTTTTTGAAAACTCTATGAATCTAGTTCCCAATGCAAAAAACGGTTCGTCAATTAAAAGTTTTTAGAGGAAGTTATCACGAATTTTGTAAAGGTGTGTAGACATTGAAAAAGTTGAGGCCAATCGATTGGGCGACGCCTCCAAAAAGTGAAATATGCTACTGTTTTGCCCAATTGATCGATTGGGCTTGATACCAATCGTTAGAGGTTTGTAAAAATTGATTTTTAACTTTACAAAACTTTCCTATTTTGGACCAAAATGTATTTCCTTCAATTGGGGTTTCTTAGCAACTATATATAGGAATTCTCTTCATAGAGAAAACTTAAGGAAGTCTTCCCCATTAGGTTTTGATTGAATATCTTGTTTATATATATATTGTCTGAAAAGGTTACTTATCAAGGAGCATTTATACCAACTTGTTGATATTGATGGGTTAGGTGTATGGGTAAATTCTATTGATTGTTAAAATATATATATATATCTTGGAGATAGTTAAATGGACTTATCTTTCATTATTCATTAGGTTTTAAGTCTCCCTCTCTCTCTCTCTCTTGATGCAACCCACATTAATTAGGGAAAAAAAAAAACTGTTCGATTTTTTAAACTTGCCAACTCACTCTCACTCTCTCTCTGCATCTCTAAGTACATCTATTTAAGTTGGCATATTCCGTGCCAAAATAGTTGTTTAGAAGTCTTATTTTGATTGAAGTTGTTTGAAACTATTAAGGTGCATCAAAATCAAGTTTTTATACCTACGCAGCTTACACTCACACTTGAGGTAAGGTAAGTAACCTTTGAACTAATAAGACCGTAAGTGGATAGAATGAATTTAACCTCACATTACCATAACCTAGATTATTTGGACTTGAATTCGTGCAAAAAGAAAATCAAATTGATAAACTATGTTTTTATAATTTGATTATAAGTTCTATACAGAGATTGAAAACTCTATGAATCTAGTTTCTAATGCAAAAAAACGGTTCGTCAATCTAAATTTTAAGAGGAAGTCATCACAAATTTTGTAAAGGTGTGTTGATGCTGAAAAAATAGAGGCCAATCAATTGAGCGACCCTCCAGAGAGTAAAATATGCTACTGTCTGCCCAATTGATATCGATTGGGCACTTGATCCCAATCGATTGAGGTTTGTAAAAATTGATTTTTAATTTTTTAAAACTTTGCTGTTTTGGACCAAGCCGTATGTCCTTCTATTGGGGTATCTTAGCAACTATATATAGAAATTCTATTATTTTTATTTTTTTGGTCTGAAAAGGTTACTTATGAAAAAGCATTGATACCAATTTATTGATATTGGGGGTTAGGTATATTGGTAAATTTTATTGATTGTTAAAAAAAATAAAAAATAAATTAAAAAAAAGGAAAAAACAACAACTACAACTTGGAGAGAGTTAAATGATTGAAGATATTATGATGATAAATATTATTCTCTTGAATTTTTATATTCATTGTGATGGATTCGTACCTTTAGTACTGTGAAAAATACTTTATATATAATTGTTTAATATCCTTTTGAATGCCCAAAAAGGCTCTTAATCTCCAATATTTTTTAGTAAGGGCTTGTTTGGACACTTATGGCGTGGCTTTGCCTCATTGCACTCTATCTCTTATTTAATGAAATTTTTATTTATAAAAAAGAAGAGGTCCCTTTGGTCATACAAATGGAAATTAAATAATTATATTTGTTTTGCGTTATATTAATTATATAAAAGCACAAATTCGTCATCTTGTCAATATGACCAGCATCAAGAATGAGTGAAAATTCATAATAGAGACATTTCATGAATTTCTAAAATTGATCATCTAACATCAATTGAGAGTTCAAACCATATTGCAAACGGGGACGAATGAGAGGCCTACACAATTAGATTCTTGCATTGCAGGGAGATGCAGTCCAGGAGTGGCGGACAAAAGATGGTGATGACTCCAATTTTTTAAATTACTCTTTAAGGGAAAATTAGCAATAACCCCTATTAGGGGATTGCTTTTAACAAAAAACCCACCATAAGATATTTTAACTCAAAAACCCCTTTTTTAAAAGATTCTTTAAGTTAAAGGAAATGCTTTTTTGAAAATACCTATTTTAACCTTTTTAACTCCAAACCAGATGCATTTATGTAGAAGAAGAAGAAGGGAGGGGCGGAGGGAAAGAGAGCGAGAGAGAGAGAAAGAGAGAGAGAGAGAGAGGTTGATGAAGCATTGGCGATGCTCTCACCGCTGTGAAGATCTGGAAGATGTAGAAGAACAAGAACAAGAATAAGAAGGAGAAGAAAAATCAAATCTGGAAAAAAAAAAAAAAAAAAAAAAAAAAAAACCAGATCTGAAACTTCTTCTTTGGTAGTTGTTCATCACTAGACCTTCTCCAACAACAGCTCTTCCTCTGTTTCTTCTCCGTCTTCTTCTTCTTCTTCTTTGTCGTCTTCTTTGTTGTCTTCTTCTCTTTTTTCTTTTTCTTTTTTTTGGCAACTCCAAATCTGTCCATTTTTGGGGGCTGCTAGTTTGGTGCTTTGGTGGTTTTTTTTTTTTTCAAATTTTCTTTTCTTTTTTCACTTTTCCAACTAGATCTATTTCCATGGGCGAAAATCAACCATGGTTTTATTCTCCCTTTCTTTTTCGTCACACAACAGTAAATTGATACTATTGTATGTATAAAATTTTTCAAAACACACAACAGTAAACTGGTACTGTTGTCTGTATAAGTTTTTCAAAGCACACAACAGTAAACTAGTACTGTTGTCTGCATAAAATTTCTTGTGTGTATTTGTTTGGAACTCCAGATAGTGAACTTGTAGAAGAAACCCCAACACAGTAAATTTGTAGAAGAAACCTCAACACAGTAAATCAAATTTTTAAGAATAAACCCTAAATAGTGTCATATTACTATTCATCATGTAAAATATGAAATCTATCATCATAACATCTCCACAATTGTAGAAAAAAAACCTGAAAAATCATATCTGAAAAAAAAAATCAGATCTGAAACTTATTTTCGGCGTCAATAGTATAATGGCACAATATGTAAATTTGATGAAAATGAAAAATGAGGGTATTTTTGTCCGTATCGTGGTAAAAGGGGTTTTTAGTAATTAGTTTCTTTTATAGGGTCTATTTTAAACTACTCTTATACTTGGGGGTTTTGGCCAAAAATCCCATGTCTTTAACTTAGAAGATGAATTTTGTTCTCAATACTATGTAAAATACCTAAAATTGGTCATTTTCCTTTTGAACCGCCAAATTGGCTCTAATTAACTAACATCCTTGAAATCTTCCCCCCTGAGCATGAAATGAATATAGGACAGATCGATGCAGGGGAATGATCCTTAGTCTCAAGGGACCTTTGGAGACTGCAGGCCGCTTTAACATCAACAAGAAGCAATTAATTAAATGCAGTAAGTGATCTAGGAATACATACCAACATACAGAAAGAAATATTGATATTGCTTCAAACTAGGATCATCCTGCGAAATTCTTTCTTGCTTTAATATCTTCCACTAGAACCGAGCATCATTGTGTATCCTCACATAGCTCTCTTCGCTGTTTTTTGATAATTAAGAAGCTCTCTTCGCTGTTTTTTTAATAATTCCCGAGAAGAATTATTATTATTATTATTTTTTTGGTGATTCCACGTTCGGAATCGCGAGGGATTAAAATTAATTTGGTTCTGGGTTCAACTTTCCCCTGAGATTGTCACATTCTAACCTACGTTTTCCTATTATTGTATAGACATAAGGTTCTAGTATTAAAATGGGGTCAGCACTTTGTAATTTTCAACATTATATGCCCTTCGTAGAAAATAAAATTTAAACATAGCAGCGGAGTGTATTTTTTTAAAAATGTAAATGATTTTTCAAACTTTCCGGGTAAAAAAATATCGGACTAATAATTTTTTTTTTTTTTTGTCAACATATGGGACAAATAATTCTTCAATGGTTAGATAAAATGAGGCAGCTTAATGGACTTATCTTTCATCATACAGCTTAATGGACTTACCTTTCATCGTTCATTAATTTGTAACACACACACTCTCTCTCTCTCTCTTTCTCTCTCTCCCCCTCTCTCTCTTGATGCAACCCACATTAATTAATTAGAAAAAAAATCTGTTTGAATTTTTCGAACTTGACAATTCTCTTTGTAGGTCTCTGTCTCAAAGTCCATGTATTTATGTTGGCATATTCCGTGCCAAAATAGTTGTTTGTAAGTCTTTTTTTGATTGATGTTGTTTTAAAACTACCAAGGAACATCAAAATCAAGTTTTTAAAGCTATGCAACACAATCACACTCACACTTGAGGTAAGGTAAGTGACCTTAGAGCCAATAAGACCATAAGTGGATAGAATGAATTTAACATCATATCACGTACGTTACCACAAGAGCATCTTCAATGATGTGAGTTAAATTACCTGCGCTATTGCCATTTTAGCATATACTACAAAATCAAATGCTATAATTTGGACTTGAATTTGTGCAAGAAGAAACTCAAACTAATGAAATTTATTCTTTATAATTTGATTATGAATTCTATACATTTTTTGAAAACTCCATGAATCTAATTTCCAATGTAAAAAATGATTCGTCATTCAAAAGTTTTTTGAGGAAGTTATCACGAATTTTGTAAAGGTGTGCTGATGTTGAAAAAATAGAGGCCAATCGATTGGGTGACCCCTCCAAAAAGTGAAATATACTTTTATTTTACCAAAATCTTTTCCCACATGAGAGAAAAAAGTGCCACTAAACCATAAGACCACAAGGCCATTGACTACAAAAGTAACTAGAAGGAAATTTGGAGTATGATTTTTCTAACCTCAGCCTCACTTTCCTTATCAGCTTTCCCTCACATGACAAGAATTTCACACGAATGTGGGTTTCACCCTATTTAAGAGCTAGAAATGGAAATTGAAAGCAATAGGTGAGATGGTGAATCTAGCTAACACATGCTTTAGAAGAAATGACTAAGAGAAGAGTAATGTCACGTTGTCCAAAATTTGTATGCCCAACTAATACGAGGACTGATGTAGCAATATATCATTTGGATTAGTTTTTACTTATTATGTGAGTCTTTGTTTTTTTTAATTTATTATTAAATCAAATGATAAGAGAAAACACATGCATTCATGTATAGTCAAAATCATGACTTTCCTACAAAACTACACATCTTTATTGGGGCAAGACATGCTATTAGATCCAAATGATATTGGTAATTACTATTATAGTTCAAGCTTATGAAAAAACTTTGATACTTATTTGTTAATATTAGGAAGATTTGGGGTAAAGGTAAGTTCTAGTTTGTATAAAAAAAAAAGCCCCCCCGCGGCCCCGGGGGGGGGGGGGGGGGGGGGGGGGGGGGGGTGGGGGGGTTTCCAAGAGAATGCCACTTACGTCGTTGCAAAATGTTTATATAGGCACCAATCAGAGTAGAGAAATTCAAGCTAAGAAATTTAGAAGCTCTTCCAACAATGGCAAGCAAAAAATGCCTTACCACTTCAAATTTTTTTCTCATCTTGTCATGTTTGTTCATGGGAAGAGGGCCTTACCCTTCAGATGCACAGAACGACACCGTCAAACCCGGCGACGTGCTCGAATACTCCAAACTGCTGGTCTCGGCCGGAGGAATCTTCGTATTAGGATTCTTCACTGCCCCGTATTGGAACAACACTTATTTAGGAATATGGTACAAAAACGACCATGATAATATCCATATAAGGGTCGGCAACCGAAATGCTCCAATGGCAGATAGCGGACAGCTCACCATGGATGCTGACGGCAAATTGAAGATCTTACGTAGTGGAGGAACTCCGATCATCTTGAATCCTGATCAAGCGGTGGCTCAAAACTCAACTGCCACTCTGACTGATTCCACCAAGAGGGTCTTATGGCAAAGCTTTGATTATCCTTCCTCCACGCTTGTGCCTGGGATGAAATTAGGCACCAACTATCAAACGGGCCGAAAATGGGTACTCGAATCGTGGATAAGCCGGAAAGTTGCAGCACCAGGGGGTTTTTCTCTGGAATGGAACAACATCACCAATGGTACAGGACAATTGGTGATGAGACGCCGAGGGGACATCTACTGGACTAGTGGGATGTTGAACACTCAGGATCGGACTTTCCCCAACATTCCTTTGTTGAGAAATCCTGACTCTAATCCTTACGAGTTTAGCTATGTCTCTAATGAGAATGAGAGTTACTTCAATTATTCAGTCACAAATGGGCACGGCATCACTAGGTGGACAGTGTGGGAAGGGTGGCTTTTCGACGTTGATTATCTTATGCTTGGACCATACGATCCATGTGACTGGAATACCACGCTTCCTGGGTGTGCAGTGCAGAAGCGACCCGGATGTAGAAGTAGCAACGATAAGTTTGAACAACGACAGGGTTCTTTCGTTGTATCGCCCTTCTTGTCTGATGAAAATTCGAGTATTGGTCAGTTTAGCGATTGTTTCAGTCGATGCTGGAACAATTGTTCTTGTGTTGGATTTGACACTGTCAATCCCGATGGTACTGGATGCCAGTTTTGGAACAACATTTCGAGCTTTGGACAAGATGGCAGTGGGTTGGCCTTACGTGATAAAGCCATCGGATATTCACCGCATATCAAAACGTGGTAAGGATTAATTCAAACAAAATCTCTCTCTCTCTCTCTCTCTCTCTCTCTCTCTCACTCTTCATGATCGATTAGTTAGAAGAAATGTGTAGACATCCTGTAAACTTTAATTTGTTTAGGAAAGAAAAGGTGGATATGGATCATCGTTGTTGGAGTGGCTGTTCTAGCGACACTTCTCTTAGGCTTCTTGTTCTATTTGAGGAGAAAACACACAGGTAATGTTAATTTGGAATTTGGTAGATCAGATCAATGTATTCGTCCCTCTGACCTATATATACAAGTCTAACAATGAACTAGCTTTTATATATGCAACAGGTGAGATGGAAAGATACAAGGACAATACATTGCTTGAATTAACTTCAAACATGTTTAATGATTCAAATAAGAGTAGAAGCAGCAGGAAGAAAGTTCACGACGTGAAAGTATTCAATTTTGCATCTATAATGGATGCCACTAATAATTTTTCAGATGAGAACAAACTTGGACAGGGTGGTTTTGGTCCTGTTTACAAGGTAATTTCTAAAATAGATAATTGGGAGAATAGGTGCATGCATTGATTAATGGCTGAATTTAGAGGTCTTTCATGGATCATATTCAGGGAGAATGATATGAAGGGCGGCAAAAAATAGCGGTAAAGAGGCTTTCAAGGGGATCCAGACAAGGTCTAGAGGAGTTCAAAATTGAGATTAAACTAATTGCCAACCTTCAACACATGCATGAATCTTGTTAAACTTTTGGGTTGCTGCATTCAAGGAGATGACAAGATGTTAATTTATGAGTACATGCCCAACAAAAGCTTGGACTTCTTCCTCTTTGGTTCAGAATGCTTTCAAATTTATGTTTCTATTTGTTTCATGTTCATATTTTCTTTTTCTTTTTTTTTTTTTGGTCTAATTAAAAAGGTTACTAATTGTGTTTATATTATTTTATAGATCCAATTAGAAAGGAGCTATTGGATTGGAAGAAACGTTGCAACATAATTGAGGGGATTGCTCAAGGACTTCTTTATTTACATAAAGATTCTAGACTTGGAATTATTCAGAGATTTAAAAGTGAGTAATGTCTTACTTGATGAAAATATGAACCCCAAGATTTCTTATTTTGGCTTGGCTAGAATTTTTGGACGAAATGATGTTGAAGCAAATACAAATAGGATTGTTGGAACCTATTAAGTGAGCATCATATCTAAATTTGCCTGTTTCTTTTTCTACCAATATGTATATATATATCTATTTCTATTTCTATTGCAGTCAAATAAAAAATGTAAATTATTATTAAATGCAGTGGTTACATGTCACCTGAGTATGCCATGGATGGCACGTTTTCAGAGAAGTCTAATGTCTTTAGTTTTGGAGTCTTAATGTTGGAGATTGTAAGCGGCCGGAAGAACAATAGCTTTTATCATCATGACCATGCCATTAACTTAGTAGGATATGTAAGTCAACAAAATTTCAAATTTGTCTACAACATTATGCTTTTTACTCATACACGTATTAGTTTCCTAATAGGTTTCTCTTTTTCTTTTTGAAAAAATAAAAATGTTTCAGGCTTGGGAGTTATGGAAAGACGGAGCCATCTTGGAGATAAAGGATTCAATTCTTGGTGATTCCTCAACACGCCAAATATTGATATGCATTCATGTAGGTCTCTTGTGTGTACAAGAGTATGTGATGGATAGGCCTACCATGGCAGACATTATTTCTATGCTTACCAGTGCAACCATGTCACTCCCTGACCCAAAAGAACCAGCTTATGCTCAACTAAGCTTGAAACTAAGCCCGAAACAGAATGAAAAATCATCAAGTTATTGTGCAGCAAGTTGTTCTTCTGAAAGCCCGGTAAAGATAGAAATTCTACTATGTATCGTCTCCTAAAAACATAGCAAAACATATCTTTCATAATACCTAAATTGCTCCCTCTCTATTTAAATGCTTTTAATTGGTAATGCAATGTTATATGTCTCTTCCTCCTCCCTTCCTCATTTTTCTTTAACCCTTCTAGTAAGTACCCATCATCATAACCAACAAATAAACAAGTCCCGGCCCTTTATTTCTTTATCATCCTCTTTAATTTTTGTTTCCCTCAAAATTGACTTCTTTTGAAGTTTGAATGTGATTGGGCCCTTTGTTTATGAAGTGTTTTGATTGGTTGGTTTGATCGCTAATAGGGGTTTGACATGTGTCTTTTGGGAAGTTAATTTGGTCTTCGTTTCCTTATCATGCAGTTGAAGGTTGGCAGATAATAGACATCTTTATGGGTTTTGAAGTGGACGGATGGCAACTTTTTCTTGTCGAAGGAAAACTGCTAAGCCGGTTATGTGTAGGTGGCATGATTTCAAGCCCAGAAGTAACCACTGGTAACTTCCAACCGTTAGAAGAATTGGCTGCTATCTATAAAATGCAGAAATGAAGATTGAGGAATAGTTCCACAACCAACATCCTTCACGGGATTCTCTTTTCGATCAGGAGTAGTTCAATTTAGTTTCCAGCAAACATTTCCATTTCACTTGTGTAATTTTTTGTTTATGTTCTTGTTTGTCGCTTGCAACAAACTTCATTGGATGTTTTGTGCTTGTAATCATGTTACTCTCATGTGTTGGTAATATGCTTCCTATTTCATTTCCATTTTTGTTTTGTTTTATTGATTTTTTTCAAGTTTATTTCTTTTTAGACATTCACACTAAGACCTTAAAGGAATAACCCCTATCCTTTAAATAATCGCCTGACTTTAAGAAAAGTAACCAACTAGGTGGTTATAGTCTACGACTATAATCTTTCGGCCTCGAACGTGCTAAGAGTAGTGTACGTGCGCACAACTTCGGGCTGAACTTGGCCCTAGCACGCTCGCGTAATTTGTAGACTGTGGGTAAACAATTTTTAATGCAAGCAATTTTGTTTTAGTTATTTTCATGAAATAGATCGGCAAAGTTTCATTGAGAATGTTTCCATTAAAGAATGTTTGTATGAAATGATTATTATTTATTAATCATCCAACTGCGCGTAGATTTCTATTTTACTCTTCATTATTTTAATTAGTCTGATTCAATAATGTAAAGTAATTTTTTATGTTTGAGATGAGAATATCTATACTAATATAAAGGGGTTTTACTTTGGTTGGATGTACATATTGAAGCATTAAGAACCCCCACATCAATTTCTAAGATAGAAAAAAAGAAATTTGGGTTAAAGTGGTTTTTTAAGATAAAAGAGGTGGTTTCTCTGTATCGTAACGTACTTCCCACCTATTCTCTCTCATTAATCACTTAATATTACATTTTTTTCTTCAATTTGAATTCAAATTTGAATTATTTTTATTTTTTAATCTCAATGCCCATTTTTATTCTAAATAAATTTAAACTTTTGTCTACATTTTTTTGGGGAGGTCTTTGTAACTTTTATATATTTACTTTTATTGGACAATATAACTATATTGTATATGAGGAAAAAAATAATTTTATTTTTTTGACAAATGAAATTCTTAATTCAAAAATTTTCTTTGTTAGCATATTAATAAGACGTCTTCGATCTAATAAAAGGTCTAGATATATTTATACATGGAAAACAGCCTACCCATTTAATCCGCTGTTGGAAAACAACCCGCCCTTTCCAAAAGGCCATCCCACATAATTGATAGGGGTGTTTAGGCTCCAGTTCACATGGGTGAACTGTTGCAGCTATAGGTATACCCCAAAAGTCTTTTTCAGCCTTAGGTACACACAGTCACAATAAGACCAAAATACCCCTCTAAACAACACATTTAAGGAAAACAAATACAGCCTTGGGTAGACACGCTCCTGTCAAATGCGCTTTATTGCGAAACAAATCTCGACGGAGAATCGTCCGACAGAGAGAAGATCAGCCGAAATTGACGAAGAGAAGAGCAGCCAAAATCCCATCTTCTACATGTCACTGTCGAGAGAGAAGATCAGCCGAAATCAACGAAGATGTGGGTTGTGTAACTACTCGAGCTTCGTCGTTGATGCAGAGGATTTTCCCATATCAAACAATCGGTGAACAATGGCAAAAAAACGTAAGATTTCGTTTCCCTTATGTGATTGTGTTGGATTATTGGAGAGTTCATTCATTTTGAATGGATTTTTGCTAATCGTGTAACTAAACGTAAGGTTTTTTCTTTTATTTCTGATTTAGGGATTTTGACCTTGTTAATGGGGTTTTTGAAATTTCTTGCATAATTAGTTACATTGGGCATCCGTGTAACTAATTGGAAGTGGATTTTTGCTGTATGTGTAACTAAACCTAGTGTTTTTATTTGATTTCTAATTAGGGGATTTTGAGTCGGTGTGCTATCGCAGGCAACCAAAAATAAAACCTATACTCCTAAAAATACATGTAGCGGTGCGAGTAAGGATCGTTCCCACACAGAGTATCTAGCCTAATTTTATGCTACGTGAACAAGGAGGGGGGGTTTGTGTATAATGAAAACAATTTTAAGAAAACAACTAAGGAACAATTCAAATTGAAGTATCAAAATCAATCAAAAGAACAAACCTTGGTCTAAATCAACATCCACCCTCAGAATTTTACAACTGATCATTGATGCAAGTATATATCAATTCACACTTTGAATATTCACCGTTGGAACTATTTTCCTATCTCTCCTTAGTTGCAGTTAATTAGAAAACAAGAGATCTAATTACCCCTAACTACTAAACAACCCAAGACAAGCGCTAAAGGTTTAATCTAGTAGCAGCCTTAAGAATTAGAGAGATCGATGAAGCTAAACAACACAAGCATAAGCAGTTGCATTTAATTTAGCCAAGTGTTCTTCCTAAGATCTAATAATTTCTGACGCAGCAAATCATTAAATCTTAGTAGCTTCACAAATTAGAGGGATCAAACAATTACAGATTTGATATCTAACCTAGCAGTAGATTGCAATGAATAATAAACTAGTAGGCCTCCTAGTAATTAAACGAGACAATCATGAAAATAGACACAGAAGAACATCCGAGAAGCAAAGCATAAATTGAACAACAAATTAAAAACAAATTAGATCTCACAGTTTTATTGATTCCGAGGCTTCCGTTTCCTTCGACCAAGTATAAAAATTTAGCCTCACAGGGCCATAATGAAAACTCAAGGGAGAAGTTAGGGGAGAACAGAGAAAGAGGCATCCCCAAATCTAATGATTTCTCTCCTTCTTAACACCTTAATTCCCCATATTTCAAGCCTACAAGATCTCCTCAAAATATTCTAATATTATCCTAAAATAACAACAACCAAATTTGATTAATCAAGGACAATATTAAAAATAAAATAAAGTCCTAATATAACTAGGAAAGTGGTGTTTTTAGCTGGAATTTCGTGCACCAAATCTGGAAACTTCCGAAAATGAACCGCATCAGATCTGCGTATTAGAATTGTAGGATAAGGGACGTTCCAGAACATCAACAGTGCAGGTGCAGCAACTTCAAGCCCAATTTCGACCTTGATCCAGCCAGTATCTCTCAAAACTCAAAACATGAAAGTTGTAGAGCTGTTTCTTGGCGTTCCACAGCATCTTGAATCATCTCAATCGGAGCTCGGATGAGAGAGTTATGCCCATATTACGAAGCAATGTCAAAACTGTCCAGAATCGCCCAATTAGATTCGTTTTGCACTTAACGCCTCCATTTGCCTCCTAAATCAAAATATAAGAATAATGAGTACATTTAGGCACTAAATAAGTATAAAAGACCAAATATTAAGGGAGAAAAATATGACATTTTGCATTCTCATCAGAGTCCCTTCAATTTGGACTCATTATTTTGCTATTCATGTAACTAAACATAGGGGTTTGTTTTGATTTGTTTGAATTCCGATTTGGGGATTTTGACATTGTTGATGTGGGTTATGAAATTTCACGCATTATTAGTTACATTGCGCTTCCATGTAACTAAAAATAGGGTTCCTTCACAACGTGCTGACGCAAAGTGAAGATGACCATGAAATTCAATTTTCAAAGAGGGGCAAAACACATGTGGATATATCCCAAAAATGGGAACCGTTATAGGAATCTGAATGGGATAGGTTTGATTCTGGAAATCATGGCTAGGTTTTCCATTTAAACCCTTGCCATATATGTTTAGAAGGTTAATGCTGGTATTCATAGCTAGATATTTAGCAGCTGTCTCGAAAACGTTGCCTTTTGGGTTGTGTAGTGGACTTTACACCAAAAGAGTTTTAATAAGTGACTTGAGGCGGGAACAAACCCCAAATCATGTACCTCCCCGTAATTTCCCCTAATTGATAAATGGGCATCTTTCCCATAAAGTTAGTCTCTGATTGACCTTGGCCAAAGCATCTTAGTTAGCCAAGTCACACTAACTAATGCCCAAGCCTAGAGCCCCCATTTCTTTTGGACTCTTTTTAACTCTTTGGCCTGTTTGGAAACTTTAAAAACTAGATTAGACTAGGCCCAGTTCATAACTATTATCTGCTTTTTAAATAAACCAATTCACAGTTAGTTAAAAACAACTATGTTTATGCCTTATTTTCATAATAAAGCTGAACTATTTAGCAAGAAAAAAAAACTTAACAAACAATGTAAAATCAAAACTTGTCAAACTTATCCTCAACTGGCTAAGTTTTCAAGTTTGCCAAACAACTCTTTTAATGAGATGAAGTTTCTTCTTATCATCACAACTAACTTGATGCAACGGAAAATACGCGGTTGAGACTAGCTCACCAAATTAATCAACAAGCTTCCACCAATCTGTTGATTGTCGCAAGAACAATGCCAGATAGTAGGCAACCGCAATCAATATTCTCTCAAGAACACGAAAGTAGGAAAATAAAGGAGAACTCTCTCTCTCAATATTATTAATCTCAGAAAATAATCAACTTAAAACTATTTGCCATAAAGCTTACATCCCTTTATATAGAGAACTAATAAGAAAAACCTAGTTCTACTAGAACAAGACAACCTAGTTCTACTAGAACAAGAAAACCTAATTCTACTAAAACAAGTAAGAAGAAAAACCTAGTTCTACTAAAATAAGTAAGAATTAACTAGGAAACTAGTAAAGCAATAATTAAATAAAATAAAATAATTAAAACTAATAAAAATAACTAAAATAAAATAGAATCCCAATTCAGCAGCAAGACGTCCAACAGCCCGTGGTGCGTACGCCAATGCAATCTGCATCATTTCGTAGCCTCATCCTCGAAGCTATCTTCATGATAAGGCTCCAAATGAAATCTTGATTCAGTCCAATCTACTCCACACATTTTTGGAAAAGGAAGGCATTGCATTTAGTACACAAATTAATGACACACAAGTACACCAACCAACTTAAGTTAAAAGGTTTAATTTTTAGTTTAAATTGTAGATAACCCTCGTAAAGTATGGGGGGTCAGCAGATAACCCCCTTATGTTTTAATTTTACCAATGTGCCTCCCATGTGTTTTAATTTTTGTCAATGTGCCCCACCGTTATTTGCCGTTGATGAAAATGGACGAAAAATAGTCACGTGCTACTTAATAATTAACCCATGTTGTCCAAAATGCTCTTGGTGTGTGAGTGCATGTGAGGGGAGGGTGCAAGGTTTTTTCGTCTTTTTACTACTACCGTTAACACCATTAAGCTAAAAAAAATCCCAAATGAGCTCAGGGGACACATTGGTAAAATTAGAACATAAGGGGGTTATCTGTTGACTGCCCAATACTAAAGGGGGGCTATCTGCAATTTACCCTAATTTTTACCTAGACAACTTAGTACCCTCCACCATGACAACTGGGGACTCCCAGGTATTAGTGGTAGGTTGGTATTTCCTACCATGACAAAAGGGGATTTCCAGGTACTAGTGTAGCAGTAAAGGGGGTGTTTAACGAGGAAGTCTTTCTGTGTAATTGTGATATAGTCATGTGGTATCACGAGCCAATTAGTGGAGCAAAATGGAAATGTCAAGTCAAAAAGTGATCTGACATTCACATGCACTTTACTCTCATTGACTGGTGATACCACGTCAACCATATCACAATTACATAAAAGTTTTTCTCATATTTAACTTGTCAACGGCATGGATTTTTGGTGATTTGTTGAATTACTTATAAAAGTAATTTAGAAAAGGAAAATACTTTCATAACCGGCATCAAGACACAGACACGTATTTGTAAAAACATATGAGACCCATATGTTAGACACACAATCCACATAGTGTCATCATTACTTTTTGTAATAACAAAAAATTATCATACTGGTCAGACCCTTTTAAGAAAGGGTTGACATTTTATAAAAGCACGCAACTGTACGTGTAGCTAGTAACCATGTAGTTTTACAGTTCACTTGACATGGAGCTGTATGGTTATACGCAATGGCAAATTTAAATTGGGGGCAATGGGAGCAGATTCTCCCACATGATTAATGAAAAGTTTTGGGATTAATTTATAATTTCTAAAACTTTTAATATTGTTTAAAATTGCGCACCCCGGTCATATTACTCGGAAAAGGACTTTTGGCCACTTTACATTTTTTTTTTTTTTTTAAAGTATTGGGATTCTTTAAAATGGTAAAGCAAAATAAGTAAAAGATACATATGACTATGAGGCCCTTCTCTTTCTATATATAGGATAACGATTAGTTAAACACATGTTGGTATAAGTTATATTAGTTTTCACAATGAGGATTTTACCGTGTGTGTGTGTGTGTATATCTAATCCAATGAGCATGTGCTCACCTAACTTATATATATCAAAACCATACATTAAAGATTGTACCCCTTATATTGACCCAATATACTCCATAACCCACCATTGCACGGATACAACCCCCAATGCATTATATCTGCACATCCTCATAGTATCGGTTCTACATATATATATATAGGATGATGATCAGGTAAGCACGTGTTGATATAACTTATCAACACCCGTATTAGAAGTTGTACCTTGTGTATTAGTGAAATATGAGATACATTGGACCAATGCAAGAGATAAAATCCTCAATGTATAGTACTGTTTCCTTCAAAATTTTGATCTTCGGGATTGGGTTGCGCGAGCGTGCCAGCCACGAAATTGTGATGAATTACGGGTTCTACTTTACCGTGAATGGATTCAAGGACTTTTTGTAACAGGTTAATAAACAAACAAGATAATTACTGAAACTAAAAATTAATGCTTACCCCGAAGGAAGCTATTTTCATTCATAATTTCTAGAATTACAGCAATAAACAAAGGGGTGCATACGCCTTTGACCAGAAATGAGCACACGTTTCTGGGTTTTGAGATCCTAGAGTTCTAAAAAAGAAAATAAAAAAGATAAGTTCATTGGGAATCGATTTGTTGATCTGATTAATTGAAGGTCCTTTCAAAATGACTGTTTCTCCTCTTTTATACGCTCCAATCACAACTGCTCCACAGAATTCGTCCATTAACTATCCACTTACACGATCTTCCAGTTCCTATTATTGCCACGTTCTTATAACTCCACATGATCTCAATCCAGCAATTGCTTTAATCATACAATTAATAATTGTTTCCTAGTACAATAAAAATTCGGTCTTAGCTGGTCGATCTCAAGAGCCTCAATCCAACACATTGTACTTGACTGCAATTGGTAACCATTTCACCAATAACTATTTTTCGTGAAGAATTCAGCCTTTCTGAAATACCTGAGGAGGGTTTCACAATTCTTGACTGAATGCCAATACTAAAATCATTAGGCCGATTTTTAGGATGTAAACAAGTACTGATATAACTTATATCAACACGAGCTGATGGGAATATTGTATATACATTATGATTTATTATAATGCTTAGTCCTCTTAGATTTGTTTTTATTGGATGAGACTTACGATATTATGAAATTCACAAGGACAATATATATAGAGATAGAGTAAGTTTCTTTGCTACCAAAAACAATCGCCATGTTTTATAAATAAGCTTGTAAAAACATCCTAACTCCACCTCTGCATATAAGGGAAAACCCTTTTGGATTTGTTATAAAGGGATTTCAAAGAGTCCAAGTCGCTTTAGCACCACCGTGAGCATTAAATATTCTCTGTTCTCTGTATATCCTTAATTTGAAGTTTTGGACACCCACAGAAAAGAAAAAATAATAATAAATAAATAATTCTATTAAATGAATCGTGAATCTCTCCATGCATGAAAGTGTTTTTTTTTTAATGATTTATTTATTTCATGAGGTTCTAGATGTTTTCTGGTTGACTAATCCTCTGGGCACATGCAATCCCCCGACCCACTTGCACCACATAATCATAGGATAAAATCCATATGGGTGGCCTTAGGGGGATTTGTGAGAGTTGAATCCAAGATCCTAAGACCACTCAGTCCACCCAAGTTCTCCATTTTATTACTACTCCATGTTATTTTAAGGATCCAAGTTTTGCCATTATTTTTGTGGAACTAAAATTCGATGGGGAATTTTATGGTAATCCAAGAAAAAGAAAAAAGGAAAAAAAAAAAAAGGATATCATATTTCAAGTGATAAGTAGTCACATTTTATGATAAATAATCATATTAATTTGTGGTACCTTTTTCGAGTCACTTTTTATGTGAATGGATTCGGTGCTAAGATTTTGTGCTAAGTTGCAAAAATTCAACACCGTGCTAAGGTTATTGCGGCCATCGGATATTTTTTGGACGGTCAAAATAAAAAAATTAAAAAATTGCTATAGAAATAACCAAAACGATCTCAATGACAACTTTTTTACTTTTTAATTGCAACCATCCAAAAAATCATCCGACCACTACAATGACCTAACTTAGCACCGAATATATGCTCACTTTTATTAAAATTTGACTTACCATAAATGTATGCAACAAATAAGATTTCTTAGCACTTGGGATACATACCCAAAAATATCATAGAATTTATCAAATCCGATAACGATGGGATGTTTACTAGTTTAGAATGATGACAAACCAAGAATCCTGTACAACAAAAATAAGACTTACTTAGCACTTGAGCCAGGTCCTTGTAGATTTTTTGAATCCAACTAACCAGCATCAATTCTATAAAACTATTTACACTAAAATTTTACCCATTGACACGTGTTATTTTGTGACCAAAAGGTGAGTCTGTAGTTTATTAAAGTGTAAGAAAATTGATTATTTCAGGCCGTAGATTTTCAAGCCGATGAAATTAAGGCCAAGGGTAGGTGGTTAGAGAAGTGATGTCCTCTGACCAATGATAATTCTAGTCAGTTACAAATGGGCCACGTGGCAATCATGTAGTTAGGTTGGTTGGATTTTTGACCAACAAGGGCCTGACACATGTCTTATGGAAAGACAACTTGGTTTATATGCATGATATGCAGGTGAGGGAATGTGGGGAGTTAGTGGGTTGATGCATTCAGTTCAAGGAAGTTAAAGTGGACAGGTAACTAGATTTCCCAGGTCAAATAAAATTGCCAGGGCAGTTATGGGGAGGTGACAGAAGTTCAGGCCTGGAAGTAGCTGCCAATAACTTCCAGCAGTTAAAGAATTGAGCTATCTTCTAAAAAGTGCAGAATGGACAGGTGGCATAAGTTCAAGGACTAAAGAAAAAACTTTCAAGTAACTCCTAACAGTTATCTAGAATTTTCACATGTGCTGACACATAACTACAAGGTAGTTATTTGTTTAGGTCGAAGGTAACTGCCAGACAGTTATTGTTTCAGGCCGAAAGTAACCGCTTGTAACTTCCAGTGGTTGGGAATTGGTTGCTATCTATAAATTTAAGAAATGAAGATGAAGAAATAGTTCTTCAACCACCATCATTCTCAAGATTTCCTTCATTGGAGTAGTTTAGTTTAATTTTCCAGCAAACATTTCCTTTTTACTTGTGTATTTTGCTTTTGGACGATCTTGTCCGTGGCTTGCAACAAATTCTTTTAGATTTTCTGTACTTTCAATCATGTTTGGTAGTGTGTTTCTTACTTTGTTTCCATTTTCATTTTGCTTTATTGTTAATAAGTTCTTCAAGTTTATTTCTCTCTAGAAATTCATGCTAGAACCCATAAGGAATTACCCATATCCTTTTCAATCGCCTGAATTTCTTATAAAGTGACCGACTAGGCGATTATAGTCCACAACTATAATCTCTTGGCATAGAAAGTGCTAAGGGTCATGTGAGCATGACTTCGGGCCTAACTTGGCCCAGGCACGCCCACGCAATCCACATACCATGGAACAATTTTTAGTGCGAACAGAAACCAAGAACTAAAGGCCGGCCCCAACACAACTACTTTGAATGGAATTACATGAAGCAATTAATGGGTGAGTGATGCAGATTGCATCAGCATACGCACCATGAGCTGTTGGACGTCTTGCTGCTGAATGGGAATTCTAATTTATTTAGATATTTTAGGAGTCTTTATTTATTTCATTTTTATTATTGCTTTAAATTAATTAGTTTCCTAGAGAGTTAATTCTTACTTGTTCTAGTAGAACTAGGTTGTCTTGTTTTAGTAGAACTAGGTTTTTCTTCTTACTTGTTTTGGTAGAATTAGGTTTTCTTGTTCTAGTAGAACTAGGTTATCTTGTTCTAGTAGAACTAGGTTTTTCTTATTAGTTCTCTATATAAAGGGATGTAAGCCTTATGGCAAAGGGTGTTAAGTTGATTATTTGATTAATAATATTGAGAGAGAGAGTTCTCCTTTATTTTCCTACTTTCGTGTTCTTGAGAGAATATTGATTGTGGTTGCCTACTATCTGGCATTGTTCTTGCGACAATCAACAGATTGGTGGACGCTTGTTTGTTTTTTGGTGAGCTAGTCTCAACCGCGTAATTTCCGCTGCATCAGTTGGTATCAGAGCCCAGTTCGTTCTTGCCGTCATGCCAAGACGAGGAGGAAGACGTACCGGAAGCCGTGAAGCCAATCTGGAGGACGTGTATTATCGCAAGGACATGGCCCGAATTAAACAAGAAATCAAAGATGAGGTACGTGCCCTATTCAAGAGTTATTGTCTTGAGCGGTGTCGTAGTCATCGACCTCCATCTCCGCGTTCTATGGACAAAGAGAGTGTTGAGGATGTTTTGGTTGAGGATGTTGTTGTAGAGAATGAAGATTTGAATGAAGTTGAAGAGGGTAAGAATTTTGAAGTCATGGAAAATTTTTCTTTAAATAACTTTCACAATGCTGAAGCTGAAAAAGTAGTGGATTTTAATTCTTCGCCTATTTTTGATGAATATTATGATGATGATATTAAGCCAAATATTATTGAAAATTTGGAAGGGCAAAAGGAAGCTATAACCTGTGAGACACGTAATAAAAATTGTTCACGTAATAATTTTTGTTGTCGTGTTAAACTATTTAGTGATTTTCAAGAGGATGAAGTTGAACTGAAGTGTTATGATTTTTTTGGAATTGAAAATATTTGTTCTATTGTTAATCCTCTACTACTGAAAATTTTGAATGAGATGAAGGGTGAAGAGAAAATTTTTTTTGTTATGAAATTTTGGGAAAATAAATTTTGGAGACAATTGAAACAAAAAAAGTTCTCAAAGTATTTATTCAGTTGGAGTGGTCGACATCAATACTTCTGTGAAGCCAACCCGCAGAGTTCGGGGACGAACTCTCTCCAAATAGGGGAGAATAGGGAGGATGATGCAAGGTGTGGAACGATTACTTTTGTGCAACTGAACCATTGCAGATCAAGCACTCTATCCGCGATATCAGCAGTTACAAGTGTGGTGGTAGTTTTCGTACTCATAGTTTGTTCGATGTCAAGCACTTGGTTCCTTATCATGAAGATATTTCCGAGGATGAGGCTACGAATTCGAGGGCGAATTTTCTCCAAACAGGGGAGAATGATGCAGATTGCATCAGCATACGCACCATGAGCTGTTGGACGTCTTGCTGCTGAATAGGAATTCTAATTTATTTAGATATTTTAGGAGTCTTTATTTATTTCATTTTTATTATTGCTTTAAATTAATTAGTTTCCTAGAGATTTAATTCTTACTTGTTCTAGTAGAACTAGGTTGTCTTGTTTTAGTAGAACTAGGTTTTTCTTCTTACTTGTTTTGGTAGAATTAGGTTTTCTTGTTCTAGTAGAACTAGGTTATCTTGTTCTAGTAGAACTAGGTTTTTCTTATTAGTTATCTATATAAAGGGATGTAAGCCTTATGACAAAGGGTGTTAAGTTGATTATTTGATTAATAATATTGAGAGAGAGAGCTCTCCTTTATTTTCCTACTTTCGTGTTCTTGAGAGAATATTGATTGTGGTTGCCTACTATCTGGCATTGTTCTTGCGACAATCAACAGATTGGTGGACGCTTGTTTGTTTTTTGGTGAGCTAGTCTCGACCGCGTATTTTCCGCTGCATCAGTGAGATATTAAGTACTAATTCTATTGAATAATAACTTGTGATTTGATTACATAAGTTGATCAAAATTGATAAAAAAAGTTTTAATTTATCAAATAGAACATCAAATTTTAACCAGTTTGTGTGATCAAACCACAGTATTTTACTATGATTCTTTTGTATCTAAAACCAAGAATCATTTGTCCAAAGATATAGGCCTTGTTTTGAAAATTATACACTAACTCCTAAAATTGAAGGCAAATTCATCAATACTGCTATGAGATGCCTCTCCTAGTATCTTTTCTCTTTAAGAAATTCAAGAAAGGCCACATACTATCTTGAATTTCCTCTATTCTTTAATATCATTACAGTTATTCTTTTGAATTTTTTATTCAATGGGATATGGATTTGCACCATATTATGTAAAATATATTAATAATTGTTTAATTTCTACTTGGATGATCAAACGGCCCTTAGTGATTCCATAAATTTAGTGTCGTTTTTTTTTTTTTTTTTTTTTTTTTTTGGAACCATGATTAGTCTCGTCCATTAATTGATGATTCTGCCTCAAAGTGACGATGCTGGTTAGAACAACTCGACATCTGCTCTATAGAAATTCCTGAAATTATTTTTCATTTTCCATATTCCATATTCCAGCATTGACTTGAACAAGCTAGGAAATTTATAGGTCCTTCAGGCTGCTGGAAGATAGTCGTGAGTCATGATCGAAGATTTGGACATAGATGGTTTAGTGGGCTTGCTTTATTGACTTTAATCTTCTAGTTTTTCTCTTTCTTGTTTTTTTTTTTGGGTGCCATTTCCATGATCCAATCCTATAATTCATGTTGTCTCTTTTCTTTTCCTTTTTTTGGGTGAAAACCATCCGGTATTCGACAACCACATTGGATTACGACTAATCCAGATTCGAGTTGAGTAAGACCACAAGGACGGCAAAGCTCTCCATGTCGTCTCTTTTTGCTCTGTGACACATGGAGCTTACTCTGTTTGATCAAAGTCTATTTTCTTGCTATAGAAATGGCAAGGGTGTTGAAAACAAGAGCTACGAAGCGACTAGCTATCTCGCCATTTCCCGGATACGATCGACCCTGTAAGTTCATTATATGTTTACATGTTATAATTAAGATCCTATGGTATGAATGAAACTGATCAAAGTTCATTTAGGATATTTTACTTTATAAGAAAATTTTATCTATTTGAGACACAACGCGGATAACTACCCCCCTTTTGGAAGTATGAAGAACTTCATATGGGACGCTTTTGGAGGTTCTAAATCTAATTCTCTTCTCACGCATTTTGTGAAGCGCAAGTAGAGCAGTTTACAAAACCTTTTGACTTATTTATTTATTTTTCTGAACGTCAGTTATCTCCCCTAAGGTTTGATATTGTTCATGCTCTTTTTTTTTTTCTTCTTTTTTTCTTTTTTTCTTTTTTTTTGGGGGGGGGGGGGGGGGGAGGGGAGGGTAGGATGGGGCCATGGGGGTTGGCAATCTCAATACGCGACATCATGCTATCCGATGGTCTGTCACATTACCAAAAATATCTTACTGTGGAATTACTAAATTACCTATAATACAAATTTTCTTCTTCGTTTCTTTTCGTTTCCATACCTATAGTCATATATTTTGGACGACACCAAAAACTAGAGGCCCCAAGTCAATGCCTCACACGAAATTACTTGAATTAACGTGGGCGGCGAGTATTCCTTTCAAACTATCTAGTATTGTCCCCAAGTCAATGTGCTATCAAGTATCTATGTTCATCAAGTAGGGGGAATTTTAGATATAAATCGGCATACAGGAAGATATTTATGGTTGGTAGTCATTTTTTGTTAAGTTATTAATCATTTATTCGGAAGTTAGTAGCATTTTACACTTTTTCCTCCATTTACCATGAAAACCCAAAGGGGCAAGTAGAAGGAAAACGATTGTATGACCAGCTCCAGTCCCATCATTTTTTTCTACCTGTCTCTCTCATATGAGATGGATTTGGTTTCGTCAGGAGAAAAAAAAAAGTAGGTAAAGGTAGGTGAACCGTCAATTTCACATTGCGCCACCTGGATTAAGTGTCCAAAAGAAGGACATCGAATCTAATATAATATATATAGCGCATCAAGCAGTTGGAATATTTATGCAAAAAAAAATTAGAAGCTATACTAGGAATGGCTAGCAACAAGTGCCATACCACTTCAATTGTTGTTGTCATTTTGTCAAGTTTGTGCATGCGAGGGCCTTACAGTGCTTCATATGCACAGACAGACACCATCAAACCAGGCCAAGTCCTCCAATACTCCTCCGATCAAAGACTGACCTCGGCCGGGGGAATCTTTGAACTGGGATTCATCCAACTTTATTATTCGAATTATGGTTATTTAGCATTATGGTACAGAGATAATCCTGGCCCCAAAGTATGGGTTGCCAACCGAAACACTCCGATAGCTGGTAGAGACGCAAATCTCACACTGGATACTGACGGCAGATTGAAGATCATACATAGCGGAGGGACTCCAGTTATCTTGAATTCTGATCAAGCGGCTGTGGCTCAAAACTCGACGGCCACTCTGACTGATTCCGGCAATTTTGTGCTGACGGATTTGTCTACCGAAAGGGTCTTATGGCAAAGCTTCGATTATCCAACAGACACCCTTCTGCCTGGGATGAAATTGGGCACCAACTTTCAAACTGGGCAAAACTGGGTGCTTACATCGTGGGTAAGCGAATCAGTTACTACTCCTGGAGCTTTTTCTCTCGAATGGAAGTTCAACAATTCCAATGGTACGGGACAATTGGTGATGAGACGCCGAGGAGACGTCTATTGGACTAGTGGGATCTTGAACACTCGGAATCAGATCTTCCAAAATATCCCTTGGTTGAGTAATACTTCCAGTAATGATTACAGATTTAGCTACATTTCTAATGAGAATGAGAGTTACTTCAATTATTCTGTTACAAGTGGGCGAATCAGTATGTGGTTGTTGTATTCAGGGGGGCAACTTCGTGACTTTGATAAACCTGATCTTGTGCCTAGCGATATATGTTATGGGTATGCCTCATATCCTGGATGTGCGGTGGAAGAGGCACCCGAGTGTAGGAGTAGCCTTCAAAAGTTTGAACCACGATCGGGTCGTTTTCTAGGATTGCCCGTCGAGGACGAAAATTTGAGTGTTGGTCCTAGCGATTGTTGGGTTAGATGCTGGAACCAATGTTCTTGTGTTGGTTTTCAGAGTCTTAATGCCAACTACACTGGATGCAGGTTTTGGAGCAGTGAGTTTCTACCAGATTACAGTGGAGTTTCGAGCAAAATTAACGTGTTAAGCCCAACGTCATCGGATAATGACAACAGATCAAACAATGGTTAGATTCTCACTTTCCTTTCTCACTCTCTCTCTCTCTCCATCTCTCTCTCTGTCTCCATGATTAATTAACTCCACCACATTAGTTTTGCCTAAGTTGATAACTGTCCTTGTAAACCTTAATTTGTTTAGGAAAGAAATGGTGGATATGGATCATTGTTGGAGTGGCTGTTCTAGCAACACTACTCTTGGGCTTGTTTTTCTGTTTGAGGAGAAAACTCAATGGTAATATTCTGAATTTCGTAGAACAGATCAACTTATTCATGCATCCAATCGATAAATCTAACGATGAACGTATACTGTTATGCAACAGGGGAGGAGGAAAGAAATGAGGAAGATGTACTATTTGAATTAACAACTTCAGACAGGTTCAGTGATTCAAATGAGACCGGAAACAACAGGGAGAAGGGTCATCAAGTGAAAGTATTCAGTTTTGCATCCATAATGGCTGCCACAGATAATTTTTCACTAGAAAATAAACTTGGACAAGGCGGTTTTGGTCCTGTTTACAAGGTAAATTCTAAAACAGATTTCTAGGGAAAACACTGTGCATGCAATGATCAATTAATGACTGCATTTAGAGGTTACTCACGAGATATAAGATTTCAGGGAAAATTACATGAGGGTCAAGAAATAGCAGTAAAGAGACTTTCGAAGGGATCTGGACAAGGATTAGTGGAGTTCAAAAATGAGATTATACTCATTGCCAAGCTCCAACACATGAATCTTGTTAGACTTTTGGGTTGCTGCATTCAAGGAGATGAAAAGATGTTAATCTATGAATACATGCCCAACAAAAGCTTGGACTTTTTTCTCTTTGGTTTGTAATAATTTCTACTCTACTTTTTTAATTGTTTCACGTAATTGAAATTTTTGTTATCAAAGTTAATGGTTACTAACTACATATATTATACAATTTTACAGATCCAACTAAGCGGGGTCTATTGGATTGGAAGAAACGTTACAATATTATTGAGGGGATTGCTCAGGGTCTTCTATATTTGCACAAATATTCTAGACTCAGAATTATTCATAGAGATTTAAAAGCGAGTAATATCTTGCTTGATGAAAATATGAATCCCAAGATTTCAGATTTTGGCATGGCTAGAATTTTCGGACGAAATGATACCGAGGCAAATACAAATAGGGTTGTTGGAACATAGTAAGTAAACATCATATTTTTATTTGTATGTAAAGTTTATCATTTTACAAGCTCAAAAATATTTTTGTTGTTGGATGTAGTGGTTACATGTCACCTGAATATGCGATGGAGGGCATTTTCTCAGTTAAGTCAGATGTCTACAGTTTTGGAGTCTTAATGCTAGAGATAGTGAGTGGCCGGAAGAACAGTAGCGTTTCTCATTATGACCGTCCCATTAACCTAGCCAGACATGTTAGTCAGCTAAATTTCAAATCTAGGTTATTATTGACAATATTATGTTTTTGCGCTTAAATTTAAACACTAACTAATCTCGTAAATTATTGTTTTAGGCTTGGGAGTTATGGAAAGAACAAAACATTTGGGAGCTAATGGATTCGACTCTAGGTGATTCCTTTGGGCGTCAAATATTGAGATGCATTCATGTGGGTCTCTTGTGTGTACAAGAGTGTGCAGTGGATAGGCCTACCATGGCAGAAGTTATTTCTATGCTTACCAATGATACTATGGCACTTCCTGACCCAAAACAACCAGCATTTACTACTCAACAATATTTGAAAGAGGGAGGTTTTCTCAAAGGTGAATCGTCAAGTTATTGTGCAAGTTTATCTACAGTGTTGGAAGCCCGATAAAATTCAAAAAATTTTAGATCTCTTAAAATTAAAGAAATTATATTTTTTTTTTTTTTTTTTGTCACTTCGTATAAAAAAAATTCTTAAGAGTAGCTTTTGACCTATGCAATGTGCTGATGATGTTTGTAGGAGTGAGTCTTCCATGTAACTTTGACATGGCTACGTGGTGTCACAGACCAATAAGAACTAAGCAAAGTGGGATTGTGGGACCAAAAAGTACATTGACAATCTTACTTTGCTTAATTCTTATTGGCCCATGACACTACGTGGCCGTGTCACAGTTACATGGAAGTTTTTCTTAGGTTTGTAGACGTACTATTGTTAAGAAAAGTGAATTTTAAAAAAATTCGCTTTTTTATATTATATATATTCTTGTATGATATGTAATCTTATTATTATTATTATTATGAAGAATACGTAATCTTATTCTATTTATGAACATGTGTCCGTGCATATAACTTGTTAATTAGAATTATTCATGTTTCCCCTTTGAATGTAAGTAAATTCGTGGAATCGTGTGGATACAATGTGAGAGCCGTGTCATTTACACAACAAAGTATGTTAAAACGTGGCTAAACGTCATCTTCGCAAATTGGGTAAGTTGAGCGGCCCAAAATTTGGGCCCGGTTTGAATTTGGGTTGGATTGGGTCATGAATTGGGTGGGGTTTGATTCATGCTGGGTTGGATATCATTGTATTGAAGTGATTCGCAGGTTGGATGCGGGTATACACAATAATTGGGTTGGGTGTAACCCAATTCATTAATGACACAAATTGCATAACCCATTAATCACCCAACCCATCCCAACCCATTTATGCCTCAACCCAAACCTACCAAACCCGCCCAGATTGCCAGCATCGGTTGGACGTGACCCAAGTTGGGGATGCATATTCATTTTATTTACACGTGACCCTTTTATTGATTTATTTAATTGGGATGCATATTCATAGGGTTGCAACTTGGTAAATTGGGCGGGTTGAAGGCTTAGTCTAAGCTTAGCCCAAGGTGTGAAACCCTTAGCCCGTAGCCCAACTCAACCCAAGCTTCAACCTCAGGTGGTCAGCCTGAGCCCAACGTAAACCTAAACTTCTAAGCTCGAGCTAAAGCTTAGGTTAGCCCGATTTCTTGGCCTAGGTTTGGGTTGGGTGGGTTGGGTTCAGCCAGAGCCCACATGAACAAGAAAACCAACAACAAACCTGCAATTTCTAAAATAATTCCATTAATTTAATATACTTAAGGCCTTTTTGGGTGTCCAATTTGAAATTAAATAATTCAAGATATTTTATATTGTATCAAAAGCACATTCTATCGTCTTAAATTAACAAATTTAAAAAAAAATGATAATTATAATCACAAATAAGAGTAGCAATTCAAAATAATAGTATTTCCTAAATTCCTCGAAATTGATTTTACAACATCAAATATAGTGATAACTACAATATTTTAAAATACTCTAACTCGAGGTGATAGATTTATGCCTTTAACCCTATATAAAAGTTCTTGAATTGTTTAATTTTGAATTGGACAACCAAACAAGCCCTTATAAAATGAATTCCATAAGATTAAAATCTGATCACAGTGTTAACATTTTTTATCAAATCAACTATGATCCATCGATTGTTCACTGAATACCACACAATAAAAAGTCACAATTTACTTGAAAGCACTATTATTGGAGCCCTGTGGATATTAAGTCCGTTACCGTCTTGGTTCTGTCTTTACTCTTGTTCTCTTTAGGGTTTTTCACTTTACCTAATTATTACACGTGTGATGTACTGATGTGTTATTTGTGTAAGTTTTCAACAATTTCTGTTACAGTTGATTGCCCGACCTTTGTGCCCAAAGCTCAATCCCGTAAAATTCGGATTACTAATTTCTAATCCGTACAAAACTTAAATTTGGTGAAATTGGCTATTTTTACTGTATGGTGTAATAAACATAGGATCAACGACACATGAGCGAGGAGAAAAAATAAAAGGTTGTTAGACGTTGGGTATCAAATGCATCTCTCGAATTTTAACCCTTCATTTTTCTTCCTTACCATATCTCATCGATCTTATGTTTACTGCACCATGCAGTAACTTCACCAAATCCAAATCCAGGTTTAACCTACAAGTAGATCTTTTTTTTTTCTTTTTTTTTTTTTACCAGTATGGAAAATTTCTGTGTCATGTTAAAACCCATAGGTATAGTTTCAATTTCTGAGATCACATAATACAATTTTACCTTGATTCCATTTAATTTCTTGGTGTGATTAATTTTTAACATTGCTTGGTGAATCGTGAAGTCCTCTTAATTAAAACTGTTAAATGTATTTTCCTGATCCAGCAATTAATTTCTTGGAAGTAATTTGAACTTTAAATTTTAAAAAATCAAAAAGGACAATTAACCTTTCTGACACGCCCTCACGCCCTGACCTTCCCAGCAAGGTCAATATTTGTTGGAAACACAACCACATTGATTATGGACCAATATGTCTTTCCTCAGTAATTTTTCCTTTTTCATATATCACGTTAAACTCTCATTATTTATTTATGGAGTTTTATTTATTTATTTTTTTTTTTTTTTAGTGGCAAAAGGGTTGAATAGGGACAATCGAACGTGGCGTCTCTAATTAGGCATGACTATAATAGATCTCCTATGGTTTTAAACAATTCCCATTTTTTATTTATTAATTTTTTTTTTAGTGCACCCTCTAAGAAATTAATAACAAGAAAGACATAAATGGGTCCACAAAGTGAGAAACCGCAAACGCTCCTTTAAGTTGGTTGAGTCATAACTTAACGTTCAACCCATACACATCCCCACGGTGACTAAATCCTGGCCTTTAGACCATGACCCAACAATAATTCAATAATATTAAATCCGAAGCTAGCATATATTATTCGGATCGACTAGCTAGGTAGGTGTATCGTTTTGACCTCCATTCAACTTGGAAGTGTAACTTACAATATCAAGCACTCATCTAATTTAATACATAAGCCATCAAGCTAGAGAAGAAAGCTATTTCTAGTTTAGCTTGGTGTTACTTGGCTACTTGAAATAAGAGCCTTTATCGAATTTTTTTCTAAACAAAATAAAACCTAGTTTATTACTTTGGGTGTGGAGGTATAAAGTATTGGGTTAACCATACATATTATCAACCAACAAGGGTCTATTTGGGTGTCCAGTTCAAAAATTAAATAATTCAAAAGATTTTATATAGTTTTGAAAGCATAAATCTTTCATCTTGAATTAAAATATTTAAAAAAACTGGAGTCATCACTAGAGTTAATGTTATCGAATCAATTTTTAAAAATTTATGAAATGCTATTATTTTGAATTTTCACTCTTACTTGTGGCGATTACCATTATTTTCTTTAATTTATAAATTTTTTGTTTCATAAAATTTCTCAAAATTGTTTAATTCTAATTTGAGCATACAAATAGGTCCTAAATCTTTTTTTATTTTATTTTATGGTACCCATTTTTTTCTTTTTTCTTTTTTAATTATAAGTAGTCCATTTTATTATTATTACAAGTTCAAGGATCCAAGTTGTACCAATAATGAGACACGATGTTACTAGTTTAGCACGAAGGCAAACCAAACCTGAAAGACTTTGTCGTACGACTTGATCGAGCTCCCGACAAGTACCGATAATGAGATAAGATTGTCTGACCTCCTCAACACCGCATTCCTTATCAGTTCTCTCAAGTTAATGACTGTGGGTTCCACCTATTTATGAGAAATGAATTGACAGCAAGAGGATTGCTACGTCCTGCTGCGGAGGCTGGACTTTCGGTGCATATATCCATTGGTGCGTATGTGACACATGCCGTGGGATTTACATGTGTGTATCATACATGCACCAACGGAGGCGCGATGGTCCAACTTCCAGCGGCTGGTTATAGCATTCCTTTGAAAGTAATCGGAGAGATTGTTAGTCTAACACTATCCTATAGAGGAAAATGCCCAAGAGAGAATCATGTACTTCATTGACCTAGTCGGATATATATTTAACCACAATTTCAGATTTGTCTACGTACACCTTGTTGTCAGCAACATTATGCCTGATTTTGCTGTCAGGTTAATTTCAACAATAATTACCAATTTTCTAAATAGTTTTTTCTTCCTTTCTTGATAGAAAAATAATTTTTAAAAATTCAAGTGAGGTATATGCCCCAATTCTTTTCTTCTTTTTTTGGTTCCAATATATGCCTCAATTCAAGCATGTGTGACTTCTTCTATGTTCAAGGACGAATATAGGAATTTAGTTTAGGGAGGCAAACTTCAAGTTGGCTGTTAATACTTTATCCTAATTCATAAAACAGAATAAACTTTAGCTCAAAAATTTTCTTTTACCTTGTATTTCTAAGGCCGGTATAAAAAATTATAATCCATTGATAAACTATATCTCAATTCAACACTACTACAATTGTCCTCAATAAGGCACCATCATTTGGAAATAGAAAATAAATAGGTTAAGAAAATCTTAAATTTCAATAAGATTTAAGGTATAAAATAATTTAAAAATAATAAATTGAGGTGAGGCGATTGCCTTCCGAGCTATGAGTAGCTTCGACCATGTCACTACTCGAAGATTACCTAATCAAGTGAAAAACTAATCAAATAATCAATAAAATTGAAATTTTAAATTAAAATTATATTAGTAATAGGTTGGGGTGGCGTTGGGTTAAGGGAACAAATATTCTAATCTTATATACTAGGGTTAAGGGAAAAAATTTATAAAATATAAAAAATATAAAAAAAGAGGAATTATGGACATGGTAAAGGGGATGAAAAGGGCGAGGAATGGTGGTTAATTAATTAGACTTGGTGCGGGTGCGTTAGTAAATGGTGAGGTGCGGTTGCAACTTGCAAGGTTTTCAATTATGGCTTTGCAAGTAGGCTGGTGTCTTCGAAGAGATCAACTTTAATTGGTGATGCTAAAATGGAAGATCCAGAGTAGTGGAGGGCCCAAAGGCATCCTCACGGGTTGCTTAAGCTCTCACCTTCAACGACTTGCCACTCTCACATCTCTCTCTCTCTCTCTCATATTAAGCTTGATTGAAACTTGCATGACTTAGTCCTATATATAATTTTTTGATTCTGTTTATATGGACTTCGAAGGCCTATTTAAGTATAAGTCATTAACAATCCTTTGCATAAAAAAGAATAATGGACGTGATGAAAATTCGTACGTACATCATATATGGTAATTGTGTAAGTTGCAATCTTCTAAGATTATGGATAGTAGGAGTAAACAAAACAACCCCACTAAATTCTCGTCACAAAAATACATCACAACAACCCTGTTGCTCGTACGGCTAACAAAGAATCCACATATTTAATTTCTAATATTTGGGAAAGAATCCGTTTATATTCGGCGTAAAACTTTTTAATCTTACACTCCTTAACATCTTTTTGAAAAAATAATATTTCTCAAATCCAACCATTAGATTAAATATTCCATTTATGCATGTCGTGCATGTTAAATTTCAAAGTAATCGGAGATTAAGAATTATGCCATCCATAAAGTGCCTAAAATCATAGTTTTGATCAAATGCTTCTTGCTATCCGATTGATTTGATATTTGGCATGCATGACGTGCATAGGTAGATTATCTAATCCAACGGTGGGTTTGACAAAATATGATTCATATAAAAAGATATTGTAAGGTGTAATTGTAAGAAGTTTTTTTTTTTCTTTTTCAAAAACAATCAAGAGTTTTATTAAAAGTTAGGAAATCAACCATTACAATAAAGCTTCTTTGATGAATGTTGGGACCTCTTCAATCCAAGTTACAATGTCTTCCACCAGTTTAGCATGATGCCCTAAATCATGGGCATTTGTGTTGCCTTTTCACCCAACGTAAGTGAAGTCCATTTTATTGTCTTAATCTTATTATTAGTTGTAACATTATAAGCTAAGATTTATTCCATCACACAATCATCGGAGAAATGTAAGTCACCTACATATATAAGCTAATGCATTGCTATGTCATCCAATTTTTTTTGAACTATCCAATTCTACTGTCCTATGATAAAATGCTACTTTATATGATAATTAATATAATAAATTAATAATGACAATTTCGAATATGATAAAGGGTATCTTAGAAAAGTAAGATAATAATTTGTTTGACTTTTAAAAATAATCAAATATTTTAAGACATCCAACTCAGAATGAAAAGATAATCAAATAAAATGTGAAGGAGGAGTATATTTATTTGTTTTTCTGAATTTTAGTCATATGACTCATATCCCCTAAGGTTTTATGCTAACACATTCACGCTCCTTTTTTAAGTTAATAACAATCACACATAGCACTGTCATCAGTCACCCACCTTTATTTATTTATTTATTATTTATTTATGGATATTTTTTCTGAAACAATTGTCTTCGCTCCCCTAAGGTCTGATTCCAACACCATTAATCACGCTACTTTAGTGGTTAACAGTCACCAACATGCCACATCATGATATAGCTAGAACCGGTCTAATCTCTTTTTATTTCTATTTTGTTTCAATACCTATAATACTTTTTTTTTTCTTTTCTTTGTTTTGAAAAAAACCAAGAAGTACTTTGAGGAGTTTTTCAAACCTGAAAAGGACTCAAGAGCAATAGGAGAAAGAAAAATCATTCTTTGACCGGCACAATCCTGCCATGTTTTTTTTTTTTTTTTTTGTTTAATCCCTCAATCACATGATACGGGTCCACATATGCCCCCATCCAGTCTCTTGTGAAAGGAGTGAGTAATGAGTGAAGATAGTTAACACTCACATCAGAATAAATACCCAAGAAAATCTACGCACTTCATTGCATAAAGAGAAGGACATCTAATACACACATAGGTGCATATAAAATTCCTAACCTATCCTCACCCGACTCAACCAGATACCATCTATAAATATAGGCTTAGAGAAAATTAAAAGGCTATTCCAAACAAATGGCTGCCAACCAACGCCTTACCACTTCAACAATTGTTCTCATTTTGTCATGTTTGTGCATTGGGGGGCCTTACACTTGCCATGCCTCCCATGCGCAGGGAGACACCATCCAACCTGGCCAAGTGCTTCGATCCCCGGAGAAACTTGCTTCCGCCGGAGGAACCTTTGAATTAGGATTCTTCAGTCTTCCGAAATCGAATTACAGCTACTTAGGATTATGGTACAAAGATGATCCTTCGGGCTTGGTAGTATGGGTTGGTAACCGAAACAATCCAATTCCTGGAACTGACGCAAATCTCACGATGGATGCTGACGGCAAATTGAAGATTGTGCATGGTGGAAGGACATCCATCATCTTGAATTCTGATCAAGAACTATTGGCTCAAAACTCGTCGGCTACTCTGACGGATTCGGGCAATTTTGTGGTGACAGAGTTGAATCTAGATGGGTCTACCAAAAGGGTCTTATGGCAAAGCTTCGATTATCCAACAGACACCCTTCTGCCCGGGATGAAACTAGGTACCAACTTTCAAACTGGGCAAAAATGGGTGCTCACATCGTGGACAAGCGAATCCGTTACTGCTCCGGGGACTTTCTCTCTCGAATGGAATAACTCCAATAATTCCAATGGCATGGGACAATTGGTGCTGAGACTCCGGGGGGACGTCTACTGGACTAGTGGGAAGTTGGACACTCAGAATCAGACCTTCCAGAACATTCCATGGTTGAGCAATAATTCCAGTAATGATTACAAATTCAGCTATGTTTCTAATGAGAATGAGAGCTTCTTCAATTATTCTGTTACCACTGGGCGTATCACCATGTGGATGGTGTTTTCAGATGGGCAACTTATGGACGGTTTTAAATCGGTTCTTGTGCCTCATAATATATGTTATGGGTATGCCTCGTATCCAGGATGTGCGGTGGAGAAACCACCAGTGTGTCGGAGTAGCTTGGAAAACTTTGAGCAACGATCGGGTAGTTTTCTAGGACCGGCCTTCAATGACCAAAATTCGAGTGTTGGTCCTAGCGATTGTTGGGCTAGATGCTGGAACAATTGTTCTTGTGTTGGTTATCGTACTTTTAATACCAACGACACTGGATGCAGTTTTTGGAGCGGTGCGTTTGTGGAAGATAACGCTGTTGGTTCCACTAAAATTTACGTGTTAAACTCAACATCATCGAGTAGTGCCAACATATCCCACAGTACTGGTTAGTGTCAAAACTCTCTCTCGATCTCTCTGTCTTGATCTCTCTCTCTCTCCCCAGTTTTTTTCTGCCTCCCCTAATAACTAACCATGTGTAAACTTTTACTTTGTTTAGGAAAGAAATGGTGGATATGGGTCATCGTTGTTGGGGTGGCTGTTTTGGCAACCCTTCTCTTAGGCTTCTTACTTTGTGTAAGGAGGAGAAAACTCAAAGGTAATATTAGGCATTTCATAAGATGAGATCAGTGTATTTGTCGATCCATTTGAACTATAAGCCTAACCATGATCTTTTATCCAACAGGAGAGAAGGAAAGAAATGAGAAAGATATTATACTTGCATTAACAACTTCAAACAGGTTTGATGATTCAAATGAGAGCGGAAACAACGGGACGAAGGGTCATGAGGTGAAACTATTCAGTTTTGCATCTATTATGGCTGCCACCAGAAATTTTTCAGATGAAAACAAACTGGGACAGGGCGGTTTTGGTCCTGTCTACAAGGTAATTAAATTCTAGAACATATGCCTAGCCGAAAAAATAATAATAATAGAACAGATTATTAGGAAAAAATTAATGAACATGTCTTGGCTAGTTACTATGTTGAGCATTTATGTACGGATTGAAATATTTCAGGGAAAATTACATGATGGGCAAGAAATTGCAGTGAAAAGACTTTCGAGGGGATCTGGACAAGGATTAGTAGAGTTCAAAAATGAGATTATACTCATTGCCAAGCTCCAACACATGAATCTTGTTAGACTTTTAGGTTGTTGCATTCAAGGAGACGAAAAGATGTTAATTTATGAGTACATGCCCAACAAAAGCTTGGACTTCTTTTTATTTGGTTTGCAATATTGCTTTCGACTTTATTATTATTTTATTATTATTCATGTAACTGTTAATTTTTTATCGTCAAATAAGGTTATTAATTCTATTTATGCAATATTACAGATCCAACGAAGAGGCAAATATTGAATTGGAAGAAACGTTACAACATCATTGAGGGAATTGCTCAAGGACTTCTTTATTTGCATAAATATTCAAGATTGAGAATCATTCACAGAGATTTAAAAGCGGGTAACATCTTACTTGATGAGAAGATGAACCCTAAGATTTCAGATTTTGGCATGGCTAGAATTTTCGGGCGGGATGATAGTCAAGCAAATACAAATAGAGTTGTTGGAACATAGTAAGTAACCATCATATATAATTAATTATATATATATTATTTGTGTATTTTTTTTTTTACTTGCTCAAACAAATTTTTATTATTGAATGTAGTGGTTACATGTCACCTGAATATGCCATGGAAGGTATTTTCTCAGAGAAGTCAGATGTCTACAGTTTTGGAGTTTTAATGTTGGAGATCGTGAGCGGCAAGAAGAACAATAATGTTAATTATCGTGGCCATCCCATTAGCATAACAGGATATGTAAGTCAACTAAATTCCAAATCTATTTACACGTTGTCAACAACATTATGTTTTTGCTCTTGATTTAAGCCCACACTAATTTATCCCATACCTTCAGACATGGGAATTATGGAAGGAGCAAAATATTAAGGAGCTAATTATGGATTCAACTCTAAGCGATTCCTCTATGCACCAAATTTTGAGATGCATTCATGTGGGTCTCTTGTGTGTACAAGATAGTGCGGTGGATAGGCCTCCCATGGTAGACGTTATTTCCATGCTTATCAACGATACCATGCCACTTCCCATCCCAAAAGAACCAGCGTTTTCTCAACAATCTTTGAAGGAGGGAGATTTTGTCAAAACTGAATTGACAAGTTATTGTCCTACTACATCTACGGTGTTGGAAGGCCGATAAAGGCTACACTCCTAAAATCAAAGGTTGACGTTGTTGTTGTTGCTGTTGTGTGTTTTTTTTTTCTTTTCTCTTTTTGACTCTGTCTTATATACCCATATCCATGACCCATATACTGATGTGGTGTGAGTCCCAATATGAGTTAATAAGATGGGTTAATGAGTATTTCTCTTTTTTGGTCGCTATGTACAAACAATTTTCATAGTATCTAAATTCTCTTCCCTTTATTAAATGTTTGTAATCGGTAATGTAGGTTTTTTTTGTCTCCTCGTCTCTCATTCTTCTCTTTTTATTAGGGGTATGTATACATGACATCACAAGCAATAAATCCTCTATAAAGTCCCTCTTATTTATTTATCTTTTTATTCTTTAATTAGAATCTTTCATTTCATTTCAATTATTTGCTTCGGCAGTGTGGTCGCTTTCAGCACAGAATGCAAATTCGTGGAGGGGTGCGCATATAACGTAGAAGCTTTTACACTGGCAATGATTATTTTGTAAATGCCTTTCCATTTTCACCGGCCATGGCTATTTTTTCCCATTGATTGGTCTCGCCCATTGATTATTTTGCCTTTAAAGTCAAGATGTTGGGTAGAGCAACTTGACCTCTGCCCTACAAGAAATTCCTGGAACTATTTTTCCTTTTCCATATTCCGCCATTGACTTGATCAAAGCCATGTTTGGAAAATTATAGTCCTTCAGGTTCGGACATAGACATGAGTCATGATTGAAAATTTGGACATAGATCGCTTAGTGAGCTTGTTTTATTGACCTAGATCTTCTGGGGGAAATTTTATAGTCCTTCAGGCTTGGGATAGTCATCAGTCATGATTGAAAATTTGGACATAGTTTGCTTAATTATATAGTTGCCTTTAATTAAAAAGGACGTACTTTATCTTCTTAACTTCTTATTAAAGAGAAATTCAGTACACAATATATATATATATATATATATATATATATACAACATAAATTTGTGAAACTTACATTCACTGGTGTTGAACTCAGCGAGTACATGAATCAAATTTGCCACAGAAATGAATTGAAGTACTAATGGCACATCTATTTGGATGAAATTGGGGGGGAATCATAAAGGATGAAATGAGATTTTAATGATCCGTGGATGGAATTGAGGGGAAATCGGAATGAGATGAAATGAGATTTCAATGGTACATAATTTCAATGGTGCAAGCACAATTGAAATCTTATTTCATGCATCTTATTCTGAAAACCTTATATATTTTTAACATCTTGCTTCTCATCCCTTATTTATTTTTTACATTTTAAGGTTTTATGAAAAGTATAAAAAGTTTTCATAAAAACTGATCATGTATTTTAATACAAAATATCATTTTGAACAACTTTTTAGAAGAAAGTTTTTTTAAAATCTATTGTTTAAGTAGACTTTTTTGCCATTTATAATATTCGCTTCATAAAACTTTTTTAAAAAAGTTGTTCAAAATGATGTTTCTATAGAATCTTGAAGTGTAAAATAAATGGGGATGAAGAGTAAATTTTTGGGTGCCAAGGCCTCCAAGTCCCTATTATCAATGGGCTTTCCTTTCGGCTTCCAATCCTTTAATCAGATTTGGGCCCAGTGCTTAGGCCCATAAACAGGAAGTCAATGCTAGAATTATTTTATCTATATACATTGACTGATTGCCTGATTGGGCATTACCCTTCTCTCTCTCTCTCTCTCTCTCGCCCCACCTTACCCCCTCTTTTTTTATTTTATTTTATTTTTAGGCTGAGCTACCTCTCTGTCAATATAATTGATGAAAGTGTTTTCTTTGAAGCTAAAAGGGGGATGGGACAATTATGTCGGAATAACATCACCCCAAAAGTCAAGCCACGCGTGGATTAAATTAAGTTGCATCTTGGGTTTAATTTCGATATTCCTCCATGGCTCTTGAGTTTAATGATATGTTTCATTCCAATAGTAATATACAGTTTACAAAAGTTTTGATTTTGATTCTGCATAGATGTGTGTAGGTGTATACGTTTTTTTATCGTTTGGTAACAACAACAATGAAAAAAAAAAATAAAAAATAAAAAATAAATAAAAAGAAAAGAAAAGAAAAAGAAAAAGAAAGAAAAAAAAAGAAGTCAATACTTCAAACGCATTTTGTAATACTTTTCATGCATTGATTTTTTTTTTCTCCCAAACATTGATTGATTGACTATACATCTCATTCACAAAAGCAACTAAGGTCACATTTGGTCTGTGGGAGTGGAATGAAGGAATGAAAAGAAAATGAGAATATAATGGAAATGATCATTCTATTCCAATGTTTGGTAATGAATGAGAATAAAATTAAAGAAATCAATTGAGAATCATTTTTTGTCATTTTATTTCTTGAAGGGTGAGAATGATCATTTCTCTTAGTTTGAAAATTTCAAGTCATTCAATTTGCAATCTATGAAGCAGCTAAATTTATGTTGAAAAACTTAATTAGAAGGTATTACTATTTATTCATTAAAACAATTTTAAAATTTTTTTGGCTGAGGGAAATGGAGGAAACTTTACGTTAGGATTCTTCAGCCTAGCAAATTCGATCTACAGTGACTTGGGAGTATGCCTCACTGACGATGCTACCAACAATAGAGTATGGGTTGCTTACAAAAACAATCCTTTATCTATACTACTATATAAAACTAATTCCCTTTGGTTGGACTGCACCTGTAAATACTAAAATACCTTTACAAGTTAATGAAATTAAGAGACGATTTGGTAATTTTACCAACTTTTAAAAACCCACCAAAACCTTTTTTCTCTTAATTTTCTCCCACACACACATGCGGTTTAAGAAACTTGGAAACTGTCATAATAGTTCTACAGATGAAGTAAAAACTTGAAAAGATATGTTGTACACATATCGCGTGTGCTCGATTATCAGTTAATTAGTAATGAAAGTCTCATGCGGGATGCTACTAACGGCACATTGAAGATTTTGAATAGTGGAGGGACTTCACTACTTACTTTGATTCCAATCAGGCGGCTCAATACTTAGTGGCTCTTCCATCTGGAAAATGTTGATACTTGAAATGTTCCAATCAAAGCGGCTCAATACAAAAAGAATGGTTGAAACTTAAAATGTTCACTCCAGCTTTAAAGCGAATTCATGCCAAAATGCAAATTCGAGATAAGGAATTCTCCCAAGTACACAAGTAACAAGTTAGAATCCTTTTTGTCACATTTAGGGGTTTTTGGTTCTACACGAGTCATAACACTTAATTTGGTGGGAGGGATAGACTAAATTTTCTTTCTTAGGAAAAAGAACCCTTTCTTTCTTTCTTCTTTGTTTGGTAAGCAAGGACGATGGAAAAGAAAAAAAAAACAAATCATTATATTATTTTATCATATCATCCTTACAAAGAAAAAAGAAGTAATGAAAGAAAATATTCCTTCCGTCTCACAAAGATAAATCAAGTTTTGACAAAACATGTAATTTTAAAAAAGTCATCATTATTTTGACTTGTCATTTATTAAACTCTATATTTCCAAAAATTCCATCTCTAGCATGGTATTGGGTTTTGTGTTGAGAGTAATAATTGAAATAATAAAAGATAATATAAGAAAGTTAAAAAATTTGTAATTTGACTTTTTAAAATAGTCAAATATTTTGAGACACGAAAAATAGCAAAAATAACTTGTCTTTGTGGGACAAAAGGTGTAACATTTTTGTCACATCAATTTCTTTCCACTTTTTCTCTTACTTTTAGATTAAAAAAAAAAAAAAAAAAAAAAAAAAGCTTATCGCTCCACTTTTTCCGTTGGTAACTACCTAGCGATTATTTAATTTTTGGAAAAATTATAAATTGGTCTAGTTACAAGTAAATAATCGTAGTTCAATACAAATGACTACTCACTTAACTAAAACTGACTACTAATTATAATTATTTGCCAATAATTGGATCAAACTGTAATTCCACCTTATTTTTTCGTTATGCATATGTTGAATTTCTTTTCCTACCATGTGTCTCTCATTGCTTCCTCTCGTTGTGAGACGTGGGCCATCTTATTTTTGCTCAAATTCCTTTTCTCTTCATGGGCCAATGTAATCTAGTGGTGGTGCAAGAGTGGGTGAGAATTTATGTTGTATAGGTTTAGGTCGAGATTCCCTTATGATGTAACACACATACACACCCAAAAACATAAATAAATAATAATAATAAAATCCTCTTTTCTTTTGCAATCTTCAGGTGATTTCTTTCCCCCAAATCATCTTGGATCAGCTGTCTTATGTCACTGCCATGGTTTGGACTTTGTCTTGGCTGCTTAGGCCCGTAAACGGGAGCTCAATGCTAAAATTGTGACTATATACTTTCATCTGGCTGCAGTATGATTGCGGATTCCCTCTCTCTCTCAATATAACTGATGATAGTGCCTTTTAAAATTAATTCGCTATCCAAACACGGTTGGTAGTACTTTTCAAGCATTGAGTGATTGACTAATGACTAGACATCTCACTCGCGAAGGAAACTAAGAGGAATGTTCAAGAAGCGCGACCCTATCGTCTAATCTCTTTATGCCTTGAAAATTTCGACTTATTCAATTTTAAATGTATAAAGCAGCTAAGTTTAATTTCGAAAAACTTAGAAGCTATAACTACTAAACAATATCTGGCAAGCAACAAAAGCCTTACGAATTTGATCTTTATTCTCGTTTTGGCATGTTTGTGTATGGGAGGGCCTTACATTTCCGATGCTCTGACGTTTGACTCCCACCATCTGGAACCAGGCCAAGTGCTCAGATTTTCCGATAAGCTGGTTTCGTACGGAGGAAACTTTACATTAGGATTCTTCAGCCCAAAGGATTCGGCTTACAGTTACTTAGGAATATGGCTCACCGACTATGCCAACCAGATAGTGTGGGTTGCTAACAGAAACAATCCTTTATCTGTTAGCGACGGAAGTCTGACGCTGGATGCTGATGACGGCAAATTGAAGATACTGAAGAGTGGAGAGACTTCAGTATCAATATTACTTACGTTGAATTCTAATTCCTATCAAGCGGTTCAACGGCACTTGAATGCCACATTCTAGCAATTTCATCTTGGCGGACTCTAACTCGAGCGGCATATGGCAAAGTTTTGATTATCCTACAGACACGCTTATGCCTGGTATGAAACTAGGCACCAACTTTCGTACTGGGCAAAAATGGCTACTTATATCGTGGATAGGCCCAACGAACGCTGCTCCTGGGACTTTTACTCTCGAGTGGAGCAATATTACCAATAGTATGGGACAATTGGTCATGAGGCGCCGAGGGGACATACACTGGACAAGTGGGATCTTGAACACTCAGAGTCAGAGCTTCGAAAACATTCCTTGGTTGAGTTCAGATACTTACAATAATGATTACAATTTTAGCTATTTCAAATGAAAATGAGAGTAACTTCACTTATTCTGTTACAAGTGGCCGTCTCAGTACTGGGTGGGTGTTGGGGCGGGAGGGGATACTTGATGACGGTGATCACCGGCCTCCCCTTGCCAACGGTGATTTATGTTATACAAATACCATCCCTGGGTGTGCAGAACAGAAGCGACCCGGATGCAGGAGTAGTTATGCTGATTTTGAGCTACAATTGGGTTATTTCATAGGAAGAAACGTCGAAGTCAACAATTCGGGTCTTAGTCTTGGTGATTTATGTTATTTCATAGGAACAATTGTTCTTGTATTGGTTATGACTTATGAGACTCTTGAATCCATTAGGGGTGGTGGATGCAAGTTATGGAGCAACTCATCGCTCTTTAATCCAGACAAGAGTGGTGATGCTACTGCGGTTTACGTTTTAAATTCAACGTTTTATTCACCGCCACCGTCACGGTTTCCGGACAAAGCTGGTATGAGTTACCTCCCTCTCTCTTTGTGCCTCTCTCATGATTGGTTTATTAGCCTTGATTCTGAACTTTTTCCTTCAGGATTGAAATGGTGGGAATGGATCATCATCACATTAGTGGTTGTTATAGCAATACTTCTCTTGGGCTTCTTATTCTATTTGTGGAGGAGAAAACTAAACCGTAATAGTCTACTTTCCGTAGATATAGAACATTTATGTATTTGTTCATTCTAGCTAAAAGCCTAACACTGAACTTTTTATGCAACAGGGGAGAAGGAAAGAAGAGAGGAAAATATATTACTTGAATTAACAACTTCAAACAGATTTAATATATATCTATACATGTAGAAGATGCACATAGTGAATGTTTAATAATAAAAGATGATTAACAGTTAAACAATGTATTCCCATAATATAAGGGAAAAAGGCACACGATCGAATTACTACTGAGTTTTCTGGAGGGTAGCCATGACCCTTTGCAAATATGAGAAAATTTGTGCGTAAACCTAAAGGTGGTTGAATGTTTACATCAATTTCTACTTTAATGACTATGAATTAGAATGGGAGCCATCACTATGATCAAAGTGAACTAAGTTGTTATTTTTTTTTTTTTTTAACAAATGGTCCAAAATTTTTAATAATTGGGCAAAATTTCTTTTACGAGCAATAAAATTTGACCGCATGCAGAAGAGTTTTCAAATTAGGCTCTAATTAAACTCAACAATACCAACAATTTCAATATTAATACTCTTGCAATGAGAAAATCACTTCTCCCACAAGAGATAAAATCACCTCTAGTAGCAACCATTTCCAATTCAAAAATGTTTTTACATTTTTTTTTCTGCGCTCTATTCTTTGTGTTTGTTCGAGTTCTATGAGCTTCCTCATTGTTGTGTGTCTTGTGTGTGTTTAGCAAGAAAAGAAACAGTTGCTAAGAGCATCTCCAATGCATGTGAGCCATTTTGATGAGCTAAAACTATTTTTAGCTCACTACAAGGAAAAAAAATCCATTGTTACAGTGAAAATAGCTCGATCAAGCTATTTTTTAAATTGCTCTAATGCATAGGAGCCATTTTTGTGGCTCACCCAACTTTTCTTCTTTCCAACTATCATTCTTTTTTGGCTCACCCACGTGTTAATGTTTGGAGGAAGATGAGATGAGGTGGCAGAAATGGCTAAGGCATTTCGATCTTGAGGCGAATATAACTTAACAAATGACGTAATCATTTTTTGCCTCACTTGATGCATCATGCATTGGAGCTGTTCTTTTAATCTTCAAAGCTAGAATATAGCTTTGGCTCACCAAACGAATTACGCATTGGAGTTGCTATATGTGTAACATGGCTGATTCGAATTTGGGGCCCTACATTTTGAAAATCCAGGTTAAATCAAAACCAACCTGATTTGCTTGGACAAGCCCAAAAGGCCAAAACCCAATCCAGGGTGCAACCCTTTCCTAATTAGTTAAAATTCTACCATGGAGACATGCAGTATCTTCCTTTGTTAAATTGGTCCTATATTTGTGGGTATCCAGCTCTCTCAAATCCATGTTTTGTAGACAATTCCTTACCCTTTCATAAACTTCTCCAAATCCAGAGTTTGCGAGGCTTATTAGCCTCGCAATAGTTAGCCACACGCAAGAATATTGGAAACCAAGCTAGGAATCAGGATAGTCAACAAGGGCTCGTTTGGTCCTTGAATAGTCCATATTTTATATGGTATTAAAGGTGCAACTTTATCACCTTGAATGACACTATTTAAGAAAAATGAAAGTCATCATTATAATTGATGTTATGAGATCAACTTTTAGAAATTGATGAAATGTTATTGTTTTGAATTTTTCGTTGTCATTTATGATGATGACTATTATTCTTTTGAATTCTTATATTCAATGTGATGGATTTTTACCTTCAATACTGTGAAAAATACTTTATATATAATTTTTTAATATCCATTTAGATGCCCAAAAAGGCTCTTAATCTCCAATATTGTTTAGTAAGAGCTTGGCTCATATGGCTAGCATGTATAAAACCCGGTTCTCCACAGTTAAATCTCCGGCTCACAAATAAGGGGATTCTTAGGTTATCATTAAGGCTTGCAGAGAACGTTTCTTTCGGTCATGTTTCTTACCAAGCAAATCGTGCCAGTGATATTTCTACTAGTTTAGGTTATTGTATCTTTGATATTAGAATTTTGAAATATAATTTTCCTTCTATTATTTGTAATACTTGTTTGGAGGGGACTTATGGTGTGGCTTTGCCTCGCTGCACTTGATCTCTTATTTAATGAAATTTTTATTTATAAAAAAGAAAAGGTCCATTAATTTGGTCGTCCAAATAGAAATTTAACAATTATATTTGTTTTGCGTTATATTAATTATATAAAGGCACAAATTCTATCATCTTGAAAGATGACCATCATCAAGAATGAGTGTGAAAATTCATAATAGAGACATTTCACGAATTTCTAAAATTGATCTTCTATCATGAATTGAGAGTTCGAACTATTTTGCAAACGGAGGCGAATGAGAGGCCTATACAATTAGAATATTCTTGCATTGCACGGAGATGCAAGAGTGGCAGATGAACGGTGGTGATGACTCCAAGTCTCCAACTTTTAAAATTAGTCTTAACTTACAAGATGGATTCTGTCCTCAATAGTATGTAAAATACCTATAATTGTTCAATTTCCATTTGAACCGCCGAATTAATTGGCTCTAATCAACTAACATCCTTGAAATCCCATCCCTCCCCGCGGGGCCGCGCGCGAGCATGAAATGAATATCGGACAGATTGATGCAGGGGATGCAGGGGAATGATCTTTAGTGTCAAGGGACCTTTGGAGACTGCAGGCTGCTTTAACATCAACATGAAGCAATTAACTAAATGCAGTAAGTGATCTAGGAATACATACCAACATACAGAAAGAAATATTGATATTGCTTCAAACTAGGATCATCCTGCGAAATTCCTTCTTGCTTTAATATCTTCCACTAGAACCGAGCATCAACGGGTATCCTCACTTAGCTCTCTTCGCTGTTTTTTGATAAGAATTGAATGGCCCTGCTTTTGGAGAAGAATTATCATTATTAATTTTTTTTTTTGGGTGATTCCAAGTTCAGAATCGCATGGGATTACACTTCTACCATGTTTGTTTAGCTGGAATGAAATGGTTGGAATGGAATCTCATTCCAAACTGCATGTTTGGAAGAGTTAACTTGAATGGGAATGGAATTAAAAAGTGTGTTTAAACAGCCATTTCAAATCCCTTTTCATTCCTAACTATTTTAAGCATGGAATAAGATTTCATTCCCATCCATTGCATTCCAGCTAAACAAACATGGCCTTCAGGTAAAGCAAGTGACCTTTGAACCAATAAGACCATAAGTGGATTGAATGAATTTAATTAACCTCACATTACCATAAGAAAATTTGGACTTGAATTCGTGCAAAAAGGAACTCAAACTGATGAACTATGTTTTTATAATTTGATTATGAATTCTATACATTTTTTGAAAACTCTATGAATCTAGTGTCCAATGCAAAAAACGGTTCATCAATCAGAAGTTTTTAGAGGAAGTTATCATGAATTTTGTAAAGGTGTGTTGATGCTGAAAAAGCTGAGGCCAATCGATTGGGCGACGCCTCCAAAAAGTGAAATATGCTACTGTTTTGCCCAATTGACCGATTGGGCACTTGATACCAATCGATTGAGCTGGGTTTGTAAAAATTGATTGTTAACTTTTTAAAACTTTCCTATTTTGGACCAAAATGTATTTCCTTCTATTGGGGTGTCTTAGCAATTATATATTGGAATTCTCTTCATAGAGAAAACGTAAGGAAGTCTTCCCTATTAGGTTTTGATTGAATATTTTGTTTATATTTTTTTTGTCCGAAAAGGTTACTTATGAAGGAGCATTTATACCAATTTTTTGATATTGGGGGTTTAGGTGTATGGGTAAATTCTATCGATTATAAAAAAAAAACCCTTGGAGATAGTTAAATGGACTTATCTTTCTTTGTTCATTAAGTCGTAACTCTCCCCCCCTCTCTCTCTTTTGATGCAACCCACATTAATTAGGAAAAAAACCTGTTCGATTTTTCAAACTTGCCGACTCACTCTCACTCTGTCTCTGCATCTCGAAGTCCATGCATTTAAGTTGGCATATTCCATGCCGAAATAGTTGTTTGGAAGTCTTATTTTGATTGAAGTTGTTTGAAACTATTAAGTTGCATCAAAATCAAGTTTTTATACCTACGCGGCTTACACTCACACTTGAGGTAAGGTGAGTAAGCTCTGAACCAATGAGACCATAAGTGGATAGAATGAATTTAACCTTACATTACCATAAGCTAGATTATTTGGACTTGAATTTGTGCAAAAAGAAAATCAAATTGATGAACTATGTTTTTATAATTTGATTATGAGCTCTATACAGAGATTGAAAACTCTATGAATCTAGTTTCTAATGCAAAAAATGGTTTGTCAATCAGAAGTTTTTAGAGGAAGTTATCACGAATTTTGTAAAGGCGTGTTGATGCTGAAAATATAGAGGCCAATCAATTGAGCGACCCCTCCAGAAAGTGAAATAGGCTACTGTTTGCCCAATTCATACCGATTGGGCAATTGATCCCAATCGATTGAGGTTCGTAAAAATTGATTTTTATTTTTTTAAAACTTTACTGCTATTTTGGACCAAAACGTATTTCCTTCTATTGGGGTATCTTAGCAACTATATATAGAAATTCTCTTCATAGAGAAAACCTAAGGAAGACTTCCACATTAGGTTCTGATTGAATATCTTGTTTCTATTATTTTTATTTTTTTTGTCTGAAAAGGTTACTTATGAAAAAGCATTGATACCAATTTGTTGATATTGGGGGGGTTAAGTACATGGGTAAATTTTATTGATTGTCAAAAATAAAATAAAATAAAAATAAAATAAAAAATAACAACAACAACAACAACAACAACAACTTGGAGAGAGTTAAATGATTGAAGATATGACCTTGATCTTCTAGTGTCATTTATGATGATGACTATTATTCTCTTTGAATTTTTACATTCAATGTGATGGATTTGTACCTTTAATACTGTAAAAAATACTTTATATATAATTGTTTGATATCCTTTTGGATGCCCAAAAAGGCTCTTAATCTCCAATATTTTTTAGTAAGGGCTATTATATATACTTTATATATAATTGTTTGAAAAAATAGAGGCCAATCGATTGGGCAGACCGGCCTCCAAAAAGTGAAATATACTTCTATTTTAGCAAAATCTTTTCCCACATAAGAGAAAGACGTGCCACTAAACCATAAGACCACAAGGCCATTGACTACAAAATTAACTACTAGAAGGAAATTCGGAGTATGATTTTTCTAACCCCAGCCTTACTTTCCTTATCAGCTTTCCTTCACATGACAAGAATTTCACATGGACGTGGGTTTCACCCAATTTAAGAGAAATAGAAATTGAAAACAATAGGTGAGCTGTGAGTCTAACATGTGCTTTAGAAGAATTGACTAAGAGAAGAGGAGTAACGTTACGTTGTCCAAAATTTGTATGCTCAACTAATACGATGACTGAAGTAGCAATGATTTCGATTAGTTTTTACTTATTATGTGAGTCTTCTTTTAATTTTTTTTTTTAATTTTTAAATCAAACGATAAAAGAACACATACGCATTCATGTATAGTCAAAATCAAGACCTTTCTACAAAACTACATGTCCTTATTGGGGCAAAACATGTTATTAGATCCAAATGATATTGGTAATTACTATTATACATGAGTTGGGAAGTCAAATTTATTCTAAGAAGTTGAACTTTTTTTCATTTTCCTCAAGGCTAATGGTATGATGTACAGTATAGTGACATTCTACTCACTTGTTGAGTAAAATATCTCGAGTTCAAACTTATGAAAAAACCTTTGATACTTATTTGTTGATAGTTGGAAGATTTGTGGTAAAGGTAAGTTCTATAGTTTGTAAAAAAAAAAAAATGGGAAAGAGGAAGTTGGGGGGTGGTTGGGACGGGAATGTTTATGTAAGGCACCAATCAGAGCAGATAAATTCAAGCTAAGAAAGTTGGGAGCTCTTCCAACATTGGCAAGCAACAAATGCCTTACCACTTCAATTTTTGTTCTCATCTTGTCATGTTTGTTCATGGGAAGAGGGCCTTACACTTCAGATGCACAGAACGACACCATCAAACCCGGCCACGTGCTCGAATACTCCGACAAACTGCTGGTCTTGGCCGGAGGAATCTTCGTATTAGGATTCTTCACTGCCCCGTATTGGAACAACACTTACTTAGGAATATGGTACAAAAACGACCCTGAGAAAGTCCATATATGCATATGGGTCGGTAACCGAAATGCTCCAATGGCAGATGGGGGACAGCTCGCCATGGATGCCGACGGCAAATTGAAGATCTTACGTAGTGGAGGAACTCCGATCATCTTGAATCCTGATCAAGCGGTGGCTCAAAGCTCAACGGCCACTCTGACCGATTCTGGCAATTTTGTGGTGACTGATTCCACCAAGAGGGTCTTATGGCAAAGCTTTGATTTTCCTTCCGCCACGCTTGTGCCTGGGATGAAATTAGGCACCAACTATCAAACGGGCCGAAAATGGGTACTCGAATCATGGATAAGCCAGCAGTTGCAGCACCAGGGGGTTTTTCTCTGGAATGGAACGACATCACCAATGGTACAGGACAATTGGTGATGAGACGCCGAGGGGACATCTACTGGACTAGTGGGATGTTGAACACTCAGGATCGGACTTTCCCCAACATTCCTTTGTTGAGAAATCCTGATTAGTAATGAGAATGAGAGTTACTTCAACTATTCAGTCACAAATGGACACGTCATCACTAGGTGGATAGTGTGGGAAGGGTGGCTCTTCGACGTTGGTTTTCTTCAGCTTGGGCCATACTATCCATGTGACTGGAATACCACGCTTCCTGGGTGTGCAGTGCAGAAGCGACCCGGATGTAGAAGTAGCAACGATAAGTTTGAACAACGACATGGTTCTTTCGTTGTATCGCCCTTCTTGTCTGATGAAAATTCGAGTATTGGTCTGCTTAGCGATTGTTTCAGTCGATGCTGGAACGATTGTTCTCTTAATCCCGATGGTGCTGGATGCCAGTTTTGGAACAATACATTTCGAACTTTGAACTAAATGGCAGTGGTCGTTCGCCTTACGTGAAGTCAACGGATATTCACAGCATATCAAAACGTGGTAAGGATTAATTCAAACAAAATCTCTCTCTCCCTCTCTCTCTCTCTCTCTCTCTCTCTCATGATTAATTAATTAGAAGAAATGTGGAGACACTTCACCACATGGGTTTTCATTTGCCTAAAATAACACTTTAAATTTGTTTAGGAAAGAAATGGAGGTATGAATCATCGTTGTTGGAGTGGCTGTTCTAGCGACACTTCTCTTAGGCTTCTTGTTCTATTAGAGGAGAAAACACACAGGTAATGTTAATTTGGAATTTGGTAGATCAGATCAGTGTATTCGTCCCTCAGACCTATATAGACAAGTCTAACAATGACTAGCTTTTATATATGCAACAGGTGAGAATATGAGGACAATACATTGCTTGAATTAACAACTTCAAACATGTTTAATGATTCAAATGAGAGTGGAAGCAACGGGAAGAAAGTTCACGACGTGAAAGTATTTAGTTTTGCATCTATAATGGATGCCACTAATAATTTTTCAGATGAGAACAAACTTGGACAGGGCGGTTTTGGTCTTGTTTACAAGGTAAGTTCAAAACTAGATTATTGGGAGAATAGGTGCATGCATTGATTAATGGCTAAATTTAGAGGTTTTTCATGGATCATATTCAGGGTGAATTATATGAAGGGCGGCAAAAAATAGCGGTAAAAAGGCTTTCAAGGGGATCCGGACAAGGTCTAGAGGAGTTCAAAACTGAGATTAAACTAATTGCCAACCTTCAACACATGAATCTTGTTAGACTTTTAGGTTGCTGCATTTAAGGAGACGACAAGATGTTAATTTATGAGTACATGCCCAACAAAAGCTTGGACTTCTTCCTCTTTGGTTTGCAATGCTTTCAAATTTATGTTTCTATATGTTTCATGTTCCTATTTTCTTTTCTTTTCTTTTTTTTTTTTTTGGGGTCTAAAAAGGTTACTAATTGTGTTTATATTATTTTATAGATCCAATTAGAAAGGAGCTATTGGATTGGAAGAAACGTTACAACATAATTGAGGGGATTGGTCAAGGACTTCTTTATTTGCATAAATATTCTAGACTTAGAATTATTCATAGAGATTTAAAAGTGAGTAATGTCTTACTTGATGAAAATATGAACCCCAAGATTTCTGATTTTGGCATGGCTAGAATTTTTGGACGAAATGATGTTGAAGCAAATACAAATAGGATTGTTGGAACCTAGTATATTTGCCTATTTCTTTTTCTACCAATATGTATATATATATATATATATATATATCTATTTTTATTTCTATTGCAGTCAAATAAAAAATGTAAATTATTATTAAATGCAGTGGTTACATGTCACTTGAGTATGCCATGGATGACATGGTTTTAGAGAAGTTTGATGTCTTTAGTTTTGAAGTCTTAATGTTGGAGATCGTCAGCGGCCGGAAGAACAATAGCTTTTATCATCATGACCATGCCATGAACTTAGTAGGATATGTAAGTCAACAAAATTTCAAATTTGTCCACAACTTTATGCTTTTTACTTATACAGGTATTAGTTTCCTAATAGGTTTTTTTCTTTTTGAAAAAATAAAAATGTTTCAGGCTTGGGAGTTATGTAAAGACGGAGCCATCTTAGAGATAAAGGATTCAATGCTTGGTGATTCCTCGATACGCCAAATATTGATGTGCAGTCATGTAGGTCTATTGTGTGTACAAGAGAATGCGATGGATAGGCCTACCATGGCAAACGTTATTTATATGCTTACTAGTGCGACCATGTCACTTCCTGACCCAAAAGAACCAGCTTATGCTCAACTAAGCTTGAAACTAAGCCCCAAACAGAATGAAAAGTCATCAAGTTATTGTGCAACAAGTTGCTCCCTCTCTATTTAAATGCTTTTAATTGGTAATGCAATGTTATATGTCTCTTCCTCCTCCCTTCCTCATTTTTCTTTAACCCTTCTAGTAAGTACCCATCATCATAACCAACAAATAAGCAAGTCCTGGCCCTTTCTTTCTTTATCATCCTCTTTAATTTTTGTTTCCCTCAAAATTGACTTCTTTTGAAGTTTGAATGTGATTGGGACTCGTGTTTTTGAAGTGTTTTGATTGGTTGGTTTGATCGCTAATAGGGGTTTGACATGTGTCTTTTAAGAAGTTAATTTGGTCCTCGTTTCCTTATCATGCAGTTGAAGGTTGGCAGATAATGGACATCTTTATGGGTTTGAAGTGGACAGATGGCAACTTTTTCTAGTCGAAGGAAAACTGCTAAGGCAGTTATATGTAGGTGGCATGATTTCAAGCCCAGAAGTAACCGCTGGTAATTTAGAAGTAATCGTTGGTAACTTCCAACCATTAGAAGAGTTGGCTGCTATCTATAAAATGCAGAAATGAAGATCGAGAAATAGTTCCACAACCAACATCCTTCATAGGATTCTCTTTTCAGGAGTAGTTCAATTTAGTTTCCAGCAAACATTTCCATTTCACTTGTGTAATTTTTTGTTTATGTTCTTGTTTGTAGCTTGCAACAAACTTCATTGGATGCTTTGTGCTTGTAATTATGTTACTCTCATGTGTTGGTAATGTGTTTCCTATTTCATTTCCATTTTCGTTTTGTTTTATTGCTAACAAGTTCTTCAAGTTTATTTCCTTTTAGACATTCACCCTAAGACCTTAAAAGAATAACCCCTATCCTTTAAATAATCATTTGACTTTAAGAAAAGTAACCAACTAGGTGGTTATAGTCTACGACTATAATCTTTCGGCTTGGAAGGTGCTAAGAGTCGTGTACATGCACATGATTTCAGATTGAACTTGGCCATGGCACGCCCACGTAATTTGTAGACCGTGGGAAAACAATTTTTAATGCAAACAATTTTGTTTTAGTTATTTTCATGAAATAGATTGGCAAAGTTTCATTGAGAATGTTTCCATCAAAAAATGTTTGTATGAAATGATTATTATTTATTAATCATCCAACCACGCATAGATTTCTATTTTACTCTTCATTATTTTAATTAGTCTGATTCAATAGTGTTAAGTAATTTTTGATGTTTGAGATGAGAATATCTGTACTAATATAAAGGGGTTGTACTTTGGTTGGATGTACATATTGAAGTATTAAGACCCCCAACATCAATTTCTAAGAAAGAAAAAAAAAATTTGGGTTAAAGTGGTTTTTTAAGATAAAAGAGGTGGTTTCCCTCTATCATAACATACTTCCCACCTATTCGATCTCTCTCATTAACTACTTACTATTACATTTTTTTTCTTCAATTTGAATTCAAATTTGAATTATTTTTTATTTTTTATTTTTTAATCTCAACACCTGTTTTTATACTAAATAAATTTAAACTTTTATCTACATTTTTTTGGGGGAGGTCTTTGTAACTTTTGTATCTTTACTTTTATTGGACAATATAACTATATTGTATATGAGGAAAAAAAATAACTTTATTTTTTTGACAAATGAAATTCTTAATTCAAAAATTTTCTTTGTTAGCATATTAATAAGACGTCTTCGATCTAATAAAAGGTCTGGATATATTGATACATGGAAATCAGCTTACCCATTTAATCCGCTGTTGGAAAACAACCCACCCTTTCCAAAAGGCCACCCCACATAATTGATAAATGGGCATCTTTCCCATGAAGTTAGTCTCCAATTGACCTTCGCCAAAGCATCTTGGTTAGCCGAGTCACACTAATTGATGCCCAAGCCTGGAGCCCCCATTTCTCTTGGACTCTTTTTAACTCTTTGGGTTTGTTTGGAAACTTTAAAAATTGGATCAAACTAGATCCAGTTCATAACTGTCATTTGCTTTTTAAATAAAAGGAAAATTAGCAATAACCCCTATTAGAGGTTTGCCTTTAGCAAAAAACCCTACTTAAGATTTAGTAATTTAATATCCCCTTTTTAAAGTTTTTATTTGTGATAAGGTAAATCTATGATTTTACATACCAAATATACCCTTTGTTTGACAATTCTGCATCTCACGTATAGCAAAAATGGGAAAAACATATTTCCATCTTAAGATATGGAAAAGTAACCGTTTTTGGGGGGATATGTTTTTGTGGGAGAGAGATTTTGGCTCCATTATGTTTTTCTCTCTTCAAAACAGCACCGATGGAGGGAATTCAAAATTGAATTCCAAAATTTCCTCTCTTTAGGCGATTGCAAGAGATTCCGTTTGGGTTGAAGGTGTTCATTGTTCATTTATTTCGATCGTTTTTCTTAGATTTTTGTTGAATCATTACTAGCAACAGTATCAGAGTACTGTTGTTTGAATTATAACATGTTTTTTGTACTATTAACTGTATCACTTCATTGTTGTTTTGAAAATAACCCATATATCATGCAACAGTACCAGATTACTGTTGAATCATTACTAGCAACAATATCAGAGTACTGTTGTTAGTATTATAACATATTTTTAGTACTAGCAACAGTACTAAAAACAGTGAACTGATGCTGTTGACAGTTTTGTTTATGACAATATCAAATAAACAAATGTAATAGGTTCCTTGCATATGCAGATTTATGGTGGTGAGATCACGTTCAGCAAAAAAGAGGGGCAACTTTTCAATGTAAAGAACCAAACGCTTAAAGAAGAAGAAGATTGGTCTGCTTTTTCAGACCTGATAATATAGCCGAATGCCTCCCCTCCTTTTCTTCTTCTTCTACTACTTCGTCTGCTTCTTCTTTTTCTTCTTCCTCAAAACCAGATTTCAATTTGTGTTCTCCAATTCGTCTGGGTCTATTTGGGGGGATGATCGTTTGTAAAGGAAAAACCCTAAAATGAATTATGGTGCTGTGTATAATGATGGAAACTGAATTTTTGGAAAGCTTTTGATGTGCTGTACGTTTCTATATTTTTGCCAAAAACAAAGGAATGTGTGAAGCTGGGAGTCCTTTTTTTTCGCTCGAGTGTGTATTGTGGCACAGTTGTAAATTAAGGGAAGTTTTAAAAACAAGGGTCTATTAGTCTTTTTACTGTCAAATGGGGTTTTTACTAAACATCAGTTTTAATGGGTTCTATTATCTTAGAACTCTTATACATAGGGGTTTTGGCCAAAACTCCCTTAAATAAACCAACTCACAGTTGGTTTAATAACAACTGTTTTTATGCCTTATTTTCATTATAAAGCTGAACTATTTAGCAGGAAAAAGAGACTTACCAAACAATGTAAAATCAAAACTTGCAAACTTATCCTCAACTGCAACTGACTAAGTTTTCAGCTTTGCCACATAGCTCTTTTAATGAGATGAAATTTCTTCTTATCATTGCAACTAACTCCAAATGAAGTCTTGATTCGGTCCAATCTACTCCACACATTTTTGTAAAAGGAAGGCATTGCATTTAGTACACAAATTAATGACACACAGGAACACCAACCAGCTTAAGATAAAAAATTTAATTTTTAGTTTAAATTGGGGGGGGTCAGTAGATAAACCCTTTATGTTTTAATTTTTCTAATGTGCCTCCCATGTGTTTTAATTTTTGTCAATGTGCCCTACCGTTACTTGCCGTTGATGAAAATTGACGAAAAATAGTCACGTGCTACTTAATAATTGACCCATGTTGTCCAAAATGCCCTTAGTGTGTGGGTGCATGTGAGGGGAGGGTGCAAGGTTTTTTCGTCTTTTTACTACTACCGTTAACACCGTTAAGCTCAAAAAATCCTAAATGAGCTCAGGGGGCACATTGGTAGAATTAAAACATAAGGGAGTTATCTGTTGACTGCCCAATACTTAAGGGGGGGCTATTTGCAATTTACCCTAATTTTTATCCAGACAACTTGGTAGCCTCTACCATGACAACTAGGGATTTCTAGGTATTAGTGGTAGCTTGGTATTTCCTACCATGACAAATGGGGACTCCCAGGTACTATATATTGTAGCAGTAAAGGTGGTGCTTAACGAGGAAGTTTTTTGTGTAATTGTGATAGTACGTCATGTGGTATCACGAGTCAGTGAATGGAGCAAAATGGAAATGTCAAGTCAAAAAGTGATCTGACATTCACACTTTACTTTACTCTTTTTGATTGGTGATACCACGTCAACTATATCACAATTACATATAAGTTTTTCTCATATTTAATTTGTCAACAGCATGCATGGATTTTTGGTGATTTGTTGAGTTACTTATAAAAGGAATTTAGAAAAGGAAAATACTTTCATAACCGGCATCAAGACACAGACATTTATTTGTAAAAACATATGAGACCCATATGTTAGAACACAATCCACATAGTATCATCATTACTTTTTGCAATAACAAAAAATTGTCATACTAATCAGACACTTATAAGAAATGGTTGACATTTTATAAAAGCACGCAACTGTGTAGCTAGTAACCATGTAGTTTTACAGTTCACTTGATATGGAGCTGCATGGTGATACCCAGTGGCAAATTTAAAGTGGGGACAATGGGAGCAGATTCTCCCACAGAATTAATGAAAAGTTTTGGGATTAATTTATAATTTCTAAAGCTTTTAATATTGTTTAAAATTGCCCCGGTCATACTACTCGAAAAGGACTTTTGGCTACTCTACATTTTTTAAAAAGTTTTAGGATTCTTTAAAATGGTGAAGCAAAATAAGTAAAAATACATATGACTATGAGCCCCTTCTCTTTCTCTATCTATATATATATATATAGGATAATGATTAGTAAAACACATGCTGGTATAATTTATATTAGTTTTTACATTGAGAATTTACCGTGTGTGTGTGTGTATCCAATCCTAGAAGCACATGCTCACCTAACTTAGATATATATCAAAACCATACATTAGAGATTGTACCCCTTATATTGACCCAATATACTCCATGACCCACCATTGCACGGATACAACCCCCAATGCATTATATCCGCACATCCTTATAGAATTGGTTATATATATAGGATGATGATCAAGTAAACACGTACTGATATAACTTATCACTACCCGTATTTTGAATTGTACCTTGTGCATTAGTAGAATATGAGCTATATTGGACCAATGCAAGAGATACAATTCCCAACGTATGGTACTGATATAACTTATATCAACACGTACTGATGGGAACATTGTATATATATTATGATTTATTATAATGCCAAATTAGTCCTCTTAGATTTGTTTCTATTGGATGAGACTTACAATATTATGAAATTCACGAGGACAATATATATAGAGTAATTTACTTTGCTACCGAAAACAATCGCCACATTTTATAAATAAGCTTGCAAAAACATCCTAACTCCATCTCTGCAGATAAGGGAAAACCCTTTTGGATTTGTTTTAAAGGGATTTCGGAGAGTCCAAGTCGCTTTAGCACCACCGTGAACATTAAATATTCTCTGTACTCCGTATATCCTTAATTTGAAGTTTCGGACACCCACTGAAAAAAAATTAAATTAAATAAATAATTCTATTAAATGAATCGTGAATCTTCTCCACGCATGAAAGTTTTTTTTTTTTTTTTAATCATTTATTTATATCATGAGGTTCCAAATGTTTTCTGACTAATCTTTTCGGCACATACAATCTCCCAACCCACTTGCATCAGGTAATCACAGGATAAAATCCATATGAGTGGCCTTGACGGGGATTTGTGAGAGTTGAACCCAAGATCCTAAGACCCAGTCCACCCAAGTTCTCCATTTTATTACTAGTCCTTGTTATTTTAAGGATCCAAGTTGTGCCAATATTTTTGTGGAACTAAAATCCGATGGGGGAATTTTATGGTAATCCATAAAAAGAAAAAAGAAAAAAAAAAAAGAAAAAGAAGAAGGGATATCATATTTAAAGTGATAAGTAGTCACATTTTGTGATAAATAATCATATTAATTTGTGGTACCCTTTTCGAGTCACTTTTATGTGAATGGATTCGGTGCTGAGTTTTTGTGCTAAGTTGCAGAAATTCAACACCGTGCTAAGGTCATTGTGGCCGTCGGATATTTTTTGGACAATCAAAATAAAAAAATAAAAAAATTGCTATTGCAATAACCAAAATGATCTTAATGACAACTTTTTTATTTTTTAATCACAACCATCCAAAAAATCATCCAACAACTACAATGACCTAACTCAGCACCGAATCTGTGCTCACTTTTATTAAAATTTAACGTACCATAAATGTATACAACAAATATGATTTCTTACCACTTGGGTTACATACCCAAAAATTTCATAGAATTTCTCAAATCCGATAATGATGGGATGTTTACTAGTTTAGAATGATGACAAACCAAGATTCCTGTACAACAAAAATAAGACTTACTTAGCACTTGAGCCAGTTTGCATCCTTTATACATTTTTTGAATCCAACTAGCCATCATCAATTCTATAAAACTGTTTACACTAAAATTTTACCCGCTGATACGTGTTATTTTGTGACCAAAAGGTGAGTCTGTAGTTTATAAAAGAGTAAGAAAATTGATTATTTCAGGCTGAGGATTTTTAGGCCGATGAAATTAAGGCCAAGGGTAGGTGGTTAGAGAAATAATGTCCTCTGACCAATGATAATTCTAGTTAGTTACCAATGGGCCACGTGGCAATCATGTAGTTAGGTTGGTTGGATTTTTGACCAACAAAGACTTGATACATGCCTTATGGAAAGACAACTTGGTTTTTATGCATGATATACAGGTGAGGGAACATGGGGAGTTAGTAAGTTGATGCATTCAGTTCAAGGAAGTTAAAATAGACATGTGACAAAATTTTCCAAGTCAAATAAAACTGTCAAAGCAGTTATGGGGAAGTGGCAGAAGTTTAGGCTTGGAAGTAACTATCAATAACTTCTAGCAGTTAAAGAATTGGGCTATCTTCTAAAAAGTGCAGAATGGACAGGTGACATAAGTTCATGGACTGAAGAAAAAACTTTTAAGTAACTCCTAACAGTTATGGAGAATTTCCACATGTGTTGACACTAGGGGTGTCAATGGTTTTGGTTAAAACCGAGAACCAAACCGAACCAAACCGAACCGAGCGGTTTGGTTTGGTTTTTTTGTCATTAGGTTCGGTTATGGTTTTAATTTTAAAAAACCGAACTTAATTGGTTTGGTTTTGGTTTTCAGTTTTAAAAAACCGAACCAAACCGAAAAACCGAAAAAACCGAAAAATATAATATATATATAATTTTATAAATTATATATATCTATATATATATATATATATATATATATATATATATATAAACTTAAAGTTTGTAAATTCCTAATTCTAATAAGGGTAAAATAGGTAATGGGCTTGTTTTTGTTGATTTTAAGTTTCTTATTGTTTTCCCTTTTTTAGATTGGCATATATTAAACTAGCTATTAATGTTGTGTGTATTAATGTTATGTGTGATATTAACATATTAATATATGTCAATATGTTTCTATTTTAATACAATGTTTGTTTTTTTTAGTTGCTAATGTAATGCTTTTATTAAAAATGTTTTTATTTGGAGTTTGGCACATCATTTTTTTCATATTCAATTATTTGTTGTTACTTGATAGGTTAAAACCGAAACCGAACCGAACCAAACCGAAATATAATGGTTTGGTTTGGTTTGGTTTTTTTATAATATGGTTTGGTTTTGGTTTGGGAGGAACAAAACCGAAGTATAATGGTTTGGTTTGAAATCTCCCCTAAAACCGAACCAAACCGAACCATTAACACCCCTAGTTGACACATAACTACGAGGTAGTTCAGGTCGAAGGTAATTGCCAGACAGTTCTTGTTTCAGGTCGGAGGTAACCGCCGGTAATTTCCAGTGGTTGGGAATTGGTTGCTATCTATAAATTTAAAAAATTAAGATGAAGAAATGGTTCTTCAACCACCATCATTCTCAAGATTTCCTTCATAGGAGTAGTTTAGTTTAATTTTCTAGCAAATATTTCCTTTTTACTTGTGTATTTTGCTTTTGGACGATCTTGTCCGTGGCTTGCAACAAATTTTTTTGGATTTTTTGTACTTTCAATCATGTTTGGTAATGTGTTTTTCACTTTGTTTCCATTTTCATTTTGCTTTATTGTTAACAAGTTTTTCAAGTTTATTTCTCTCTAGACATTCTTACTAGAACCCATAAAGAATTACCCGTATCTTTTTCAATTGCCTGAATTTCTTATAAAGTGACCAACTAGGCGGTTATAGTCTACGACTATAATCTTTCAGCCTGGAAGGCACTAAGGGTCATGTGCGCACAACTTCGAGCCGAACTTGGCACTGGCACGCTTGCGCAACCCACATACCATGGAAAAGACAATTTTTAGTGCGAAAAAAACCAAGAACTAAAGGCCCCAACACAACTACTTTGAATGGAATTACATGAAGCAATTAATGGGTGAGATATTAACTAATTCTATCAGATAATAACTTGTGATTTAATTACATAAGTCGATCAAAGTTGATAAAAAAAATTTTAATTTATCAAATAGAACGTCAAATTTTAACCCGTTTGTGTGATCAAACCACAGTATTTTACTATGATATTTTTGTATCTAAAACCAAGAATCATTTGTCCAATGATATAGGCCTTGTTTTGAAAATTATACACTTAACTCCTAAAATTGAAGGTTAATTCATCAATACTGCTATGAGATGCCTCTCCTAGTATTTTTTTAGGGGGTGTTTAACAATATTATCAATATGCGACATTATGCTATCCAATGGTCTATCTGTCACATTACCAAAAATATCTTATTGTGGAATTACTAATTTACCTATAATACAATTTTTTTTTTTTCCTTTCTTTTCGTTTCCATGCCTATAATCATATATTTTTGGATGACACCAAAAACTAGAGGCCCCAAGTCAATGCCTCACATGAAATTACTTGAATTAATGTGGGCGGCGTGGTGTTCTTTTCAAACTAGAGGCCCCAAGTCAATACGCGCGCTATCTATATTCTTCAAGTAGGGGGAATTTTAGACATAAATCGGCGTACAGGAAAATAATTATGGTTGGTAGTCAATTTTTGCTAAGTTAATAATCATTTATTCTGAAGTTAGTAGCATTTTGCACTTTTTCCCGTAGTCCGATGAATCTAAAATTCCTTATACCATGAAAAATGACTCTAAAATTCCATATACCATGAAAACCCGAAGGGGCAACTGTTAGAAAATATGTGATTTTCTTTAAAACTTTAAAACTTTGGATCACACACGTGCATACACGTGCACCGTCCACCTCGATCAGACCGGTTGACCATATCGTGATATAGCGTGTGAGAGTGTTATTACTTGGCGCACGTGTGACTTTATGAGCTAACTATATGAGTTTATTTCATTTTACCGTTGGACCATAATTTCTATGATTTATCGATGACCGTTGGACTTTTATTTCGTATTATTAATTGAGCTGTTATAAGAATTGTTATGACATTTACTTTAGAACTTTATTAGCCCAAACTAATTTCAGCCATATTGTATTATAAACAGTGGGCTTCTCTTTACATGGAAGACCAAGACATTCACATTATCTTCTCGATATCTTTTCTACTATATTTCTCTAAGAGTTTTGTGTAGTTATTCTATATATTGTTTTTACGGGCAACTGATCATGGACGGATTTATCATATTCTTCGTGTGGACATACCATAGAAGAGGTAGCTGTGAGTTTTGGGGTTGTATTTTAGAGGTCATATCGTTCGTCAACACTTGTATGTAGGGAGGCGATAATTCCTTTAGGACAGCATGATCTCACGTGCCTTCCCACAGGCCAGCTCTTCTTACTCTTTTATTTTATTTTAATTAAATATTTCTTGTATTGATTTTTGTTAATTCAAATTGCTAATATTATTTTATTTATCCGCATTCAATTTCATTGTAATTGTGTATTTTAATTTGTGTTGTAAATTATATTCATGTTCAATTTTAATAAATGTTTTGTATTGAATTTCACAAAATCCACAAATTACTCCAATAGCAATTAGAAGAAAAATGATTGTATGACTGACTCCAATCCCATCATTTTTCTCACCGTGTCTCTCACATGAGATAGATCCCGTTTTCACACCGGAAAGAAATAGTTCATGAAGGTAGGTGAACCGTCAATTTCACATTGCACTGCCTGGAATAAGTGTCCAATAGAAGGACATCGAATCTAATATAATATAGGGGAAATATCCAAAAACTCCCTAAAAAATAAATTCATATCCAAAAACTCCATTAAATATTTTTCCTATCCATTTAATCTAAAAGAAAAAGAATCATCTTTATTAACTCCAACCAGTTAATTTTTTGTTTACTGTTGTTAAAAGAAAAAAGTGATCTAACTAAAATACCATTTTTTTGACATAAATATGTTTAATGAAAAAATTGCATATTTAACTCAATTTCTACTTTAATCCTTTTTAGTGTAACCAGTTATTGTACACGTGCATTGCACGTGGATTTTTTGTTAACAATAAAATGATTTAAAGATCATCAATTATTTTTCCTAAATAAACATATAAAAGATCGATGCTTTCCAAGATCCTTTTTAGCTTGAATAGGGATTGACCCTTTTCATGTAGCATAACCCCTCATCTAATGGTAATTATCTCTTCAATATTGTCCATATCGATTAAATTTAAACTTTATTTACTTAAGGAAGGTTATGCAGCCTTTTGTTCTTTAACATTTAATCCATATCAAGTGTGAAGATTTGAGATATTAAGAAATTATTTATTACTCCGTAGAAGGTTTAAGTTCGTGTACATCAAATTATCTAGAAAGAAATGTTAACAGATAATGACACGTAACTATTAAGAATCTTGACAAATAACTTATTCATTATCCACCAATTTTCTACACATCTATAATAAGAAACATATTAATGAAGAAGTAAAAAAGAGAATAATTAGAACCAAAATAAATGGAGAAAGTATATACTTAATCTTTAGAGAGAATTTAATTTGGTTGAATTGTTAACCATATGGCAAGTCCATTGTATCGTAGAAATTATATGCAAAAGAATAGACTAAATTTATTAATGAATTAGTAGTTTATATAATGTGACTTACACATCAACAAATTCTAATATATTTTGGATCACTTAAAGAATAAGTACATGCTCAAAAAGATAAGAACCCTAATACCATATTACTATCATGGGATATTATTCTGCTTCATCCAAATGAAACTTTACTACTACCTCTTTTCAACTTCCTTGTATTTTTATTTTTATTTTTTATTTTTATTATTATTATTTTTTTTTGCTGAAGAATCTATGGATCCCCACTTTGTAGCGAGATATTCCACAATGCATCATTGGAGCTCAACATCCCATTAATCGAAACAACCAAAGATAACATAGCACGAAAACAAATCTTAGGATTCAAAAAATGGGAAAAATTACAAATCAAAAAATAAGGCAAGATGCCTCATCAAGAACATTTAGAAACCTAAGGCCCTTGTTCTCCAGCCCACCCCTCAAATCACCCATAAACAGTGTAGTCTTGAGAAAGAAATTTTAATCTTCAAGAAAAAATCAGAAAGACAACATAGAGATTGAGCATTTAAAAAATAATAATAATAAAATAAAATACATACATCTTACAAGGGATTTTTTATCAACAAGAAAAAATTTAGAAAGAGAATGAGCATATAAAAATAGCTTTTCAATTCCCATTAGGTATTTTCAAGAGCAATTTTTCATCAAAAGAAAAAATATAATTAGATGATTTACCACGTAAAATAAAAAGTTTATCATTCAAACACAAAAGCATTTTAACAAATTGCTTATGAAACTTTACTAATCAAATCAAAAGTAAGTGAAATACTCACAGCAAAAATAAATAATACAAAACCAAAAACTTGAAAAAAAAAAACTCTAGGAAAGATATATGGAATTTAAATGAAATATGATTGCATAAAATTAATTTCTCAGAGGAACAAAATTAAATAAAACCTAATGCAATTATTAGCATTCAAACCAAAACCCAATTCAACAAATTTCCAATACAGTACCATATATATATATATATATTATAATTTGCAGAGCAAAATTTACCAGAGAAGGGAGAAGTCGCCGTTAATAGAAAAGATGGAGAGAAGGTTGAAGCTACTTTTGATGGACAAAGTGGAATTTACAATCCAGCTGTATATTTATTATATACGAATTATAGTTTCCGTTTTCTTAGAATTCCTATCTGGGTTTGGTTTTATTTAATTATTATACAAATTATAGTTTCCTTAAAATTCTTATTAAGGTATGTGTTTTATATTTCTATATTTCCTATATATGCAGAAGGGTAGTTGTATATTTCCTTAGAATTCTTATAAGGTATGTGTTTTAGATTATTATATTTCCTATATATGCAGAAGGGTAGTTGTGTATTTAAAAATTAAAATAAAGGTATATTAGTTAATCAAAAGTTTTTCTCACATTCATCTTTTTATATAGGTAGTATAGATTAGAAAAAAAAATTAACTATCATTAATTAATTCTTCTCTAATGTACACATGGGGGAAAGGGAGAAGAAAAAGAGAGAGTGGGAGAGCAGGTAAGCAAATTTGGGAAAAGAGGGGACAAAAGGGAAAATTCACTTGAATATGCATTTTTGTCATTAACATATTATTGTGAAAGAATGGCGTTTTAGTCAGATCACTCTTTTTTTTTAGTCGTAGTAAACAAAAATTTAACTAATTGAAGTTGATGGATGTAATTCTTTTTTATTTGTATTAGATGGATAGGAAAAATATTTAATAGGGTTTTTAGATATGATTTTATATTTGAAGGAAGTTTTAAATATTTCCCCAATAATTATACAGCGCATCGAGCTGTAGAAATATTTATGCTTAAAAAATTAGAAGCTATACTAGGAATGGCTAGCAACAAGTGCCATACCACTTCAAGTGTTGTAGTCATTTTGTCATTTGTGCATGCGAGGCCCTTACAGTACTTCCTATGCACAGACAAACACCACCAAATGGGGCCAAGTCCTCCGATACTCCTCTGATCAAAGGCGGACCTCCGCCGGAGGAATCTTTGAATTGGGATTCATCCAACGTTATTATTCGAAATACGGTTATTTAGGATTATGAGAATATCTATACTAGCTTTTTTTTTCTTCTTTTTTTTTTTTTTTTTTTTTCGGATGTACATATTGAAGTACTAAAACCCCCACATGAATTTCTAAGATAGAATTTTCTTTTTATTTTTTTAAATTTCAACGTTTTTATACTAAATAAATTTAAACTTTTGTCAATTTTTTTTTTTTGGGGGGGGGGGGGGGGAGGTCTTCGTAATTTTTAGGGTAAATTACATTAAGACCTCTTTTAAAATCTGACTATTACAGAGACAACCCTTCACGTTTTTGAAATTACACTGACACCCTTCACTTTACAAAATAAACTACAAAGAGACCCCTCCCTTTGATTTTCGTCGCTATCAGATTTGGTCCTTAGAAACAATTGTTTATTTAATTAAACTTTTGATTGATTAGCAAAATTAAAAATAAAAAATTGATCTTCCAAGTTGCCACCTCATTTGAGTGAGTAGATTTGGGCAAAAAAGAAAAAAAGAAAAAGAAAAAAAAGGGCTATGTAGCATTACTCATATGTAGAAATAAATGAAAAGAATTATTATAATGGGAATGCATGTATAGAGGTGGCAAATTAGGTGGCAGCTTGGCAAATCAATTAATTTTTTTCTTTTTTTTTTTCACATCAATTAAATAGAGAATTGTTTCTAATGAGCAAATTTGACGGCTGCCACATCAATTGGACAAAAATTTTAAGCTTTTTGGAATTTTATATATATATATATATATATATATATATATATAATCTTTTAGTTGTTTATCAATAAATAAATAAATAAATCGAATGTGCTAGATGAATGTGTTGGACTGATGAGTTATATACATTTAACATGGAAGTTGTCATCCAATAAGGGTAGTTAGGGTTTTTGAAAAAAAATTGAGAGTGATTTAATGAATTAATGAACGGAGGTTAGGAGGAGGGGTCTTTTGTAGTTTATTTTGTAAAGTAGGGGTCTTAATGTAACTTCAAAAACATGAAGGGGTGTATTTATAATTGTTAGATTCTAAAAAGGGTCTTAGTGTAATTAATCCTAACTTTTATATCTTTACTTTTATTTTATTAGACAATATAACTATATATACTCCGTATTGTATATGAGGAAAAAAAAATAACCTTATTTTTTTGACAAATGAAATTCTTAATTCAAAATTTTCTTTGTTAGCAAATTAATAAGACGTCTTCGATCTAATAAAAGGTCTGGATATAGTGATACATGGAAAACAGCCTACACATTCAATCCGCTGTTGGAAAACAACCCACCCTTTCCAAAGGCCATCCCACATAACTGATAAATGGGCATCTTTCCCATGAAGTTGGTGTCCAATTGAGCTTGGCCATAGCATCTTGGTTGGCCACGTCACACTAGCTGATGCCCAAGCCCGGAAGTCCCCATTTCTCTTGGACTCTTTTTAGCTCTTTGGATCTGTTTGGGAAATTCAATCCTTGTACAACAAAAATAAGACTTATGTAGCACTTGAGCCAGATGGCATCCTTGTACATTTTCTTTGAATCCAACTAACCACCATCAATCCTATGAAACCAAGAACTAAAGGCCCCAACACAACTACTTTGAATTGAATTACATGAAGCAATTGGTGAGATATTAACTAATACTATCAAATAATAACCTATGATTTGATTACATAAGTCAGTCGAAGTTGATGAAAATTTTAAATTTTCAAATAAAACATCGAATTTTAATTAGTTTGTGTGATCAAACCACATAATATTTTGCCATAAATTTGTGTATCAAAACCCTCGAAGAATTATCCGTCCATGATATAGGCCTTGTTTTGAAATTTAATTTATACATTAACTCTTAAAATTGAAAGAGAATTCATCAATACTGCTATGAGATAGCCCTCATAGTATCTTTTCTCCTTTATGTTCAACTAAGCTTGAAACTATTTTTGATTTTCCATATTCCATATTACAGCATTGGCTTGATCAACCTAGGAAAATTACTGGTCCTTCAGGCTGCTGGAAGATATTCGATATAGTCGCACGTGAGTACGTACTCTTGATCGAAGATTTGGATATAGATGGTTTAGTGGGCTTGCTTTATTGACTTTGACTTTTCGTTTCCATACCTATAATCGTATATTTTTGGATGAAACCAAAAACTAGAGGCCCCAAGTCAATGCCTCACACGAAATTACTAGAATTAATGTGGGCGGCGGGGTGTTCTTTTCAAACTAGAGGCCCCAAGTCAATATGCTATCTATATTCTTCAAGGGGAATTTCAGATAGGTCAGGCTACATGAAAATAATTGCAGTTGGTAATCATTGTTAGTTAAGTTAATAGTCATTTATTGGAAAGTTAGTAGCATTTTGTACCAATGTACTATCATTATTTTCCCTAGTCCAATGAATTTAAAATTCCCCCTCAAGTAGGGGGAATATATACTTTGAAAACTCAAAGGGGCAAGCAACTAGAAGGAAAACGATTGTATAACTGACTCTAATTCCATCATTTTTTTTTACCGTCTCTTTCACATAAGATGGATTCGATCTCATAGTGCGAATCTCATCACACCTAAAAGACATAGTACATGAAGATAGGTGAGCCGTCAAATTCACATTGCGCCGCCTGGAATAAATGTCCTACAGAAGGACAATGAATCTAATATAATATATGGCGCAAGGAGCAGTCGATAAATTTATGCTTAAAAAATTAGAAGCTATAGGAGGAATGGCTAGCAACCAGTTCCATACCACTTCAATTGTTGTGTCATTCTGTCAAGTTTGTGCATGGGAGGGCCTTACAGCACTTCCCATGCACAGACAGACACCATCAAACCGGGCCAAGTCCTCCCATACTCGGATAAGCTACTGACATCGGAAAGGGGAATCCTTGAATTGGGATTCATCCAACTCTGATATTCGAATTACAGTTATTTAGGATTGCGGTACAAAGATGATCCTAAAATCATAGTACGGGTTGCTAACCGAAACACTCCAATTGCTGGCAGAGACGGAAATCTCACACTGGACACTGACGGCAAATTGAAGATCATACGTAGCGGAGGGCCTCCGATTATCTTGAATTCTGATCAAGTGGCTGCGGCTCGAAACTCGACGGCCACTCTGAATGATTTCAGCAATTTTGTAGTGACAGAGTTGAATCCAGATTGGTCTACAAGGGTCTTATGGCACAGCTTCGATTATCCAACAGACACGCTTCTGCCTGGGATGAAACTAGGCACCAACTTTCAAACGGGCCAAAACTGGGTGCCTACATCGTGGGTAAGCGAATCGGTAACGGCTCCAGGGGCTTTTTCTCTCGAATGGAAGTTCAACAATTCCAATGGTACAGGACAATTGGTGATGAGACGCCGAGGGGACGTCTACTGGACTAGTGGGAGCTTGAACACTCAGAATCAGAGCTTTGAGAACATCCCTTGGTTGAGTAATACCTCCAGTAATGATTACAGATTTAGCTACATTTCTAATGAGAATGAGAGTTACTTGACTTATTCTGTTACAAGTGGGCGTATCAGTAGGTGGTTGTTGTATTCAGGGGGGCAACTTCGTGACATTGATAAACTTGATCTTGTGCCTAGTGATATATGTTATGGGTATGCCTCATATCCCGGATGTGCAGTGGAAGCGCCACCCGAGTGTAGGAGTAGCCTTCAAAACTTTGAACCACAATCGGGTCGTTTTCTAGGATTGCCCATCCAGGACGAAAATTCGAGTGTTGGTCCTAGCGATTGTTGGGCTAGACGCTGGAACCAATGTTCTTGTGTTGGTTTTGATAGTCTTAATGCCAACTACACTGGATGCAGGTTTTGGAGCAGTGAGTTTCTACCAGATTACAGTGGTGTTTCGAGCAAAATTTACTTGTTACCTTTAAAACATATCTTTGGGAGTTGTTTCTTCATTTCATCCTACTTTATTATCCTTCAGATAAGGGACGTCCTCAATTACCTTTGCCTTCCGCCTCTTGACTGGTCAGATATTGATCTTTGTGGACCCAATGTTGATAATATTTAATAGCATTGGGGAGTTTCATTTGTCTTATGAAGTGATTTGGATGGTGTTGAACCTTTTCCTTCAATTGTCTGAAAATTATTAGCATTTGAAATTCAGATTTTCATTATGGTTGAATACTGTAAGTTGGCTGTTTGTAATGAATACACACATGAACAAACAAAAAGCAATCAGGGACTGGCCTTGACATAGAAATCTACAGCTCTCTTGTCTGATGTTGGCAAATGCTAAGGTTGGCTCAGCTAATGTGCTTTAAGTGAACAAGCATGATTTGCTGAAAGAAATTTTCTTCTTAGTATCTCTTTTGTTTCTTTCTGCCTCTTTATATGTTACCACTTTAAAGAACTTTCCTTATGTTTTCTCCTTAATGAAATTTCGTGGTTATTGATAAAGGATTTTCTGTACTAATGCAACTCGGCTTCATAAATTCCATAGGGTCCTAGGGCCTAAATACAGTTATATGGCTTAAAAGGATTTGTGTAGCTCACCCCAAGGAGTTGGGACTGAAGGCTTAGTTGAGTTGAGTTCAGACTAGTTCTCGCCCCCATCGAAACTATTTTTTTTTTTTTCCTCATTTGTTGGGCTATATGAAATATCATGACGACACTTCTGAAATCTGTAAATACAAAATGCAATAGGAAATATGAGTAAAGTAAAATTTTGGGGATTGAAGTATAAAACCTAAATGAGAAGATGAATAGTACAGCACTATATCGGTGTAATGTTTTCTAAAAGTCTTGTTTATAGAACCAATCAATTTTTATTTGATTGGTTGAAGGAAAGAAATCAAAGTCATATTTGATTGGTTGAAGTTTTGTTTTATCTCATTCCCCAGAGGAAGTCAATGGACAGGAGCATATATGATGGAATTCCAGGATTTCATTACTTCATCTTTAGTAGAAGTAAAGAAGCAGTCTGGAGAAGCACGTTTTTCATTCCTTCAAGGTGGATACAGAGAAGATGTTGATCTGCAAGGTAGTTTCTCTCTTCTGGATTCATTTACTGAAATGGGAATGAAATCTTTTGGGGGAAAAAAAAATGAAACTTTAGATAGTGACTAGTAAGTGGTGACTGTTATAATTTTGAATGCATTTCTCTTCTCATTGATGATTGAACAAAAGAGTTCAAAACTACTTCCAACTGTGTTTCTTTAATTGATAAAAAAATTTCTGCGAGATTATCACAAAACATGACATAATTCAGAAAAGATCTCCTTTGAAATTTTTTTTAGCTGCCATCAATTACACTCATAGACCTACAATTAGTTAAAGAGGTCAGGCAAAAAAATAAGGTTAAAGAGGTTAGGCAACCAACTGAGAGAAATAGTTTTCTATAAGCAAATAACTTTATTTATTTATTCATTTATTTCTATGAGAAATTGTCCCCACATTAATAGCTGTATTCTTTACTCTTTTATAGTTGCTTGCTGCTTTGAGAAGGATAAATAAACACAAGCAGTTAATCAGTGTTATGATGTCCAACTTTTTTTTTTAATGTTTGTTTTACAAAATTAAATGGGAGAGCCCAAGATTATATATGTTGATTTCAAAGGATAACATTTGGGAGTAGAGTTTTCTTGGACATATAGATCATATTATTTCGTGGATTGGATTTCACTTGACAATCAATTTGGAACTACAAGAAAATGCACATTTTGCGATGGCCAAAAGTCATCACAAATGATGAAAAAGCCGTCGCTATAATTATTTGCGACAACTTAAAGGTTGTCACAAGGTTGTTGCAAAAAGCCTCGTTGCAAATAATAACCGCGACGACGCTATGAAGTCATCGCAAACATTTTTTTTTAGTGATGACCAAATGTCGTCACAAAATATCAAAAAGTTGTCACAAAAAGCAAAGTTTGTGAAAACTAAAAGTCGTCACAAATACTGAGGAAACCGTCACTATAACTATTTGCGACGAACCATAAAATCGTCGCAAAATGTTCTTTAGTGAGGACAAAATGTCATAGCAAAAAATCAAAAAGTTGTCACAAAAACAAATGTTGCGATATCTAAATGTCATCGCAAATAATAAGGAAACCGTCACTATAACTATTTGCAATGACTACAAAAGCCATTACAAATTGTTGCAAAAGTATCACCGCAAACGACAATAGCGACAAAACGTGAAGTCATCGAAAAAGCTTTTTTTAGTGACTAACTAATGTCGTTATTAAAGTCACAATTGGTCGAAAAAAACACATTTTGCAATGGTATGAAATCGTTACAAATGATGAGAACACCATCACTACAAATATATGCAACGATTTCAAAAGATGTCACAAAGTCTCTAAAAAAGTCTTGTAGCATTAAAGAATAGTGACAACACACTCTGTTGTCAAAAAAATTTTCTATTGCATATTAATACACAATTTAGTTAGGATATTCACATATAATTCATTGAGGAACCAATAACATTTGTTTACCAATGTCTATAAATTTTCATTAACTAGTAAAACTTCTAGTATGTAAGAAATCCATATCAAACATAAATATACCCCAAAGCTCATCACGCTATAAAATTGAATACATAAATACTTTAAAAAAATGAAAGAATGTAGCAATATTCAGTTAGACGAAATCATCTTTGAGATCTTCTTCCTCATATTCATCCTCATTGCTCATGGAAACCTCACTTTTTGCTATAGTTATATCCTCGTTAGCTCAAGCATCAACCTGTAGAATATTAGTAAATATATGAGATAAATATATAACTATTGGTAACTATATAAAACAACATATATTTCACATCTAATTCATCTTAAAACCTCAACATTAACATGTATAATAATTGCTATCATAAGAACACAAATATATATTGTTCAACATGAAATAGTTAAGTACACAATTCTATTTGTGTATGGGACTTGAATATGTATATCTTGTAACCATTCATTCAAACACAATAATTAATCATTCATTTCTAACTTTTTCTTAAGAAAAAAAAACGGAAACCAATTTAAAATGATGGTAAGCAAATTAAGAAAAAAGGTCCCTGAAGTATAAAGGGATGATGATTGCTTCAAAATTTTCTTGAAAAAAAATGTATATATTAGAATGTGGTGTACATAATTTCCCTGAATACCCCAAATGATATTTGTTGTCCGAAAAATGAAGGTATCAATATGGTACAAGAAAAATTAATAAACTTGTTGCATGAGGAATTCATGAATAGAGATTCAAGTTGGTTTTTTTGGTGGAGAAATTACCTCTTCAGAACGGAGGATACTGTAACAAACGTAACCTATAGGCTATAACAACCATTCCTATATGATGCCACAAATCAAATAAAAAAGAATGCCACTAATACCAACTATCAAATCAATTGTAATAGGTTTCTTTTTTTACTCATCAAATTATGCATGTGCTCATATTTCAGTTGTACCACTACCATCTTCGTGCGAGAAAATTCCTTTTTTTATTATCATTACGTTTAGATAATGCAATGACAATCTTCAACTATCAATCATGTTCTGAACACATTTTCATAGAAGGTAATTCCAAGGTGTATCAATAAGTATCTTAGAAAAGCTTGCTTATTATGAAAAATTTGAAAGCTACCAATGGATACTTAAATAAGACAATTATATATATATAGATGAACATGAAATAGTCAAATACCTCGGGTGGAGGCTACGAATATTGTGCTGGAGCAATACCCATAGACCACAATCCATCTATTACAAGTGACAATATTTGAACCTGCACCTCTGCTTTCACCTTCTCTCGCACCTCAGTCTTTAACTCTTCCTTCTGCCTCTTGTGATCCTCAAGACACTTTTCATTACAACCTTATCTTGATTGTGACTTACATAAACTTGAGGGTTTATTACCCACACCATATCCTAACATTCGACCACGTTTATGGTTTCCCACAACCTAAATACAAAGTAGACATATACATATATATTGTAAACTAATCTAAAACAAAATACAACAATTTATGTCTCAAAAAAGTGTATACTTGTTGATAAGCCTGAAGCTCGTCAAATGACTCTCCCTGTAAAGTAGCAACGGACCTCAATGCCTTAAAATCTTCTTTAAAAAATTAAAGTCACATAAAAAAAACTAGTCACATAAAAATAATCAATCATTGTGAGATGACTCAACATATATATGCATGCTCATATGGTTTTTATTAAAAATAAAAAATAAAAAATTAACATACATAATTTTTTTTTGCTCCTTCACAAACCCACTCTACACCATCCTCCAAACCTTTCTTCTCCAAATGGGTTATTTTCCACATGTCTATCGGACTAAGCTTATGTTCCAAAAAAAAAAGTAAAGTTATCAATTTAACATTCAAAATGACTTACTGTCAAAAAAAAAAAAAAAAAAAAAAAAAAAAAAAAAAAAAAACAGAAGGGAGATAACTTTATTAATGATATAGAACATTAACACACACCTAAAGAGCAAATCAGAACATCCCATACGTATTGAACTAATTTTAAATAACCATCATTTGTAATGAACATGATACATAATTTTGCAAAAATTAAAATATAGACTATGGAGTCAATAAGCTACTTATCATGAATTGGGGGAAAAAGGCAGCTTAGCACTGAAAGAAGACAAATTTTAAGACAATAGAATTAAATTTGGCATGGAAGAGTCAAAACTATTAGTATCCAAATGAAAATAAAAATAGCAATTTGTAAAAAAAAAAAAAAAAAAAAAAAAAGGTTTGAACAAAGCACCATTGAAAGATTGTCCAATCAAAAAATTCATTCAATTCTCAATGTCAGAAAAAAAGGGTACTAAGTTATTTATTATCAACTGGAAAGAATAGAAATCATACACCTTACCATTGAAAAGAGAAAAATCTCAAGATAATGTCATAAAATGGCAAGGGAAAATGCAGCCAAAGATAATTAAGGTAATGGATATATAGCTTTGGAAATTTACTTGATAAAGATAAGAATTCTGCTCCAACTCCTCCAACTCCTTCATTGTTTTCACCAATTTCATTTCAAGACATCTACTGCAAATGCAGCAGCCCTATTTGCAACATCCCTACAAACCCAGATTTCATATTTGAAGAAATAGAAAATTTTGTAGTCCAATAGCATCGGACACATAGACCATACCTTTCCTTTATCATTAAAAAACTTCTCAAATCACTGGTAGTTACTCTTGTTGATAATAGAATCTTAGCTCCTGAAGCAATAAAATTCAATTAGCATATATAAGAGAACGTTTGATAAAAAACTTAGCTCACAAATAATATAGCTAATAGACAATAATGTGTAAAAGGCTTTAGAATTTACTATACCAAATGGCTTAGCCCAAGTACATAAGACATTTTTTTTTTATTTTTAATTTGGGCTCCTAGAAAATTGTCTTCCTCTGCCTTTTTGTTTTTTTTGATGAAGTATGGTATGTATTAATAATAAAATGGCTTAGCCCAAGTACATAAGGCATGTAAAGTGTAGTTGTTGGTTGATGTGAAGAATTGGAATTATTTGGATTGCTAAAAAATTAAAACCTTTCAGTGCTATTGCTGGTTGATGAAATTTGAATCAGGTTGTGTGGTTATTAGAATTGATACTTTTGGGCAAGTTTTAAATTTGATATTGTAATCACTTTTTACCATAGGAAAATGACTGTTACAAGGAAATGAGATATGCTGAATAAAATATTGCTTCTTTCAAAGCATAACGGAGTTTGCGAGTTGTCACCATGCTATCATTCATCTAACCTAAAAACGAAATGATTATTCTCATTGTGTCTGTCAAAAAGTGTGGCTAAAACAACCCAGCTCCTACTATTGACAATTATTTGCTCCTGTAAAATTTATTTGCAATCGATAATGTTAAAGTTATTTGAAGCTCCACAATCTATTTTTGGAAATTCCAATATCTAAATGGGATGTTATATACTATTTATATAATTCTTTGTGTGTGTGTGTGTGTCTATATATATATGTTTTCGGTGCATTTGTTTTGAGTTTTGACAAAATACATGCAGAAGAAATAGTGAACGAGCTGTTGGCATGATCTTGGCAGAAGTATTTTTATTTTGTTTTGAGTTTTGACAAAATGCCCCCTTTGTTTGGTTGCCAAGAAAACGGGGAAAAAAAGGAAAGGACTTTTTTTTTTTTTTTTTTTTTTTTCATTTGGGCTCCCAGAAAATTGGAAACCAACCTCAATCTCAGGTCCTAAATAATTAAAGATTCAAGAAATAAAATTTCAATTTCTTTACAGTTTTCTAGCAACCAATCAAAGCATAAATTAAAGCATGAAAACAAGCTAGATCTAAAATAAAAACAATATATTGACAGGAAAATATATGGTGCATTTTGGATTATTTTATATGAAAAATCTCATTTTTAGGGGTTTTGTCATATGGTTTTTGAGAGTTTTCTTGGTAACCAAACAGGGCATTAGAGTCTCTTAATCTGATAAATGCAACAGCCACACAAGAGAAAAACTGAAAACAAAAGCGGCAAAGTTACCTGAATCAAACCAAGATGCTTTCCGATGCAAAATACGATTCACCAACAGGAGTCTAATTCCAAATGCGTGATCTGATTCGTGATGAGATATTAACAGGGAGATATAAAGTGAGAGATTGATAGATATAGATAAGTGAGAGTGACAGGGAGAACGAGGGAGAGATTACCTGAAATCGACGAGAGAGAGCTTAGGCGTGAAGGAGAAATGCAATGACAGATAGAATAGAGAGGGCAAGGGAGATTGTGATGTTTAGCCTTAAAGGCGGGAGGGGATGGAGAGCAGGTGGGAGTGCAAAAAAACCCAAAAGCGTTCTATTTTTTTTAGGAGGGTTGGCTTATTCCACAACTGTTTTGCTACATCCACACCCCATAGACCTGATAGATGGGTGTGGATGCAGTCAAAGGGGTGTGGAAAAAGACGTTTGTTTTTTTTTTTTTTTTTTTTTTTTTTCCTTTAGATACTTTAAATGCAAATGCTACATTGTTTTAGCAAAATTGAGTGAAAATGAACTAAAATGTTGTCGTTTCAAAAAATTATAATAGTAGTTCATGCCCTCATTTAGTGTTACAAAAGGATGTTGTTTAGAAAAAGTTGTATTTTTATATAATTTCACATGATTAATGTTTAATTTTGAAATAAAAATAGTTAGCATGATGAATTAAATTATTAAAATTTTACATATAGAATAATTCATAAATATTATTTTCCCATATCACCATCGTTTTATTCCAAAATTTTATGTCTACACTGAAGACATTAGGTAATACAAAATCAGTCCTATGAGGATGTACTGATGTAAACAATTTTTGAAAAGCAACCCAACCCAGCCGATTGAACCAAGTTCGACTAGACCCAACATACTTATCGGACCAATTAGTTCAATCAACCCAAAGAGTTATAAAACCGAACAACCCAATCAGATCAAGTGGTTCAACCATTGACCCACTGATTCGACCAGATCAATTGGGCAATAAAGCAATGGAAAAGTTAAATTTTAACCAATAGACAACTGCCTTTTTTGCAACTTTATGGTTTTCATTTTAATTATTATTATTTATATTTAATGTTATATGCTAATGATGACTTATTAGTTTGTAGTTTTCAAATCAAAACATGAAATTTGAAATTTTAATAATACTTATGTGCAAATTTTTTTTTTAATCACTTTTTCCAATATATTTTTCTATACAAAAATAATTATAAATTTGATTTTAATTATATATCTTAACCGGTTGATCCATTTGACCAAACCAGTTGAACTAATGTGGTCACTTGACCGGATCAATGTACGAACCGGTTTTTATTAGAGATTGTATCTTTTACATTGGTTGGTTATGGGATACATCGGGCCATTGTAAGGGTATAACCCCCAGTACATGTTGCTGATCCTCATAGGATAGGATTTGTTAGGTAATGATGGTTCAAACTGAATTTAATTAAGCCAACTAATAGGAGTAGCAAAAATTTGTTTCTAGCTCAACTTTGAGATCGATAATAAATCTTCGAGACATGCATTAGCTATTGGAATTGACTAAAATGGACCAAATTTCTTTAAATTATATACAATGAGATAAGTTCAAATTACACGTGGTATCAAACTTTATAACATTGTTATTAAACCCGAATCAAACACCAACCTAGTCAAGAATCAAGGTCATCGAATCAACGGTCGGATTGGTGTTTCAATTAAAAAATTAATAAAAATGTAAACTAACAAAAGAAGATACAAAGAGAAAGTATGTATAAAAATTATTATTATTTTAAACATATATGAACTATTTATTATTTCTATAATTATATGTATTATTTTAAATATATTTAGCTTTTGTATATGCGTTTTTACTTGTAATAGTATTAAATAATAAAAGAAACAACCATATTAACAAACCTTACAAGTGGTCTACTGGTAGGGAGGGCTTTTAGGATCCCTACTTTCTTGGTTCAAGTCTTGCATTCTTAAAAAGGATTCTCTATTTTTTTTTTATTTTTTATCCAGTGAGATGTGAGGGTGTGTTGAATTGGTTTAATCAGACCTAGGCCCGGTTTACTGGTCTGGTACAGTTTTAATGACTATGCTTTTTAGTCTTTCCCTCTTCAATAACCTTATGTACAAACCACATTTATTAAGTCTGTTCTTTGAATATGTTAAATTTTAGGTTAATAGGAGATTAGAAATTGCTTTTTCCATTAACTGTTCCAACATATAGTTTTGTTTATAAAAAGAAATGTGAGTTTACTGATTGCTCACCAGTTAACGTCTGATCCGTGAGATAATTGGCAAGCATAACCTAGATTAGAACTACATCGATCTAGGGACCTCAACATGATCAATTTAATGGAAGTTGGGGGTCCATGTAGGGTAAAATGACCAATGCACTTCACTCCGGCCAAAAACTCTTTCAGAATTCATAATAAGATTTAAATGTCGTACTTATGCTTTGAGAACCTCGAAGACATCAATTTGGAACGGGTTCAAAAGGAAAAGGATCAAGATACCCCTAGAGGGCATTTTACTTTATTTTGTAAAAGCACTGAAGACCTTTTGTGACAACCAAAAAAAGTAGTTATAAATAATTCAACCACAATTTTTGGCACAATATTTTTGTAATGGCGATGAGCAATAGAGACGACTTCAAAAAAGTTATTGAAAAATCCTTTTTTTAACGATGGCTTTTTGAAATTGTTTTAAAAACATAGAACGCTTTTTGCAACAACCTCAAAAAGTCATCGTAAAAATTTGTACGTCAAATTTTGGAGCCAAAATTTCCATAATGGCAATTAGTAATAGTGATGACTTCAAAAAAGTTATCGCAACATCCTTTTTTTACAACGGCTTTTTGAAGTTGTCATAAAACATTGAACACATTTTGCGACAACCATTAAAAGCCGTTGTAAATAATTTGATGCCAAATTTTAGCGCCAAAATTTTTGTAATGGCATTGTGTAATAGTGACGGCTTCAAAAAGATGGTCGCAAAAACCTTCTTTTACGACGGCTTCTTTAAGTTGTCGTATAAATGTCAGACATTTTGCAACGACCACTAAAAGTTGTCACAAATAGTTTGGTGCTAAATTTTGGCGCCAAATTTTTTTTTAATGGCAACGAGTAATAGTGACGGCTTTAAAAAGGTGGTTGCAAAATCTTTCGCACTAAAAGTTGTCGCAAAATGTGAAAGATTTTGCGACGGTCACTAAAAGTCGTTGCAAATAATTTAGCACCATATTTTGGCACCAGAATTTTTGTAATGGCGATGAGTAATAGTGACGACTTTAAAATGGTCGTCACAAAATCCTTTTTTCACGACGACTTCAAGAAGTCATCGTAAACAAAGCATAAACCAAACAATATGGGCGACGACTTTTAACCGCCGTTGCAAAAGCGGTCGAGAAAACCCTTTTTCGTGATGGCTTTTAGGTGTGGTCACAAAAAAATCATCGCAAAAAGTACTTTTTTTTGTAGTATATATTTTCTAGTATTTGACGGAATATTCCATCAAATATAGGAAATGTTAAAAAGGGCCTAGCCTGCTTATCCTCTTGATCCATTTCTTACATGGATTATCGAGTGTTGGAAGACTATTATCAGGAATAAACTGCTCTGCTTGCATATATCATGGATATGATAATTTGACAACCAAAACACACTTTAGTTGAGAACATGTGATCACATAACAGATAACTATGTAGTCAAACATACAACTATAGTCTTCTACATATAGGTTACTCAATACAGTAGTTAGTCATAGGCTGTACTCTTGGGGGCAATGTAAATGTCCAATTTGATCATATTCAACTATAGCAGTGTGATTGTAAGATTAATTATTTATGTTTAATGAAAGTAACAATTCTTCAAGCTTGAAAACTGTTGAGAAGAATTCTAGGTTTGTCACTGGCATGTTGTCTTGTAAACTTGATACACAAATTGAATTGGGGTTACAGTTTGTGACTTCTATGGGTCTATTTATATGAAATGATAGATATGAAAAGTTGACTGAAATTGATAGGGATCTTCTTATGATGAAATTTATTTAACAGGATAGAAATAGCAGAAGCTTGGCATACCATTCTATTTGTTCCAGTAATAAGAGGTTCCACAATTAAATTTTATTAATAACGTACAAAACCATACGTTATTTTGTATGACTTTTATGGATGACGATCAGGTAACGTGTTGATATAAATTATATTAGCACCCGCATTAGGAGTTGTACCCCGTGCATCGGTGGGTTACAATGGGTATATGGGGCTAATGCACGAGGTACAACCCCCAATGCATGATGTTAATATAATTTATATAAGCATGTTCTTACCTAACCGAGACTTTGATTTTTATATTCTTTACCATCTACAATGTTTAGTAGTTAAAAATCTTCCTAAAAGCAAAATACTACCATGAAATGTTGAACTTGTTTCTTTGCCCGCCATTTTTCTTGCTGTATTGATGCACCTAATAGACATTCCCTTATATGTGGATTTGTGGCAATTGTTGATACTTTGATGAATATTTGCACTTGTTGCACAACTAGAGAATGTTGAGGAAGATGAAACAGGAGCCCTTGCTTTAGCATATGCTATGGAGAAGGCTCTGCAAGTGCATGACAAATCCCCTATGTAATACCCCAAATATTTATTGATTTAATTTAAGTATATATTCGGTAGAATTGTACATAGAGTGATAATTTTAAATATTTTATATAGAGAATGAAAATGAGATCAGTTGGATGTTGGGAGATATTGCATTAAAATGCTTTGAGTGGAGAATATGATTAAATTGTGAGATATATCTATATATATATATATATATATATATAACCGGTGGAGGAAAGAAATTAAAGTCAATGGAAGAGAAGAAGAGAGAAAGAAAAGTGGGTTAGGTGTGGAAAAAGAAAAAGAAGAAGAAATAAGTGAAGAGAGAGAAAAAGGAGAAAGGGATGTGAGAGAGAAGGAGATAAAGAAATAAATAGAGAAGAAGGGAGGAGAGAGAGAGAAAGGCAGGGAGGAAGCCAAGGGAGGCAGAGGGCGGACGGATGTTTGCAAGAGGTGGGAGCTCCAATCCCACATCCGCGAGTATGGATTTTGTATTTCTTGAGTCGATCTACACGTCTACAGTTGCGATTATTCATTTCAATCACTCATTTTTGAGGTAGGGGGTTTAATTCTTGTACAATGAATGATGAGTATTTTGATCCATATATTTGGTGGTGATATTATTTGATGTCATGGATTATGATGGTTGATTTTATTGACAGTTGGATTATATTTGAGGTTGATGATTTGGAGTTCATATTATTTGATTTATATATTATTTTGAATATATAAATGCTTGCATGTGATATTTGAAACTTTATTTATTGTATAGGAATTGGATTTCTTACTGGGCTGTTGTTTGCTCACTCCAATATATTTTCAGGTGATCATTGTTGAAGGCACGTAGCAAAATTGGGGTCGAGATTTGGAGAGATTATTGTGTATATTTATTTTTATTTAAAACTGATGTAATTTTATTCATTTGGTTGGCCAATGTATATTGATGATGATTTTTGGATTAACCATTGCTACCCGTAGCTGTGCAATATTTTGTATTTTCAAAGAGAATTTATTTTTGAAAAGGTTTATTTGCACGATGCTTATAAAAATTGTACGTATTTACTGCATATAAATTTTGGGGCATTACACCCTAACTCCCTAATAAAGGGAACAGCTAAATCTGGCGCTGAGTTTTTGCAACCAGATCTTATCAAGGTCTTGACATGCATAGCAACAATACATTACCGGAGCCGTATTTGATTGGTAGAACTAGGAAGGCATCAGGGTATGAGGATGAGAAAGGCAAGCAGGAGAATTTGTGATTGACCTGCCGAAAGGAGAAAAGTACGGAAGGAGAAACATAGAGAAGTAGATCGCTTTGCTGCTGGTATTTTTGGACAGGCAGGCTTGGCCAAGCAGGATTTTTCGTATGTGGGATCTACGTCCGGGGGCTGTTCTAGAAAAATTTGAAGGGGAAGTGCTGTCTTATCTTGAAGGCCATGGATTTAAAGATTTTTCTCCTATTTCAGTATTGTCTGAATTCCTCTAATGCAATGGTTCAAGTTGTGGCTAGTTTTTGTTTTTAATTTATATTTGTTTGGTTGGAATAATGTATGCTATTAGATCACTTACATATATGAACCCAAGTAATGGACAAACTTATATCTTTGATCTAATGTTAAAATTTAAATTTGCTTTACCCTTTTCTATGTTCCCATTTGTTTTGTTTGGTTTAGTCGCTTAGGGTGTTTTCGGTGCAATTTCAAGGAAATTACGGTCACGCTCCAAACTTGTTTATAGAAAGGTGTAAGTGGTAAGAAAGTCTAGGAAAGCTTCGACTTGGCACATGCTTTGCCTGAGCTGCTTTTGTTGCCTCCAAAGTAGGGCTGGCAATTTGCATCCAAACCCATGAACCCATCCAAAACCACCCAAATTAAATGGGTGTACTCAGATAATTTTATTAATTGGGTTGTAAGTGGTTATCCATAAAGAACCCAACTAATAATTGGATCTAATCGGGTTTATATAAAAGTTATTGGGTGAGTTTGGGTTTGAAGTCATGAGACTCACGATCCGGCGAAGCCGGCGTAAGATGCTGCTGCGTAGAACCACTCCAGGTATGCGAGTTCCCCACGATCCGTCGAAGCCGGCTTAAGATGCTGCCGCGTAGAACCACTCCAAGTATGCGAGTTCCCCACAATCCGTCAAAGCCGGCGTAAGATGCTGCCGTGTAGAACTACTTCGGGTATGCGAGTCCTAGGCTCGCCCTCGCCATCACCAAAGTAATCCAAGAGTCTTCTTCACGGTAAACCGATCAAAGAATCTTCATTATCAAATTTCTTAAAAGACTTTTTGAGACCAGCGACATAATACATACATCCTCCTGTAGGAAATCAAAGAAAAAAAACGAAAGAAAGAAGATGAATCTTGCTATTGTCAAAGTCAATTGAAGTCAAGCCATCCAGCCGCGTAATACGAGCATAGAAATTTTTTAATGTTCACATTAGGTTTCAAAGACCTATAAGTAGATCTCCACAGCCTAGTTTCCAATCACACATGCATTTTCCTCTCAATTGTCCCAAAATGTTGTCCCTCCATTTGAGCAAGAAAAACTTCGTGACATTAACCATTCTGGCCGGAATCCTCGCCGCGGTCCTGCCAGTGTCCGTAGTGGGTCAGAACTGTGGTTGTCCCTCGGACGAATTTTGTTGTAGCAAATACGGCTATTGTGGCACTGGCGATGACTACTGTGGCACGGGGTGCCTAGCCGGGCCTTGTCACATGTCGCCTAGCAGTGGGGTTTCGGTGGCTGATAATGACAACAAATCAATCACTGGTTAGACTCTCTCTCTCTCTCTCTCTCTCTCTCTCTCTCTCTCTCCATGATTAATTAAAGTGGAGAAACTCCACCACATTAGTTTTGCCTAAATTGATGAGTGTCCTTGTAAACCTTAATTTGTTTAGGAAAGAAATGGTGGATATGGATCATTGTTGGAGTTTCTGTTCTAGCAACACTACTCTTAGGCTTGTTTTTCTGTTTGAGGAGAAAACTCAATGGTAATATTCGGAATTTCGTAGAACAGATCAACTTATTTGTCCCTCTGATCGATAAATCTAATGATGAACTGTTGTGCAACAGGGGAGGAGGAAAGAAACGAGGAAGATGTACTATTTGAATTGACAACTTCAAACAGGTTCAATGATTCAAATGAGACCGGAAACAACAGGGAGGAGGGTCGTCAAGTGAAAGTATTCAGTTTTGCATCCATAATGGGTGCCACAGATAATTTTTCATTAGAAAACAAACTTGGACAAGGCGGTTTTGGTCCTGTTTACAAGGTATATTCTAAATCAAAATATTAGGGAAAACTATCGGCATGCAGTGGTCAATAAATGACTGCATTTAGAGGTTACTCACGGAATATAAGATTTCAGGGAAAATTATATGAGGGGCAAGAAATAGCAGTAAAGAGACTTTCGAAGGGATCTGGGCAAGGATTAGTAGAGTTCAAAAATGAGATTATAGTCATTGCCAAGCTCCAACACATGAATCTTGTTAGATTGTTAGGTTGCTGCATTCAAGGAGACGAAAAGATGTTAATCTATGAATACATGCCCAACAAAAGCTTGGACTTCTTGCTCTTTGGTTTGCAATAATTTCTACTATACTTTTTTCAATTTTTCATGTAATTGAATTTTTTGTTGTCAAAAAACAGTTACTAACTATATATATTATACAATTTTACAGATCCAACTAAGAGAGGTCTATTGGATTGGAAGAAACGTTACAATATTATAGAGGGGATTGCTCAAGGACTTCTATATTTGCACAAATATTCTAGACTAAGAATTATTCATAGAGATCTAAAAGCAAGTAACATCTTGCTTGATGAAAATATGAACCCCAAGATTTCAGATTTTGGCATGGCTAGAATTTTCGGAAGGAATGATATTGAGGCAAATACAAACAGGGTTGTTGGAACATAGTAAGTAAACATCATATTTTTATTTGTGTATTTATTATTTTTCAGGCTCAAAAATATTTTTATTGTTGGATGTAGTGGTTACATGTCACCTGAATATGCGATGGATGGCATTTTCTCAGTTAAGTCAGATGTCTACAGTTTTGGAGTTTTAATGCTAGAGATAGTGAGTGGCCGGAGAAATAGTAGTGTTTCTCATTATGATCGTCCCATTAACCTAGCCAGACATGTTAGTCAGCTATTTTTCAAATTTGGGTTATTATTGACAGCATTATGTTTTTGCCCCTAAATTTAAACACTAAATATTCTTGTAAATAATTGTTTTAGGCTTGGGAGTTATGGAAAGAACAAAACATTTCAGAGCTAATGGATTCGACTCTAGGTGATTCCTTTGGGCATCAAATATTAAGATGCATTCATGTGGGTCTCTTGTGTGTACAAGAGAGTGCGGTGGATAGGCCTACCATGGCAGAAGTTATTTCTATGCTTACCAACGATACTATGGCACTTCCTGACCCAAAACAACCAGCATTTACTACTCAACAATATGTGAAAGATGGAGGTTTTCTCAAAGGTGAATCGTCAAGTTATTGTGCAAGTTTATCTACAGTGTTAGAAGCCCGATAAAATTCAAAAAAATTTAGATCTCTTAAAAGTAAAGAAACTGTATATTTTTTTTTGGTCACTTTGTATAAAAAAAAGATTCTTAAAAGTAGCTTTTGACTTATGCAATGCACAGATGATGTTTGTAGGAGTGAGTCTTCCATGTAACTGTGACGGCCATATGGTGTCACGGCCCAATAAGAACTAAGCAAAGTGGGATTGTGGGACCGAAAAATACACTGACAATCCCACTTTGGTTAATTCTTATTAGCCTGTGTCACCACATGGTTGTGTCACAGTTACATGGAAGTTTTTCTCATGTTTGTAGACATACTATTGTTAAGAAAAGTCGATTTTAAAAAATTCGCTCTTTTATATTATACTAGATATAGCACACGTGCATTGCACGTGAATATTTTTAAATAATATTAGTTATACAAAATAATAAATAAAAAAAGATTTTATATTTTTTCATAATAGATAAGGTTTAAAATTCAAAAGCACAATTTTTTTTTTATAATCAAAATTGTCAACGAAAGATTAAAAACTCTTTAGTTATGTATTCAGAATTTTTTTTTATTCATAAAATGGAATATTTAAAGAGTTTATATTCATATATATTATCATACAATTTGATAGTTGTTCTTAAAAAAAGAATTTGAGTAATAATCTAACTTTAATTTGTTAAGAGTTTGAGTTAAAACCTAACTTTCATTTGTTACCAAATAATAAAAATGTTTACTATGTGTTTCAATTAAAGAAATGGTAGATATGTATTTTTTTTAATAAAAAAAAATAAGGGTATATTAGTCGTTCAAAAGTTTTTCTGAGATTTAGCCTTTTATAAGTAGTATAGATATAGATATATTCTTGTATAATATGTAATCTTATTATTATTATTATTATTAATATTATTATTTGATGAAGAATACGTAATCTTATTCTATTTATCATGTGTCTGTGCATATAGCTTGTTAATTAGAATTATTCATATTTCCCCTTCGAATGTAAATTCATGGAGTCGCGTGGATACAATGTGAAAGCTGTGTCATTTACACAACAAAGTATGTTAAAACGTACCTAAATGTCATCTTCGCAAATTGGGTAAGTTGGGCCGCCCAGGGGCCGGGTTGAATTTGGGTCGGATTAGGTCATGAATTGGGTTGGGTATGATTTATGTTGGGTTGGGTATCATTTTAAAGTGATTCGTGGGTTGGATGCGGGTGTGCACAGTAATTGAGTTGATTACACTTAATCCATTAATGACACAAATTACATAACCTATTAATGACCCAACTCATTTATGCCTCAACCCAAACCCACCCAACCCTTGCAGATAAGCCTCAGTTGGACGTGACCCAAGTTGGGGATGCATATTCATTTTGTTTACATGTGACCCTTTTATTTATTTATTTATTTAATTGGGATGCATCTTCGTAGGGCTGCAACTTGGTAAATTGGGCGGGTTGAAGGCTTAGTCTAAGCTTAGCCCAAGGTGTATAACCCTTAGCCCGTAGCCCAACTCAATCCAAGCTTTAACCTTAGGTGGTCAGCCTGAGCTCAACCTAAACCTAAACTTCTAAGCTCGGGCTAAGCTTAGGTTAGCCCGATTTCTTGGCTTATGTTTGGGTTGGGTGGGTTGGGTTCAGCCAGAGCCCACATGAACAAGAAAACCTACCACAAACCTACGATTTCTAAGATAATTTCATTAATTTAATACTTGTAATCGAACGCACGCGATGCGTGTGTAACATATCTTTTTAAGTTTTTATTTCGTTAGTAAAACTGTTATGTCAATTTCCAAGTTTCTTAAACCATATGTATGTGTGGGAGAGAATTAAGGGAAACAAGTTGTGGTGGGTTTTTTTAAAGTTTGTAAAATTACCAAATTGTCTTTTAGTTTTATTAACATGTAAGGGTGTTTCAGAATTTTTTTAGTGCAGTCCAACGACAGACGTAATTGGCATTATATAGTAGTATAGATACTTAAGGGCCTATTTGGTTGTCCAATTCAAAATTAAATAATTCAAAAAAATTTATATTGTATCAAAAGCACACTCCATCATCTTGAATCAACAAATTTTAAAAAATTATAGTTATCATCACATATAAGAGTGACAATTCAGAATAATAGTATTTCCTAAATTCCTCGAAATTTGATTCTATAACATCAAATATAGTGATAACTACAACATTTTAAAATATTCTAATTTGAGGTGATAGATTTATGTTTTCAACCTTTTGTAAAATTTCTTAAATTGTTTAATTTCGAATTAGACAACTAAACAGGCCTTATAAAATGAATTCCATAAAATTAAAATCTTTTATTAAATCTACTATGATTCATCGATCGTTCCTTGAATACCACACAATAAAAAGTCACAATTTACTTGAAAGCACTACTATTGGAGCCCTATGGATATTAAGTACCTTACCATCTTAGTTCTGTCTTTACTCTTGTTCTCTTTTGGGTTTTTCACTTTACCTAATTATTACATGTGTGATATAATGATGTGTTATCTGTGTAAGTTTTCAACAATTTTTGTTATGTTGATTGCCCGACCTTTGTGCCCAAAGCTCAATCCCATAAAATTCGGATTACTAATTTCTAACCCATACAAAGCTCAGACCTGAAAAAATTAATAAATAAATAAAATTGTCCACTCCATTCCTAAATTTGGGTTGGGTAAGGTTTAGCCGGATTCGAATTTGGTGAAGTTGACTATTTTTACTATATGGTGCAATAAACGTAAGATCAATGACACGTGGGCGTTGAAAAGAAATGGAGGATTGTTTGGCATCGAGTGTTAAATGCATCTCTCGAATTTCAGCTTTCTATTTCTCCTCCTTATTACGTGTCATCGATTTTACGTTTATTGCACCATGCAATAACTTCACCAAATCCAAATCCAAATCCGGGTTTAGCTTGCCCAAAGATCTCCTCTCTTTTTTTCTTTTTTCTTTTTTTTTTTTTGCTTTTTTTTAACGGTATGGAGAATTTCCGTGTCATGTTAAAACCCATATGTTTGGTTTCAATTTCTGAGACCACATAATACAATTTTACTTTGATTCCATTTAATTTCTTGGTGTGATTAATTTTTAACATGGCTTGGTGAATCGTGAAGTCCTCTTAATTAAAACTATTAAATGTATTTTCCTGATCCAGCAATCAATTTCTTGGAAGTAATTTGAACTTTAAATTTTAAAAAATCAAAAAGGAGAATTAACCTTTCTGACACGCTGTCACGCCCTAACCTTCCCAGCAAGGTCAATATTTGTTGGAAACACAACCACGTTGATTATGGACCAATATGTCTTTCTTGAGTAATTTTTCCTTTTTCATAGATCACGTTAAACTCTCATTATTTATTTACGGAGTTTTGTTTTGTTTTTTTTATATTTTATTTTTAGGCAGAAAGGGTAGAATTGGGGCAATCAATCGTAGCGTCTCCTGTTGGGCATGACCATAATAGGTCCCCTGTGGTTTTAAACCGTCCCTATTTTGTACTTTGCTTTTTCTGTTTTTTTTTTGGTTTGTAGTGCACCTGTGGAGAAACCAATAACAAGAAAAACCTAACCAGGTCCACAAAGTGAGAAATCGCAAACGCTCCCTTAAATTGTTTGAATCATAATTTGACATTCGACCCATACACATCCCCACAGTGACTAAATCCTAGCCTTTAGACCATGACCCAACAATCATTCAATAATATTAAATCCGAAGCTAGCATATATTATTCGGATCGGCTAGCTAGCTAAGTGTATCATTTTGACCTCCATTCAATTTGGAAGTGTAACATACAATGTGAAGCACTCATCTAATTTAATACATAAGCCATCAAGCTAAAGAAGAAAGCTATTCTAATTTAGCTTGATGTTACTTGGCTACTTGAAATAAAACCTAGTTTATTACTTTGGGTGTGGAGGTATAAGGTATTGGGTTAACCATACATATTATCAACCAATAAAGGTCTATTTGGGTGTCTAATTTGAAATTAAATAATTCAAAAAATTTTTTTATAGCTTTGAACGCATAAATCTCTTACCTTGAATTAAAAGATTTAAAAAAATTAAAATCATTACTAGAGTTGATGTTGTTGAATCAATTTTTAGAAATTCATGAAATGCCACTATTTTGAATTTTTACTTTTACTTGTGATGATTACCATCATTTTCTTTAATTTGTTAATTTTAGTAAAATTTTTTAAATTGTTTAATTCTGAATTGAGTATACATATAAGCCCTAAATCTTTTCTTTCTTTTTTTTTTCTTTTTTTTATAGTATCTTTTATATTTTATTTTATTTTTATAAGTAGTCTATTTTATTGTCATTACAAGTTCAAGGGTCCAAGTTGTACCAATAACGAGACACGATGTTACTAGTTTAGCATGAAGACAAACCAAACCTGAAAGACTTTGTCGTACGACTTGATCGACCCCCCAAAAAATTGTCTGACCTCCTCAACCCCGCATTCCTTATCAGCTATCTGAAATTAATGACTGTGGGTTTCACCTATTTATGAGAAATGAATTGAAAGCAAGAAGAATGCTACGGCCTGCCACGGAGGTTGGACCGTCGTGCATTCATTGTTGTATGCATGACACGTGTTGTGAAACTCATATGTGTCATTGTACACGGACCAATAAAGACGGCGATGATTCAACCTCTACATCTGGCTGTAGCATCTTTGAAAGCAATAGGGGAGATTGTGAGTCTAACACTATTCGATAAAGGAAAATTTCCAAGAGGGTATCATGTACTTTATTGACCTGGTCGGTTATATATTTAACCACAATTTCAAATTTGTCTATGTACACCTTGTTGTCAGCAACATTATGCCTGATTTTGCTGTCGGGTTAATTTCAACAATAATTAATAATTTTCTAAATAGTTTTTTTTTTTTTTTCCTTTTTTGATAGAAAAATAATTATAAAAAATTCAAGTGAAGTATATGCCCCAATTCATTTTTTTTCTTTTCTTTTTGTTCAAATATATGCTCCAATTCAAGCATGTGTAACTTCTTCCATGTCTAGGGACAAATATAGGAATTTAGTTTAGGGAAGCAAACTTCAAATTGGTTGTTAATACCTTATCCTAATTCATAAAATGGAATAAACCTTAACTCAAAAATTTTCTTTTATCTTGTGTTTCTAAGGCCGGTATAAAAAATTATAATTCTTTGATAAACCATATCTCAATTCAACACTACTACAATTGTTCCTCAATAAGCCCCATCATTTGGAAGGTTTTGAGAGAGAACGGAAAATGTCTAAGAAAGTAAAATAAATATTAGATCTCTCTTAGTGAGATAAAAGATTAAGGATTAGAGCATTCATAGGAATATATATATATATATATATATATATTTTTTCAATCGTGGTGTTTCTTGGCTTTGCAAGTAGGTTGGTGTCTTCAAAGAGATCAACTTTAGTTGGTGATGCTAAAATGGAAGACCCAGAATAGCAGTGATCGAACTCCCTCACGTACTGTAAATAGCAAAGTATTGTCCTCTATCCCCTCGTATCGGAAAATTGCCAAACTCAAAAATTTCTACTGGCCTCACGGGTTGCTTAAGCTCTCACCTTCAACAGCTCGCCACTCTCACATCTCTCTCTCTCTATCTCTCTCTCTCTCTCTCTCTCTCATATTAAACTTGATTGAAACTTGCCTGACTTTGTCCCATATATAATTTTTTTATTCTGTTTATATGGACTTCGAAGGCTATGTAAGTATTAGTCATTAACAATCCTTTGCATAAGAAAGAATAATGGAGGTGATGAAAATTCGTACATCATATATAGTAATGCGTAAGTTGCAATCTTCTAAGATTATGGATAGTAGCAGTAAACAAAACAGCCTCACTAGATTTTCGTCACAAAAATACATCACAACAATCCTATTGCTCGTACGGCCAACAAAGAATCCACATATTTAATTTCTAATATTAGGGGAGGTTTACATTTGGTGTAGAATTTTTTAGTCTTACACCCCTTAATATATTTTTATAAAAATAATATTTTTTGAATCCAACCATTAGATTAAATATTTCACTTACGCATGTCATGTATGTTAAATTTCAAAGTAATTAGAGATTAGGAGTTACGCTGTCCATAAAGTGCCAAAAATCATAGTTTTGATCAAATGCTTCCTGCTATTCGATTGACTTTATATTTAGCATGCATAACGTGAATGGGTGGATTATCTAATCTAACGGCGGGTTTGGCAAAATATAATTCTTATAAAAAGATATTGTAAGGTGTAACTGTAAGAAGCTTTTTTTTTTTTTTCTTTTTTTTTTTATATATAAAGAAACAGTCAAGAGTTTTATTAAAAGTCAGGAAATCAACCATTACAATAAAGCTTCTTTGATAAATGTTGGGACCTCCTCAATCCAAGTTACAATGTCCTCCACCAGTCTAACATGATGCGCTAAACCATGGGCATTTGTGTTACCTTGTCACCCAACGTGAGTGAAGTCTATTTTATTGTCTTAATCTTATTATTAGTTGTGACATTATAAGTCACCTACATATATAAGGTAATGCATTGCTATGTCATCCAATTTTTTTTGAACTATCCAATTCTACCCTCCTATGATAAAATGCTACTTGATATGATAATTGATATAATAAATTAATAATGACAATTTCAAATATGATAAGGGGTATCTTAGAAAAGTAAGTTAACAATTTGTTTGACTTTTGAAAATGATCAAATATTTTAAGACATCCATCCCAAAATGAAAAGATAATCAAATAAAATGCAACAAAAGAGTATATTTATTTGTTTTTCTGAATTTTAGTCATATGACTTATATCCCCTAAGGTTTTATGCTAACGCATTCACGCTCCTCTTTTTTTTTTTTTTTTTTTAATTTATTTTATTTATTAACTATTAGGGGTATCCTAGGTCTTGCTCCCGTCGAGGTTTCGACCTAGACTATTCTTCTAACGACCCATATGAAATGCCTTATACCCACACAAGCATTCACGCTCCTCTTTTAAGTTAATAACTGTTGGTATTTGGATCGGGTTTTAACCCGACTCACAACCCATGGAGCGTCTACATGGGTTAGTTGGATTAAAGGGTTATGTCTATTGGGAACAGACATAAAATATACCACATATATATATATGTGTGTCTGTTGAAAACAGACGTAATGTGAAAGTATTTCAACCTTTCTTTTCTTTGTTTCATCTCTCTGGCAACCATCACTATAGCCATTGAACTTGGAGTGTGGATATTATTGGGGAGACTTTGGTAGCCTTCTCTATTGACGAGTGGGTGCGTCTTTAAAGTTCGTGATTGCGTGGGACTTGTGATACAAGTACAAAGATCCGATTCGTTTCCGCTGAGGTATTCCGTATACCCATATTCTTGTAGTAATCTTACATTGGTATCAGAGCATGTGATTACTTGTTTTCGCTCCTGTGATCATTGAAAATATGATTTGCATCATTGCATCATACATGAGTTTTTTCTTCAAAACACAATTTTTGGGGATTATTAAATTTGTTCTTAAATATGGTATTTTTATCCAAATTGTTTTTGCGGGTTTTGTTCCTCTATGTGTTAGGAACTTACCTCTAAAATTTTATGAAAAACCATTGTGTGTTTTGGAAGAAAAATCAAAATTTTGTTTTCTGAAATTATGGTTTTTTAGAAACTTTGGGTCAATTTTTGATACACTTAGAGAAGTTTATAATGTATGAAATTTATATATTACGAATTTATGTCGCATGGGCTTTCCAACGATGTATCGTATGCATAATTTGGACTTATATTGAATGAGATATGGCCATTCAAAACTTGGGGTTGGTAATGCGGAATATGAGTTTTCTGTGTAACCAGAGGAGGAAGATGAACAGTTCACGCGACTCGACTTGGCTTGGCTAGGCACATAGTGGTGTACGGCTTGGCTTAGCTTGGATTGCGGCTTGGCTTGGCTAAATAATTTTATTAAAAAAAAAAAAATTGGGAATCCGTTGTGCGTGAATAGTTCTCCCGTACACTAGACACCAAGGCTACTGTGTATTTTTTAAAGGACACAATGATGTGTTCCATGAGAATTTTAGTATGGATATACTTAAGCCGTCCATTTTTACCATGGACCCCACAAAATTTTTTATGGCCATTTTTATTTATTTCCTTCATGGTCCCATGTGATAATAGTTTTATATTTATTTCATGCACTGTTTTGGCCTAGAGTAAAAGAAAATTTCATTTTCTCTTTTTAATTCATGCATATTAATTAACCTAATCAATTTACATAATTTTGTATTATGATTTATTATTGTGATTAGGTTATTTTTTGTATAATGTGTCATAGGTTTTTATTGACCATAAATCTTTTCCATAGATGGAAGTGTGGTTATTCCTTCATTCATTTAATACAATTTATATTGTTTATTGTTTATTATTTATTATGTGAATGATTTATGTATGGATAGAGGCTTGGCATTGGTATTTTGTTGTGCTCATGGTTGGTGTTATTTATTTATTTTATGAATGGATAAAGACACACATCAAATATGTTGGTGAAGTGGCATCCCTATTTATTTTTTATTAGATTCTTTGTAATAGGGAATTTTGGATTTGTAATATTTGAGATGTATTATTTATTCATGGCTTTGTAAAGGGATGTGTTTCATTTTCACCAATATGTTTTAGAGGTTGCCTTGACATGATACCCCAAACTACCAAAAGGTTTCAAGTGGAGCCCGTGCCTAAATATTGTGGACACATGGATATATATGCATGATTTGACTTGTGAAATTATAGAGGTTAGGTCCTCTATTATTTTATTCGAAATCAATTAGATGTGTTGTTCTAGCTTACGTAGTGGGAGATGATTACTAGCCTCGTGAAATTTTCGATCTTGCTATGTAGGTGGGGACATCATATGCTAATTGGGTTTCTGAAATAAAATTAAAATGTGTGCTAATGTCAACCTTGTATAATAAATGTAGTGAAATGGCCTCTAAGAATGTTGTTGCTGATCTCACTAAGGGAGAGAAATTTGATGGAACCAATTATAATATGTGGCATAGGAAAATCCGATACTTGCTTAATAAATAAGAAGTCTTAAAGACTTTGACCACTTCTATGGTTGAATCTGAAAAGGGTGACACTACCCAACACCATCGTGGTATAGAAGCCAATCAGACTTGGGTTAAGAAAAATTGGTGCGCACGCTTTACTATACTTAGCAACATACACAACGATCTTATTGGAGAGTTTGAGAACTCTCTCACTACCCGAGACATCTGGGACTAACTGAAAGTTACATATGGTACTACATCTGCTACTAGGTTGCAAGCTCTCACTTTGAAGTTTGAGCAGTATACTGTGGACCCTAAACATTCTATGCCTGAACATTTGAGGGCAATGTTGCCATGATTCGAGATTTAAAGGCTGCTGGTAATGTCCTTACCGATGAGCAGCAAGTTACAGCTGTTATACGCTCTTTGTCTGAGTTATGGGGGCAAATGAAGTTTGTCCTCACCCATAGCGAGAATATTAAGGCTTTTGCTGATATATCTCGTCACCTTGAATTAGGGGCGGAGTGCCTAGGGGCACACCGTGGCACTCTCTTTGTTGCCCAAGGAGGGCAGCGCCAACCATCTAGGTCTAAGCGCAAGGGACAAGGGAATAGTGTTGAGACATTTGGTAACCATGGGTCCAAGAAAGGCAATGTAGGAAAGTGCCGTAGAGGCAAACGCGGTGGGAAAAAGGACAAGTGCAAGATAAAGTGTCTTAACTGTAAAAAGTTAGGTCACTTTGCTCATGAATGCACTAAGTCAAAGAAGAAAGACCTCCAACACAACTCTCTCACTACTTATGTGTTCACATATATTTGTTGCTCATTTTCTCCATTGTTGGATTGTAGACACAGGAGCAACCAGGCATGTAGCCAGAAATAGAGTTGAGTTTGCAGATTATAGAAAGATACCTGTAGGAACACAGTACATTACTTTAGGCAATGGAACTCAAGAGGATGTTCTTGGTGTTAGTATTTATCAACTCAAGATGCGTCTGGGACGCACATTACTCCTCCATGATGTGCTTTATGCACTTGGTGTCTAATGTAATCTACTCTCAGTTATTGCTTTGTTAGAACTTGGATTTACTTTTCATTTTGATGATACACAGTTGGACTTCTATTTAGATGGGATTTTGTTTGGACATGGATATCTATCTAATGGTTTCTTTATGTTAGATTTGGATTTTTCTTCATATTCTTATATGGCTTGTGATGATAATGCTTTTGATTCTGTGAAATGGCATGCTAGACTTGGACACATAGGAAAAGATAGAATGGCTAGACTAGCTAAAGAAGGCTTTTTAGGCTCTCTCGCTAAAGTAAGCCTACCTATGTGTGAGTGTTGTTTAGCAGGGAAAGCCTATAGGAAGCCTTTTGGAAAGGCACCTAGAGTATTATATCCTTTAGAGCTGGTCCATTTTGACATTTGTGGACCCATGAATGTGAAGGCACGCCATGGCGCTTCTTATTTTCTCACCTTTATAGACGATTATTCGCAATTCAGTTATGTTTATTTGATTTCCCATCGTTTTGAGGCATTGGATTGCTTTAAATGCTTTATAGCAGAGGTAGAGAATCAAAGAGAGAGGAATTTAAAAATTCTTCGCACTGATTGCGGTCGCGAATATCTGTCTAATCAATTTCAAGGATTATGTGAGGAAAAAGGGATTCGCAGGAAATTAACGATTCCTGGCACACCGCAACAAAATGGTGTAGCAGAAAGGAGGAATCGTACTTTATTAGATATGGTTAGGTCGATGATGGCGCAAGCTAACCTCCCAATATCATTCTAGTGGGATGTTCTTTTAACTACAGCCTATATCTTTAATCATGTGCCTTCTAAGTCAGTTCCTACAACCCCATATGAGTTATGGAATGGCACAAAACCTAATTTAGAGCATATGCAGCCTTGGGGTTGTGCAGGTTATGTTCACAATTCTTCCTACAAGTATGGGAAACTTGGCCCTAGAGAAAATAAACAAATTTTTATTCGATATTCTAATTACTTTAAGGGTTATGTGATGTATGGTGAACATCCTAATGGTGGAATGACTGAAATAGAGTCTTGAGATGTTAATTTTATGGAAAATGATTTTTTCAGCATTGGTGAAGTGAAGAAAGATCTTGAACTTTATGAGTTATAAGAATCTGAGGAAGTTATACCATCTTTGGGCGAAGGTAGGGAATTAGAAACTCGTCCTGCAATCGCCAAAAATAGTTAAAGTAACTTGCCTCCTAGTAAGAGTGTACCAATTAGTGGGAGTGTACCACTAGAAATTGGCTCATAAAGGTCTCAGTTACGTAGAAGCGAATGTAGAGTAATTCATCATCGTCGTTTTGAGATTGAAAAGGAATTCTTTTTGTGTGCTCCATTGGACCCTAATGATATAGATGAGCCTGCTTTTTATGAAGAAGCTTTAGTTTCACCTAACTCTACAGAATGGTTAGGTGCTATGGAGGATTAAATTAATTTCATGGCTAAAATTCAAGTCTAGAAATTGGTAATTGGTAAATGGACAAGAGCGCAAAGTATGCCACCGCCTTAAGTGTTCCATTTATTGCCTCAAGAAATCATTTCACAAACTAATGAGGAAAAGAAGAAAATAGAAATGGTTCATTATGCAAATGCAATTGGTAGTTTGAAGTACGCTATGTTATGTACTCGACCGGACATATGCTTTGCAGTAGGTATGGTCAATCATTACCAGAGTAATCCCCTGTTCATTAGGAAGCAGTTAAGAGGATTTTTCAGGTTAGTGATGCGGCTATTTCTTGGAATAGAAAGAAACAACCCTGCATTGTTTTGTCCACGTTAGAGTTATTGTATGTTATTTGTTCTGCGGCAATAAATGAAGCTATTTGGTTGAGTAGATGCTTCTAGTGTCTTGGGATCTCTGCTCTTGCAGATGAAGCTGCAATGATTTATATTGACAATATGGCAGCCTTAGCGTACACTAAGGATCCCAAATATCATGGAAGAACTAAACACAGACATTCGTTTTCACTACATTTATGATATTATTGCATAAGGGGAGGTGGTCCTATAACATATCTCCACCAATAGGATGGTGGCTGATCCTCTAACCAAAGCCATTGCTAGAGATGCATTTTAGACCCATAGGAGAAGTATGGGACTTTGTAGGCTTTGATCTATTTTGGACACCGTATTGACTTTGATGTATTTGATTGTCTGACATCTATGTTTATGAGTATCTTATGCATATGAGTTTATATTATGGTGTAATTGATACTATAATCAAGCACACATTTTATGTTGATGTCACCAGGCTAAGATCGGCCCACTCACACGGGCGATCACCCTGGCGCTTAGATAGCGAGCAAGATGAGGCAATAATCTTGGCACTAAGAGAGTGAGCAAGATATAGATATTTTGATGGTGCTTGTAGAGCAAACAAAATATTATTTTTGGAAATGTCGCCTTAGTTGAGCTAAGATGAGACTTATTAAAGTCGCATGAAGTGATTCCACAACTTCATGAAGCCTGAATAGAGCCGAATGTGAGATCTTAGACAGGCGCTTGATAAGTGACTGGGTTAAGAAACCCAAGTTAGACGCTTGTATAGCAACTAGACTAAGATTTGTACGGTGTTTGAGTGTAACAGGCCCAAACCTAGTGGGAGCTCTACCATAGCATACATATCATACTATATGTGCTCTAGATGACCATTTAAGGGAATGGTTGGATAAATCCTTTCTCCAGCATTGTGTGAACCCTAATAGATCAAATTGTGATATATATTGTGCCCTTTGAACCTAGGACTATGCCATGAAATAAGGACTCGATGTCGCTACTTTAGCATGAAATCCAAGGGCCACGAAAAAATACGGTCCAGCAAACCATGTCTAGGAAAGCAGTCAAGTCTAAATTAATTGATTGGCATGAGTAGCTAGAGAAGATTGTTTGATATTGCACCCTTGTCTTGTAACTCATAGTTCGGACAGTTATGTCAAATTTGTTTTGATATAATTATGAGTACGAGTACATTGTTTGAGGTTGAGCATGATTTTTTGGTTTTGTAACCATGAGCGTTTAAAATATGCTTGATATGGTGTGATAGAATAGTCTGGGGCATAGACGAGATTTTTCGAGTGATGTGCTACATTAGTTAGATGGTAACTTAATGTAGCACTCCTACTTTATACCTTCTTGTCAGGTCGCACGCTCCATTTTCTGTATGAGAAGAGAATTGGAAACGAGATAGAGAAGAATCCATTTAGTGGACATGTTACCCAAAGTGAACAAGTGGGAGATGTTGGTATTTAGATCGGGTTATGACCCGACCCACAACCCATGGAGCGTCCACATGGGTTAGTTGGATTAACGGGTTATGTCTGTTGGGAACAGACATAAAATATATCCCATATATATGTGTGTGTCTGTTGAAAACAGACGTAATGTGAAAGTATTTCAACCTTTCTTTTCTCTGTTTTATCTCTCTATCAACCATCACCATAGCCATTGAACTTGGAGTGTGAATATTATTGGGGAGACTCTGGTTGCCTTCTCCATTGACGAGTGAGTACGTTTTTAAAATTCGTAATTACGTAAGACTTGTAATACAAATATAAAGACCTGATTCGTTTCCATTAAAATATTCCATATACCTATATTCTTGTAGTAATCTTACAATAACAATCACACATGCCATGTCATGATCTACATAGAACTGCCATCAGTCACCAACCTTTATTTATTTATTTATTTATTTTTATGAATATTTTTTCTGAAAGAGTCATCTCCGCTCCCCGAAGTAGTTATCAGTCACCAACATGTCACATCATGATATAGCTAGAACCGGTCTAAACTCTTTTTATTTTTGTTTTGTTTCAATACCTATAATCCTTTCGTTTTTTTAATTTGTTTTGGATAAAACCAAGAAGTAGTGCCCCCAAGTCTATGGCTTGCGTGGAATTTCATTGGGGAGTTTTTCAAACCTGTGAAGGACCCAAGAGCATTAGGAGAAAGAAAAATAATTCTTTAACCGGCTCAATCCTACCATTTTTTTTTATTTAATCGTCTCTCTCACATGATACGGGTCCACATATGTCCCATCCAGTCTCTTGTGAGAGGACTCTCGTGAAAGGAGTGAATAATAAGTGAGGATAGTAGGTGAACTATTAGTTTAACACTCACATCAGAATAAATATCCAAGAAAATCTATGCACTTTATTGCATAAAGAGAAGGACATCAATTCTCATATACATGAGTGCATATAAAATTTTTTAGTTTATATAAGAATTAAGAAGGGATTCGAATTCTTTACCTATCTTCTATTTATTTATTTATTGATATTAGGAGGTTTCAAATGCTTTTCATCTGATTAATCTCCCGAGCACATGTAATCTCCTGTCCCACATATATCAGGCAATTACAAGACCAAAGTCCATGGAATACCTTGAAGGGAAGTGATGGGATTTAACCTATCCTTACTTGACCCAGCCGGATATCATCTATAAATATAGGCTTAGAGAAATTAGAAAAGCTATTCCAAACAAATGGCTGCCAACCAACGCCTTACCACTTCAACAATTGTTCTCATTTTGTCATGTTTGTGCATGGGAGGGCCTTACACTTGCCATGCCTCCCATGCGCAGGCAGACACCATCCAACCTGGCTAAGTGCTTCGATCCCTGGAGAAACTTGCTTCTGCCGGAGGAACTTTTGAATTAGGATTCTTCAGTCTTCCGAAATCGAATTACTGCTACTTAGGATTATGGTACCAAGATGATCCTTCGGGCTTGGTAGTATGGCTTGGTAACCGAAACAATCCAATTCCTGGAACTGACGCAAATCTCACGATGGATGCTGACGGCAAATTGAAGATTGTGCATGGTGGAGGGACACCCATCATCTTGAATTCTGATCAAGAACTACTGGCTCAAAACTCGTCGGCTACTCTGATGGATTTGGGCAATTTTATGGTGACAGAGTTGAATCTAGATGGGTCTACCAAAAGGGTCTTATGGCAAAGCTTCGATTATCCAACAGACACCCTTCTGCCCAGGGCGGAACTACACATTGCTTTTGGGGGGCCATGACACCCCCAAAGATTGAAAATACCTTATATATTTATTTAAATGTTAGTTAATTTTTTTAAAAAAATATATCAATGGCCTCCCAAATTTTTGTTTATTTCAAATATAATTTCTCGATCATAAGTAAATTTTCATTCTCATGCCTATATTTTCATATTTTATTTCAAAATTTTGGACACAAAAATTGGTAAAGTCTCAAAAAATGGACATTTGTTGTATCTTTGGAAATTCTAGGTAATATGAATATTAAAAAAAATTTAGCATGACATGCAAATTAAAAAATATGTATAAAAAATTTACTTTCGGCCCCCACCCCAAAAAGAAGTTTCTGGTTCCGCCCTGCAGTTCTGCCCGGGATGAAACTAGGTGCCAACTTTCAAACTGGGCAAAAATGGGTGCTCACATCGTGGATACCCGAATCCGTTACTGCTCAGGGGACTTTCTCTCTCGAATGGAATAACTCCAATAATTCCAATGGCATGGAACAATTGGTGCTGAGACTCCGGGGGGACGTCTACTGGACTAGTGGGAAGTTGGACACTCAGAATCAGACCTTCCAGAACATTCCTTGGTTGAGTAATAATTCCTGCAACGATTACAAATTCAGCTATGTTTCTAATGAGAATGAGAGCTACTTCAATTATTCTGTTACCACTGGGCGTATCACCATGTGGATGTTGTTTTCAAATGGGCAACTTATTGACGGTTTTAAATCGGTTCTTGTGCCTGATAATATATATTATGGGTATGCCTCGTATCCAGGATGTGCGGTGGAGAAACCACCAGTGTGCAGGAGTAGCTTGGAAAACTTTGAGCAACGATCAGGTCATTTTCTAGGACCGGCCTTCAATGACCAAAATTCGAGTGTTGGTCCTAGCGATTGTTGGGCTAGAAGCTGGAACAATTGTTCTTGTGTTTGGTTATCGTACTTTTAATACCAACGACACTGGATACAGTTTTTGGAGCCGTGCGTTTGTGGAAGATAACACTGTTGGTTCCACTAAAATTTACGTGCTAAACTCAACATCATCGAGTAGTGCCAACTGTTGATACATGAATTTTGTTGAACGGGTCAAACCAATGAGAAGGCGACACGTGTCCACTACAATAATGACGTGTCCTCATTTCCATGTCACATTAAGTCGCCAACCTCACCCGTTACCTCGCCCCACGAAGTGGTCGCTATTGCTCGTTACCTTTGCCTCGCCTCGCGATGGTACTAAGGTCGGTTCTCATATTGCCCTACCTAGTCGCCATTTGCCTAGGGCATGTCTCACCCATCTCCGGATGGTTACCTCCCTTGTCGGAGATGCCCTTCTCCGGAAGGATGCTTAACTCGCCATCTTAAGTCGCTATTAGCCTATGGCATGGCTCGCCAACCATAAGTCGCCAGTGGCCTTCGGCATAGCTCTTGCTTAGTGCCTTCTTCGGCCTAAGTACCCTCGGTGAGTACGTCACAGCTCATCGAGGCTGCCCATCTCCGGATGGATGCCTCCTTTGTCGAGTTGCCCGAGCAATCTCGGGGTGGGTCCTCGTGCCCCCTTCGGGTCGGATGCCTACTGCATCGCGCAGCGGGAGCCAAGTTGTCGACCTGATACGGTCCACTTGGAGTGCCATAGTGGCACTACACCCTGGCGCCATGCCTGCCCAGGTCGGGCAGTACCTGGGGAGCTCAATCTTGGGCTTGGTGTTTGGGCAAGGTCGTAGACCTTGACCCAGGTTCTCATTGGGATGGTTGGAGGATCTTGGTTTGGTGGCTAGAGAGAAGGTTCTCTAAGGTACGGGTCGCTCCCATGGCATTGGGAATTAGCGAACCTACCTTAGTCAGTCTGATGGCAGTTGAGGGAACGCGACCGGTCATGTCACCGCCTGACACGGCATGGTCGCCTGGCCTGACACGATATGGGCAACCATACACACGGCACCGCCGCAACAGGCCTATTCTGAGCCTAAGCCTACTGCACCCCATTACCCTACCTACCTACCCTACTCACCCTGCTAGGTTATCCTAGACTCCACCACTATAAAAGGCCATCTTTGCTCCCATTCTCAGGGGGGGGACCAAGAGAGGGAGAAGGGGACGAAACCGAGTGAAACCTGGTGAGCCAACACACCAACTCGGCGACCCACCACTAAGGCCTTCTGCCTCAACCTTCTAACATACCAACATTCCAACACTCCACCTTAGCCACTATCACTTATCCAACATCACCACCATCATCAATACCATCCAATATACCACCATGACATCCAAAACCCCACAATGGGATCGGATCACCACCAAGGAAAGAAGGCGGGTCGACCCCACTTCCTTACCTTTTCTCAAAATATATCTCCAAGGTTCTATTGGACTAGAACCCTCCGGCTGCAATTACGCCTCGAGGTCGCGGACCTCACTGCCCTCTCATTTCCCTTACACTGCTATCAGGCTGCTTCTCTCTCTCCTCCGACTTGGTCGCTCCAACCATCCCCTCACTTTACACAGTTAAGGACGAAGTTGCTCTCTGGAGAACCTCCTACTATCAACAGTCTTCCACCGTGTCGACCCACCAACGATCCCTTTCAAGGGGTCCTATGTCGATGACCCCCCTTAGGGTGGCCCACTATGATTCCAACAACTATCTAGCCACTTCGCATGGCCAACCTCCATGGACTACGACCCATGTGGGCCCCGTTGACTCCACGTCGATACTCCCCCACGAACATTTTGGCGACTCTGCTGGGGAGGTGGTACATGCGATATGGCTATCCAACATTATTGCAACTGAAGTTCCAACAGCCTTCTGAAGGAAACCAACGAGTCCTAACCTCAGCAACGGTCTCCTCAGAACCAATAGCCTCAACAACTATGGTTAATGAACGTCCCTCGAGTTTATGGGGCAACATTGACTGCCCTCCATGATGGCCAGATATCAGGGGTCCTTCCAAAAAAAAAAACTCGCTAAGGGCTCCATCCATTTTGAGCTCAACCAAAACATCCATTCTTTATAAAGCTATCCGACATAACATACCTTCGAGGTATTTGTACATTATTGATATGGCGATCTGCGCCATCCATGCCCTCCGGGGCTACCAAAACCAACAACTTTCCCATCTTTAATGAGAATACCACTCAGGATGGAAGCCTCCCATGTCGGAGATGCCCTTCTTCGGAAGGATGCTCAGCTCGCCCAGTCCCATATGGCTACTAAGCTTACCTATCCTGGATGGCTGCTTAGCATACCCAACTCTAGTTGGTAGTTTAACATGCCCATTCTCGAATAGCTTCTTGGTTTGTCCATCTCCAAATGGCTACCTAGCACACCCGATTTCGGACGGCCACTTAGCATGCCCATCTCCGGATGGCTTCTTAGTTCGCCTAGCTCTGGATGGTTGTTTGGTACGCCCAGCTCTGGAAAGGTCACCAAGCATGCCTATCCCTGAATGGCTATTTAAACTTGCCTAAATCTAGATGGTAGCTTAGTTTAGCCCAACTCTGGATGGTCGCTTAGCACGCCTATGGCTACCAGGCATGCAGAATTATTGCTTGGTTTCCCAAATTCTAGATGACTTTTCCATCAGTTTATTTAAGGTGATCGTTGAAGTCTATCACTACATAACTCTCATAGAAAGGACGAAAAGCATTCAAAAGATGTATTCTGTTTCCATCGCAAAAAGTTACAACTGTTGGCAGCCCTTTTGGGGTACATATATCAACAAATATAGCAAAAAGTCTTACATATCCCTTTTGGAGAATATTGCAAAATAAAAGGTGGAAGATGGCTAGAAGAGACCATCCCCTAACAAAGTATCCACTGATAGGTCCTTCGGGATCTGAGACTGGCATTCTTTGATTGCTGTTTCTGTTTGAGATTTTTTCGCCTCATATTTCGCGATCAGGACATCAACTTCATGACGTTGCTTATAGTAAGATTCTAGCTTCTTACAATAATCAGCGTGCTCTACTGCGATGTCAGCAAGGGACAACACAGACCTAGCCTGCTCATGTCGATCTTGAAGCCAATCAACCTTAAACTGTGCAGTTTCTAGGTCCTTCAAACCATTGGAGATATAAGCTCGATCCTCAGAAGTCAAGGCCCCGACGGTCTTATAGCAAAAGAGTTGGGCGATGTGTACTAAGCAGGCTAAGTAACTACTACGAAGGTGGGAAGACTTAATCTGACATCGAGCTCCCACATCTCCATACTTGGCAAAAATTTGGTTCACTAGAGGAAGGTCGACTCCTCGAACCGCATAGCCATGAGCGTCCACGACATCATTCGGATTGAGGATCTCCTGTCTGCAACTTCCAACCGACGGCTGCACTGCAAGAGCAGCTCCGATAACTCTAGGACCAGTCGAACTCCAAGGAGTTCGCGGGACACTCATGGGAATAAAGATCGGCACTGATCCAAACAAAGAACCTGCACAAGATAAGCATCAGTAAAAGCTAACACAAGACATTAATGTAACAAGAAAGTCGCACTACCTGAGGAAGGTGTTTCCTCACAATCACTAGCCGCGATCTCGTCCTCGACATCCCTCGGCTCGCTTTCTCCATTGCATAAGTCTCCTTCAAGTCCAACAGGCTCATCCCCCCCATCCTGATGTTGGAATATCCCTTTCCGAGTAAAAGGAACCTCAATGTCGACATCTTCTTCTATCTCCCGTTGAAATTCTCGTTTACATAGCCTCTCAATCGAAACCTCAGTAGAGGAACTGCTAGTACTTTCCTCTGTTCTTTCATTAGAACTCTCAGGCGGGCTTGGCAGATGGGGAGAGGGAAGAACCCAACCATCATCTCCCGTTATTCCTGAGACAATAGCCGTGTCGCCCTCTCTAACAATAGCTGTGTCGCCCTCTCTAACATTGGCCGCGTCGCCCTTTTCGGCATTGGTCGCATCGTCCCTTCCAATATTGGCTGCATCGCCTTTTCCAACATTGGCCGTGTCGCCTGTTCCAATAAGGGCTGCGTCGCCCTTCCCAATGCTAGCTGCATCGCTTCCCACAACATTGGCCATCCCGTTTTCCCCAATCTCCTGAAAAGACAGAACCGGGACTTCTATACCAAAAGGCAAATGACCTGAATCAAGGATAGCAGGGACTACGACTGATCGAGACGATCTAGTCACCCTCCTAAAGTGTGTATCGCTATCCACCTCCGCGTGGATTGATGGACTGATTCTCATGGATACCTTTCTTTTCTTACAAGCTAAGGATGAACCAATTGACTGATCTTTTTCTTGAGGTTGTCCCACGTAAAGTGGATTTGGTTCTGGAAAAGTAGATGCTTCAATGGCGACCTGATCGGCAAGTGGATCGGACATACTCGTAGGAGCTTGGGTTGATACGACACCCGCGGGAAAGACGGCCTGCCCTTTTGCTATCATCCTAAAAGAATGGTCGCCTCTAAGGATCTCAGGCACTTGCAATTGTCGAGCAGGAGACTTCACCATTTCGCGAAGATCCGTAAGAGTCTGCATCCAAAATTTAGCGCCCTCGTCGCTGTATACCCCGATGCGTCCTCGCTCGGGAAAAACTATCTCGACAATATCTAGACGGAAGCTGGAGAAATTTGAAGATAGGAAGTCTTGAGACACTTCCCAAGGAAGAGGTTTGTTCCTTGGCATCACAGGAGGCCCCTGGTCGTAACCAAATTGGCGAACCACCCTATTGGGGCTGTACAAGGCGATGTGTTGAACCCCGTCCAGTATAGCAGGAAGATGAGTCGCGAAGGCGGCAACAAGAATCCGACAGTAAATTGGCTTTAACTCGCCTACTGCTGGTTTCCACCCGACGGCTTCGTCCAAAAAGAATTCACGATACTTGATTGCAGTAGGACGATCTATGTACGGTTGCGCAACAAAACAGGATTCTTTATCGACATAGTCATAAAATCGTCTGGACGTCGCCTTCCCCCATCGCCACGATCGAGGAATTTCTTGTGCGACCTCCTTCTCGACCCGGACACCATCGACTAGATCCACCTTTCTTCTAGTAGCTTGGAACACCTTCGGAGACGGGCCATAGCCTTGGAATCTTTCATGCATAAACATCTGGAGGAAAGCAGCCCCCACAAAGGAATTCACCGAATATCGTCCCATTGATTGCTCCATATTCCATTTTATCATATCAAGGCGACGATATAGCGAGCCAAGATACACCGGGGCTAGCGCAAACTGCTCTTTCTTTGCAATCTTGATGGCTATAGGAAATACATACCAGCTTATCGCGTCCTCTGGATTGCCTTCAAAGACATACCGGCTCAACCAATAGCTCAAGAACGCCACAAAGCTGTAATCATGGCTAATATATGCTCCGTCGATTGGGGCTTCTCCTTTCTTTGAGTAGTCCCTCCACCATAGTCGCATCCAACTAGCAAAGTTGGACTTACGAGCTGGGTCAGAACTTCTCCCCTTGGCAGATTTTAACCTCAATGACACGGAAAAAGCATTTCGGAGAAATTCCTCCACGACCTTCTCATTGTCATCAAGCTTTATTTGAAATAGATTTTTTTCCCCAAAAAGCTCGAGGCGTGTCAACACCACGACATCTTCCAAAGTGGGGGTGAATTCCCCCCACGCTGCAACAAAAGTATGTGTAGTCGAGCACCACCTAGAGATTAAAGATGTAAGAGCTTTCCTATCTCTATGCAAAAATCCACCAGTACTAAGACGGATAGCATTCAGTACGGCTGCCTCCTTCAAAACAGATCGAGAAACTGGGTCCCTCAAAACCATTGCAACCCAATCTGCCCAACCTACAGCTGGAATTGAATAAGAAGCATATTCAACTGGTGACTCTGGGAAATCCCCTCTCTCTACACAAAAACGCATGATGGCGTCGCCTGAAACTTTAACACCTTCTTCAGCCAAAGTGGGGCATTGAGGCTCCAACAGATCATGATTTGCCGCAGCAATTAATTTGAGTTGGTTCAAGTCAGCAACCTCCCAAAAAGAATCTTGTAATAAAGGCGAGCTCGCCCAAATATCGGAAGGTGGAACCTTAGGCACCGATCTGTCAGCTCGACAAAGCACTTGGTGCGCCATGATCCAGCAATAAAATGACAACTCGGTCGATCTAGCAAAAACGATTTTCGATCCAGCGGCTTTAATTAATTGCTCGAGACAAAAAAAACTAGAAGCTCGTCTAGAGAATTTGCAGGAACTAAGGGTCCTATTTATGGTCCAAAAACTATCATTGCTCTGCAAAAACGTAACCATCTTCATCAGATCGTGTTCAGTGCAATTCACCAGCTCAAGAAGCCAGAGGACGAAATGTCAAACAATCACACTGGAGGTCGATTCACAATAAATGCCGCAATTAATGCAAGCATACCAAAAAGCGGTTCAGCTAGCAGAATAGTTGAAAATCAAAGCAAGGACAAACCCGCGTCACTGCATCTCAAAAAAGAAAGAGATAAGTCTTCTAGCACTGACTCCTTTTTATTTATTGTTTACCAACTTTGTCGTATATCAGTTTTTTTTTTACTGAAGTCCGTCACATGCTGATAGCACTATCCATGTTTCTATGATTATTTTAAAGGTGCATAGACTGCTTGTTATCACAAAGTGAGAAAAAGACACCATACTTTCATCAACTTTTCAAAAAAAAAAAAATAATAATAGATCTTATAATATAAAAAAAAAAAAAAAATTTAATATAAAAGTCATGATAACTTACTTTTATTCATGTCAGATGCAAAAGTCCTTTACTTTTGTCCATTAAAATAAATAAACAAAAAATACTTTTTTATAACTAAAAAAAAAAGTGCTATTCATGACTTTATGTGTACTACGTACCCAACACCCACATCTCATTCCAACCTTTTTCTTTATTACATATATATTAATTTATTTGGGTACTCATTGCAAAAGTACTTTAAACAATATATTTGTATTTATTATCTCACTTCTGGGTTGGAAACCAAGGATTGGAATATTTATTCAAATTATTAAGAGTATTTATTTATTGCATTTAATTATTGCTTTAATATACATGGCAGGGGCATCAGTCAAGCTATTTGCATGTAGCTTAATTATTCTCATTATATGCAATTAAGTCTCCACCATAATTACAATATATTTTGTATATGCTACTTTGTTTATTACTCTCACGTAATACTAGCTCACAATATTTCACATACCACCATCAACTCACTTTTACCTATTATTGTCTATTGGTTTGTGACCAAGGTTCCATCACAAAAAGTAGCTATACACACTGCCCATGTATGGGTTAAAACCCAACATTAAGGACTACATGACTGAGATGTCTCTGCCAAGTCACATCGACCCCTCCTTTTATTTCAATTTTTATTATCAAAATATTTAAAGTAACCATGCTCCACCTTCTATTTTTTTGGCAGCCTTTCATGTATTTGCCCAGGCAAGTGAGGGCCACGTGTCTCAATATGCACTACTCTAGCTCGCAAAATTATTAGTCTGTGTTACAGGTCGATGGTGGTACACAGACTACCATGTGATGGCACAAAGGTTACTTTTTCTACAATGTGACAGAGCAGCTCATGCGATACAAGTTTTCACGCTTGTTAAAGTCACCAAATTTTCAAGGACTGGTTTATGTGGGACCCTTGACCCATGCAAAGTCTAGCACGGAATTCATTACTTGCTCCATTTGAACACTCCAGCTAGTACAATCATACCCATATCAACTGAGGGGCAGCTTGCCTATAGAGCTAGCAAGCAGCTGGGGCATTACCTTAAGCACGGCATATGCACGAGCCATCATAGCCGCGGGCAGCACACTAGCATTGAATCTTGACTATAGCAGAAAGGTTACCTTCCCGAGGCGGACACAAATTACGTTGCTATGTGTGGCTCACTAATTCACGGCCATAGGTGTAGCTCCTTTTCTTAATTCGACCACCCCTACTGAGGTCAGAACTGTCACTCCTACACCCATTAAATGGAGCGCGACCTCAACAAAGGAAGGGAGACCTAACATTATATGTTCACACGGGGCCCTCGCCTCATGTCGATACGACCTATATCAACGTCCCAGTGATGATCATGTCAGATAAACCTCGAGACCGGTCTCCATTTACTACAGCATACTATTCTAAAGATGTCGCCGATATGCGGTTTGGTGTGGGGTACACTTCCATGCTCAAGACTCTCGACGCTGCCACAAGCTTCCAAGAGCGACATGAGCCAACATAGTTAATATCTAAAGATCGTTCAAGCAATGGTGGACTAATTCCAAACAGCTCCCAAGCTTGTTATCACACACACCTTCATTTGAGGATTAGACATCTTCCACCTCAGCAAATTCTTCACCATCATCTGCTATTTTAAAATAGCCCACAAAGATGACTGCGCGGACATAGCCAAAATTTGGAGAACATTAATTAATCCAACACTAAGGCATGCTCACACGAAATCCTCATGATCGGCTCCCGTGTGTGCATGGGGGCAAATGTTGATACATGAATTTTGTTGAACGGGTCAAACCAATGAGAAGGCGACACGTGTCCACTACAATAATGACGTGTCCTCATTTCCATGTCACATTAAGTCGCCAACCTCACCCGTTACCTCGCCCCACGAAGTGGTCGCTATTGCTCGTTACCTTTGCCTCGCCTCGCGATGGTACTAAGGTCGGTTCTCATATTGCCCTACCTAGTCGCCATTTGCCTAGGGCATGTCTCACCCATCTCCGGATGGTTACCTCCCTTGTCGGAGATGCCCTTCTCCGGAAGGATGCTTAACTCGCCATCTTAAGTCGCTATTAGCCTATGGCATGGCTCGCCAACCATAAGTCGCCAGTGGCCTTCGGCATAGCTCTTGCTTAGTGCCTTCTTCGGCCTAAGTACCCTCGGTGAGTACGTCACAGCTCATTGAGGCTGCCCATCTCCGGATGGATGCCTCCTTTGTCGAGTTGCCCGAGCAATCTCGGGGTGGGTCCTCGTGCCCCCTTCGGGTCGGATGCCTGCTGCATCGCGCAGCGGGAGCCAAGTTGTCGGCCTGATACGGTCCACTTGGAGTGCCATAGTGGCACTACACCCTAGCGCCATGCCTGCCCAGGTCGGGCAGTACCTGGGGAGCTCAATCTTGGGCTTGGTGTTTGGGCAAGGTCGTAGACCTTGACCCAGGTTCTCATTGGGATGGTTGGAGGATCTTGGTTTGGTGGCTAGAGAGAAGGTTCTCTAAGGTACGGGTCGCTCCCATGGCATTGGGAATTAGCGAACCTACCTTAGTCAGTCTGATGGCAGTTGAGGGAACGCGACCGGTCACGTCACCGCCTGACACGGCATGGTCGCCTGGCCTGACACGATATGGGCAACCATACACACGGCACCGCCGCAACAGGCCTATTCTGAGCCTAAGCCTACTGCACCCCATTACCCTACCTACCTACCCTACTCACCCTGCTAGGTTATCCTAGACTCCACCACTATAAAAGGCCATCTTTGCTCCCATTCTCAGGGGGGGACCAAGAGAGGGAGAAGGGGACGAAACCGAGTGAAACCTGGTGAGCCAACACACCAACTCGGCGACCCACCACTAAGGCCTTCTGCCTCAACCTTCTAACATACCAACATTCCAACACTCCACCTTAGCCACTATCACTTATCCAACATCACCACCATCATCAATACCATCCAATATACCACCATGACATCCAAAACCCCACAACGGGATCGGATCACCACCAAGGAAAGAAGGCGGGTCGACCCCACTTCCTTACCTTTTCTCAAAATATATCTCCAAGGTTCTATTGGACTAGAACCCTCCGGCTGCAATTACGCCTCGAGGTCGCGGACCTCACTGCCCTCTCATTTCCCTTACACTGCTATCAGGCTGCTTCTCTCTCTCCTCCGACTTGGTCGCTCCAACCATCCCCTCACTTTACACAGTTAAGGACGAAGTTGCTCTCTGGAGAACCTCCTACTATCAACAGTCTTCCACCGTGTCGACCCACCAACGATCCCTTTCAAGGGGTCCTATGTCGATGACTCCCCTTAGGGTGGCCCACTATGATTCCAACAACTATCTAGCCACTTCGCATGGCCAACCTCCATGGACTACGACCCATGTGGGCCCCGTTGACTCCACGTCGATACTCCCCCACGAACACCAACATATCCCACAGTACTGGTTAGTGTCAAAACTCTCTCTCGATCTCTCTGTCTTGATCTCTCTCTCTCTCTCCATGCTTAGTAAAAGTGGAGAAATTCCACTGTTTTTTTCGCCTCCCCTAATAACTAACCATGTGTAAACTTTTACTTTGTTTAGGAAAGAAATGGTGGATATGGGTCATCGTTGTTGGGGTTGCTGTTTTGGCAACCCTTCTCTTAGGCTTCTTACTTTGTGTAAGGAGGAGAAAACTCAAAGGTGATATTAGGCATTTCATAGATGAGATCGGTGTATTAAATATTTGTCGATCCATTTGAACTATAAGCCTAACCATGATTTTTATCCAACAGGGGAGAAGGAAAGAAATGAGAGAGATATCATACTTACATTAACAACTTCAAACAGGTCTGATGATTCAAATGAGAGCGGAAACAACGGGAAGAAGGATCAAGAGGTGAAACTATTCAGTTTTGCATCTATTATGGCTGCCACCAGTAATTTTTCAGATGAAAACAAACTTGGACCGGGCGGTTTTGGTCCTGTGTCTACAAGGTAATTAATTAAATTCTAGAACAGATGCCTAGTCGAAGAAAATAATAATAATAGAACACATTATTAGGAAACAATTAGGGAACATGTATTGGCTAGTTACTATGTTGAGCGTTTATGTACGGATTGAAATATTTCAGGGAAAATTACATGATGGGCAAGAAATTGCGGTGAAAAAACTTTCAAAGGGATCTGGACAAGGATTAGTAGAGTTCAAAAATGAGATTATACTCATTGCAAAGCTCCAACACATGAATCTTGTTAGACTTTTAGGTTGTTGCATTCAAGGAGACGAAAAGATGTTAATTTATGAGTACATGCCCAACAAAAGCTTGGACTTCTTCCTATTTGTTTCACAATATTGCTTTTGATTTTATTATTATTTTATTATTATTCATGTAACTGCTAATTTTGTATCGTCAAATAAGGTTATTGATTCTATTTATGCAATATTACAGATCCAACGAAGAGGTAGCTATTGGATTGGAAGAAACGTTACAACATCATTGAGGGAATTGCTCAAGGACTTCTTTATTTGCATAAATATTCTAGATTGAGAATCATTCACAGAGATTTAAAAGCGGGTAACATCTTACTTGATGAGAAGATGAATCCTAAGATTTCAGATTTTGGCATGGCTAGAATTTTCGGGCGAGATGATAGTCAAGCAAATACAAATAGAGTTGTTTGAACATAGCAAGTAACCATCATATCTATATATATATATATATATATATATATATTTGTGTATTTATTTTTTTTACTTGCTCAAACATATTTTTATTATTGAATGTAGTGGCCGGTTACATGTCACCTGAATATGCCATGGAAGGTATTTTCTCAGAGAAGTCAGATGTCTATAGTTTTGGAGTTTTAATGTTGGAGATCGTAAGCGGCAAGAAGAACAATAATGTTAATTGTCGTGGCCATCCCATTAGCATAACAGGATATGTAAGTCAACTAAATTTCAAATCTATTTGCACGTTGTCAACAACATTATGTTTTTGCTCTTAGATTTAAGCCCACACTAATTTATCCCATACATAATTGGTTTCAGATATGCGAATTATGGAAGGAGCAAAACATTAAGGAGCTAATTATGGATTCAACTCTAAGTGATTCCTCAAGGCACCAAATATTGAGATGCATTCATGTGGGTCTCTTGTGTGTACAAGATAGTGCGGTGGATAGGCCTCCCATGGTAGATGTTATTTCCATGCTTATCAACGATACCATGCCACTTCCTATCCCAAAAGAACCAGCGTTTTCTCAACAATCTCTGAAGGAGGGAGATTTTGTCAAAATTGAATTGACAAGTTATTGTCCTACTACAACTTCGGTGTTGGAAGGCCGATAAAGGCTACACTCCTAAAATCAAAGGTTGACGTTGTTGTTGTTGCTGTTATTGTTGTGTTGTGTCTTTCTTTCTTTCTTTTCTTTTTTTTTTTTTTTTTTTGACTCATCTTATACACCCATATCGGTGACCCATATACTAATGTGGTGTGAGTCTCAATATGAGTTAATAAAATGGGTTTCTCTTTTCTAGTCACTATGTACGTACAAAAAATTTTCATAGTATCGAAATTCTCTTCCCTTTATTAAATGTTTTTTTTTTCTTTTTGTTAGATGCAAAATCAATTTCCTTGGCCTCAGTTCTACCTATCAAATCTTTCCAAATAACAACCAACATTTCTAAAGGAAAACTAGATTCTCATAAATGATTACAGTTTACAGTATATCCTAACTTTGTAATAACATCAACAACTTTATTTGCTTCTCTATACACATGATTAAACTTAATATCTATATTATTCTCAATAATAATCTTTCTACAATCACTTATTATATTGTAAATTATCCAAAGGCAATATTCCAAATGATGTAAACTTTTAATAACCAATTTAGAATCACCTTCACTAATCACCTTGTTACAATTTTTTGCTCCGCTAACGACAAACCGGCCGTTTCTTAATGTATAGTAATAGCTTCCATTATAGGAACAGAAACATTCTCCTCAAAGTAATTACAGTGTAGTTATTGGTTTACCAAACTAATCACGAATTACTGATCCCGTAATCCCATTCTTTTTTCTAATAGATCCATCAAAATTTAATTTAAACCACTCATCATCAGGAGAAATCCATCTAATAAACTTTGAACTCTTTTAAATTTCTTGTTTTCACTATTTTTGGATCTATCAAAGTCAATATCATTTCTTGATAAGTTAATCACATAGTCTAAAAAAAGATTAGTAGCTCGCTCTATAATTAAGAATTTGTTAAAAGTCCGATTCTTAAAAATAACATTATTTCGAGCACACCAAATTTTCTGAAGCAAATTAGCAATTTTATCCATCTCATAATCCGAATCTTCACTTTTTCTAGAAGAGCATTTGTTTAAATTCAAAATCCAATTAATCAAATCATTATCATTATCTGTAGATATAGGACAAGAATTACTAACCAAATTCCACACTTTTTTAACCCTAGTATAAGTGATAAATGTTTGTAATTAGTAATCTAGGTTTTTTTGTCTCTTCGTCTCTCATTCTTCTCTTTTTATTAGGGGTATATCTACATGACATCACAAGCATTAAATCCTTTATAAATTCCCTTTTATGGGTGCTTCTACGGTACCTTGCCAAATTTTTTGGTATGGTACCCAAAAAGGAAAAACCATACAAATGATGACATGTGTAGGGAATAAGGTTCTTTAATAGGATTGTGACCCATTGGCAACAGCCAACTTTAGGTTGCAAAAATACAAGGGGAGTGTTATGCCTATAATGACCTTTATACCCCAAAATAGCATCAGCAAAGGCTAACATGTTTAATTAAAATGGTAATTATAATAAATGTTGCATTTAAACCAACCACCTACCTAGATCCATCAAATAGGGCATTCAAAGTAGTTGGAGCTTCCAACCATTTTTCATCCATTTTCTATAGTCTCTACCAACGTATCTCTTGCCAAACCTGTTACTTACCATTTTTTTCATCTTTTTTTCTTTTTTTTCATTCTTGTACTCATAATGTGAGAAGCTATGGCATTGGCATTACAAAGGGAATAGGATCAAAATTGGTAAGCCAACCCTCAAATTAAGTTCAACTGTATTTAAATCTATTTTTTGTTTTTCGTTTTAGAATAATAGTATCATTGATATGCCAGACATTTCATTTGGTTTTACTATTGCATTTGGAAGGTTTTACCATTTAGTGCCATTGCTCACTGGACAAATTATATGAACCATGGTGCTCATATTTTACGGGTTTTACTTCATTCTTTCTGCCAAAGATGCTCACTGGATTTTATATATATATATATATATATATATATTGGGTACCATACAAAAAAGCATCCGAAGATACCAAAAACAAAATGGGTTACTATTTAATGATGGTTTTCCTACCAAATACTTCGTGTGAACCACTTACTAATTTGTGTGAACCATGAACCATTTAGTAATTATCATTTCCTTACCATTTAGAGTGACCAACTTACCATTTGGAGTGACCAAAAGTGACCAACTTAGTATTTGGAGTGACTTACTTACCATTTGGAGTGACTAAAAGTGACCAACTTACCATTTAGAGTGACCAAAAGTGACCAACTTATCATTTGGAGTGACCGACTTACTATTTGGAGTGACCCACTTACTACTTTGAGTGACCAAAAGTGACCAACTTATCATTTAGAGTGACCAAAAGTAACTAACTTATCATTTGGAGTGACCTCCTTAACATTTAGAGTGACCAAATTACCATCTGGAGTGACTTACTTACTATTTGGAGTGACCAAAAATGACCAACTTACCATTTGAATTAACCTACTTACCCTTTCGAGTGACCAATTTACCTTTTAGAGTGACCAACTTACCGGATGGAGTGACCTACTTACTATTTGGAGTGACAAAACGTGACCAACTTACCATTTAGAGTAACCAAAAGTGACCAACTTATCATTTGGAGTGACCTACTTAACATTTAGAGTGACCAAATTACCATTTGGAGTGACTTACTTACTATTTACAGTGACCAAAAGTGACCAATTTACCATTTGGAGTGACCTACTTATACTTTCGAGTGACCAACTTACCTTCTAGAGTGACATACTTACCAATTGGAGTGACCAAAAGTGACCAACTTACCATTTAGAGTGACAAACAGTGATCTATTTACCATTTAGAGGGAACAAAAATGACAAACTTACCATTTGGAGTGACCTACTTATTATTCGGAGTGACCAACTTACCATTTGGAGTGACCAAAAGTGATCTACTTACTATTTGGAGTGACCAACTTACTATTCGAAGTGACCAACTTGGTATTTACAGTGACTTACTTACCATATGGAGTTACCAAAAGTGACCAACTTACCATTTAGAGTGACCAAAAGCGACCAACTTATCACTTGGAGTGACCTACTTAACATTTAGAATAACCAAATTACTATTTGGAGTGACTTACTTACCATTTGGATACCATTGGGAGTAACCAAAAGTGACAAACTTACCATTTAGAGTGACCAAAAGTGACCAACTTATCACTTGGAGTGACCTATTTGACATTTAGAGTGACCAAATTACCATTTGGAGTGACTTACTTACCATTTAGAGAGACCAAAAGTGATCTACTTACTATTTGGAGTAACCAACTTACTATTCGGAGTGACCAACTTGGTATTTGGAGTGACCTACTTACCATTTGAAGTGACAAAAAGTGACCAACTTACCATTTAGAGTGACCAAAAGCGACCAACTTATCACTTGGAGTGACCTACTTAACATTTAGAATGACCAAATTACCATTTGGAGTGACTTACCATTTAGAGTGACCAACAGTGACCAACTTACTATTTGGAGTAACCTACTTACCCTTTCGATTGACCAACTTACCTTTTAAAGTAACCAACTTACCAATTGGATTGACCAAAAGTGACCAACTTACTATTGAGAGTGACCAACAGTGATCTACTTACCATTTAGAGTGACCAAAAAGTGAAAAACTTACTATTTGGAGTGACCTACTTACAATCCGGAGTGACCAACTTACCATTTGGAGTGACAAAAAGTGATCTACTTACTATTTGGAGTCATCAACTTATTATTCGGAGTGACCAACTTGGTATTTGGAGTGACATACTTACCATTTGGAGTGACCAAAAGTAACCAACTTACTAGTAGAAGTGACCAAAAGGGACAAACTTATCACTTGGAGTGACCAACTTAACATTTAGAGTAACCAAATTACCAATTGGATTGGCTTACTTACCATTTGGAGTGACCAAAAGTAACCTACTTATCCTTTTGAGTGACCAACTTACCTTTTAGAGTGACCAACTTACCAATTGGAGTGACCAAAAGTGACTAACTTACCATTTAAAGTGACCAACAGCGATCTACTTACCATTTAGAGTGACAAAAAAGTGACGAACTTACCATTTAGAGTGACCTACATACCATTCAGAGTGACCAACTTACCATTTGTAGTGACCAAAAGTGATCTACTTACTATTTGTAGTGACCAACTTATTATTTGGAGTGACCAACTTGGTATTTGGAGTGACTTACTTACCATTTGGAGTGACCAAAAGTGACCAACTTACCATTTAGAATGACCAAAAGTGACCAACTTATCACTTGGAGTGACCTACTTAACATTTAGAGTGACCAAATTACCATTTGGAGTTGCTTACTTACCATTTGGAGTGACCAAAAGTGACCAACTTACCATTTGGAGTGACCTACTTACTCTTTCGATTAACTAACTTACCTTATAGAGTGATCAACTTACCAGTTGGAGTGACCAAAAGTGACCAACTTACCATTTAGAGTGATCAACAATGATCTACTTACCATTTGGAGTGACCAAAAAGTGAATAACTTACCATTTGGAGTGACCTACCTACCATTCTAAGTGACCAACTTACCATTTGGAGTGACCAAAAGTGACCTATTTACTATTTGGAGTGACCAACTTACTATTCGGAGTAACTAACTTGGTATTTGGAGTGACCTCCTTACCATTTGGAGTGACCAAAAGTGACCAACTTACCATTTAGAGTGATCAAAAGTGACTAACTTATCACTTGGAGTGACCTACTTAACATTTAGAGTAACCAAATTACCATTTGGAGTGACGTACTTACCATTTGGAGTGACCAACTTACCATTTGGAGGGACCTACTTACCTTTTCGAGTGACCAACTTACCATTTGGAGTGACCTAATTACTATTTGGAGTGACCAAAAGTGACCAACTTATCATTTAGAGTGACCAACTTATCATTTGAAGTGACCTACTTAATATTTAGAGTGACCAAATTACCATTTAGAATGACTTACTTACCATTTGGAGTGACCAAAAGTGACTAACTTACCCTTTGACGTGACTTACTTACCTTTTCGAGTGACCAACTTACCTTTTAGAGTGACCAACATACCATTTGGAGTGACCAAAAGTGACCAACTTACCATTTGGAGCGACCTACTTACTCTTTTGAGTGACCAACTTATCTTTTAGAGTGACCAACTTACCAGTTGGAGTGACCAAAAGTGACCAACTTACCATTTAGAGTGACCAACAGTAATCTAATTACCATTTAGAATGACCAGAAAGTGACAAACTTACCATTTGGAGTGACCTACTTACCATTCGAAGTGACCAACTTGGTATTTGGAGTGACCTACTTACCATTTGGAGTGACCAAAAGTGACCAACTTACCATTTAGAGTGACCAAAAGTGCCAACTTATCACTTGGAGTGACCTACTTAACATTTAGAGTGACCAAATTACTATGTGGAGTGACTTACTTATCATTTGGAGTGACTAAAAGTGACCAACTTACCATTTGGAGTGACCTACTTACCCTTTCGAGTGACCAACTTACCCTTTAAAGTGGCCAACTTACCATTTGGAGTGACCTATTTACTATTTGGAGTGACCAACTTACCATTTAAAGTAACCAAAAGTGACCAACTTATCATTTGGAGTGGCTTACTTAACATTTAGAGTGACCAAATTATCAGTTGGAGTGACTTACTTACATTTGGAGTGACCAAAAGTAACCAACTTACCATTTGGAGTGACCTACTTACCCTTTCGAGTGACCAACTTACCTTTTAGAGTGACTAACTTACTAGTTGGACTGACCAAAAGTGACCAACTTACCATTTAGAGTGACCAACAACGATCTACTTACCATTTAGAATGACTAAAAAGTGACAAACTTACTATTTGGAGTGACCAACTTACCATTTGGAGTAGCCAAAAGTGATCTGCTTACTATTTGGAGTGACCAACTTACTATTCAAAGTGACCAACTTGGTATTTGGAGTGACCTACTTACGATTTGGAGTGGCCAAAAGTGACCAACTTACCATTTAGAGTGACTTACTTACCACTTGGAGTGACCAAAAGTGTCCAACTTACCATTTGGAGTGACTTACTTACCTTTTCGACTGACCAACTTACCTTTTAGAGTGACCAACATACCATTTGGAATGACCAAAAGTGACCAAGTTACCATTTGGAGTGACCAAAAGTGACCAACTTACCATTTGGAGTGACCTACTTACCCTTTTGAGTAACCAACTTACCTTTTAGAGTGACCAACTTACCAATTAGAGTGACCAAAAGTGACCAACTTACCATTTAGAGTGACCTACTTGCCATTCGGAGTGACCAACTTACCATTTGGAGTACCCAACAGTGATCTACTTACTATTTGGAGTGACCAACTTACTATTCGGAGTGACCAACTTGGTATTTGGAGTGACCTACTTACCATTTGGAGTGACCAAAAGTAACTAATTTACTAGTTGGAGTGACCAAAAGCGACCAACTTATCATTTGGAGTGACCTACTTAACATTTAGAGTGACCAAATTACCATTTGGAGTGACTTACTTACCATTTGAAGTAACCAAAAGTGGCCAACTTACTATTTGGAGTAACCTACTTACCCTTTCGAGTGACCAAGTTACCTTTTAGAGTGACCAACTTACCATTTGGAGTGACTAAAAGCGACCTACTTACTATTTGGAGTGACCAACTAATGTGATTCGCAGATATATGCAACCAAACAAAAAAAAAAAAAAAAAAAAAAAAGAAGAGAAAAACAATTTTGAGATATTAACCCATTACTCCAACAATGATGGAATATCGTTAGTCTCAATAAGTCTGAGAACTATAAATTCAATTTTTAATAACCCCAATCGATTGCAATGATTCCCAATTATCGATGAGACAAAACAGCGAAGAAATATGAGTTCATAGGCACGTCCCAATTAATTGGGTTATGTGTCAATCGATTGGGAAAATCAGTAAAGAATTATGATTTCAGAGGCATGTCCCAATCAATTGGGAAAATCAATGAAGAAATATGATTTTAGAGGCATGTCCGAATCGATTGGGTTATGTGTCAATCGATTGGGAAAATCAGTGAAGAATTTGAGTTTACAGGCACGTCCCAATCGATTGGGTTATCTATAAATCGATTGGGAAAAACAGTGAACAAACATGAGTTTAGATGCACGTCCCAATCGATTGGGTTAGGTGTCGATTGGGAAAATCAGTGAAGAAATATGAGTTTAGAGGCACATCCCAATCGATTGGGTTAGGTGTCAATCGATTGGGAAAATAGTGAAGAAATTTTCGATTTGGGTATTCAACCTCCAATTTTAGGAATCATTACGAGGTTTATTTGAAACGACTGGATTTTTGTACATAATTAACTACATGAATTGTCACAAAAATTATGAATTGGATAATTTGAATTGAACAATTAGTCTTTGATTCCTAACAATATTTCACAGGACCATTCCATGCCAATTTTTTTAAGGGTGGGGCTATTGCCACCACATTAAATACTTTAGGCCCCCCCCCCCAACTTGATATATATTTTTTAACGTTTTATAAAATATAAAAAGTTTCTACTAAAACTAGTCATATAGTTTGCTAGAAAACATCATCCCGGACAACAAATATAATATAAATTTTTTCCAAAATCTGTCATTTAAGTGGACTTTTTCTGCCATTTTGCAAGGAAAATGAAATAGATATTGTAAATCGTCGAAAAATCCTCTTAAATGATAGATTTTGGAAAAACTTTTCCACAATCAATTCAGAATGATGTTTTCTAGCGAACATCACTGCTAATTTTCATATAAACTTTTTAAAACTTTTCATACCTTAAAAAATATAAACCATGGTCGATTGGGTTATGTGTCTATCGATTGGGTAAATTAGAATAAAAAACCATTGTCAGGTTATACCCACTAAAAATCTTGAGATATATGACATCTACTCATGTATTTGGTTCCCAACCATAGTATTTTCAACTAGACAATTAATGTATATATAAAAATGCAATAGTTTAGGGTCACATACCGACTTATCGACTTCGTTGTCACTTTGTTCATTGTCCGATCCATTGTCGGATATGGAATAATCCGATAGTTCAGGGTCTGACATTAAGTTTGGCTTCTCCATAATGGTCTTAATCTTCTCTGTCGAATCCACCTCATTCTGTTTATGGGAATAAATCCAAAAATCCCAGTACAACCGTCTTCTCATTTGTTCAGTCTCGCGCTGTAATCTTTCACATAGTTTGACAACATTGCTCGACTCTTCCTTTTGTATTTGCACTGATCGTGCTTTCGGAACTCGCAGTCCTTCCCAACAGTGTAGACATCCCATTTTGTACCCGTTGTCATCTTAAGTTCTGTGGCCCCGATGATGAGTTTAGTGTGGTTATTTACGGATTATCCTTTAAGAATTAGTGCGAATCACAGCATGAGATTCTTGGTTAAAATGAAAGGAAAATTATTTTATTAAATTAGTCATTTTTATCATACCACTAACACGTGTACGTATGTGATAAGTGTGTGTATGCACATATGATACATGTGCATGCGTGTTAGCGGTCACTCTTCTAATTTTTACAAAAGATAATTTCCCTTTCCTATTCAGATTAGAAGTCTTTTATCATTATACAATATCCCCTTTATTATTCTCGAAGAAACCTAGTCTGGAAAGGAAAGGAAAACCCTAGTTTTTCAGCTATAAATACTCTTTTAATGCCTTAGAGATGGAGGAGGGAGAATAGGGTTTTTAGAGAGTGAAATTCGTCATAATTCAGCAGCAGTTTTTTCTGAAACCAGCAATCATATTTTAATCATAACTTTTGAGTTCGAAGTTAGAATTTGATAAAATTGATCTTGTTAGAAAGATAATCCAATTCTTTACAACTTTGTATTTCACGAGTTTTGTCCAATTCTAACGTTTTCATACCCAAAAACACGATTGAAGTTGCTGCTGTTGCAAAGTGACGAAAATCACTTTTCTTTTCTCTTATCCTGTTTTCGTTTTCTATTTATTTTCAAAGTTGAGTGAGTTTTGATCTCTTTGCTATGATAACACTTTGCCGAAGAAGAGGATTCATGTTGGTTTGATTCAATCAGAGACCTGAGGGGCCACGAACGAATATAAAGTCGGTAAATTTACTTTTATTTAGCTTGTTATTTTAGTTCTTCTTTTTATTATTTTTATTTTATTTTATTTTTTTCTAAAGCATGATTAGCATAATTTAGGCTCAGTTTTTATATTGTATTTATTTTTATTTATTTATTTTGGGATGCATGATGTAGATTGATATGTGAGTTATGCGATTCTATGTAAAATGCCTATTAGGTGCGTACGCAACTATCAGTGTTGCGTACGCACCAATCAATGATGCGTACGCACCTTACCTCGACAGACAGTTTCTTTCTTTACTGTATTTATTATGATAGTTGATTAATTTGCATGGACATTCCTTTATGTTTGTTTTATATCTCGTCTCCATCATATTATCATAATTTGCGTGCTGCTGTGGTTGAATGAGTAGGGTTGATTCTAGTTAAACATTTAGATTAATTAAAGCCATCAATCATGTGTGGGGGTCGGTTCCGACCGGGCGCAGCTGGGTGCCTAACACCTTTCCAGTGGCGTACCCTAGCTCCGAACCCGAATCTCTGGTTATGACGAGCTAGACCCTACTAGGGTTTACTCGTTCCCAATATTGGGTGGTGACTCTTCTCCGTGTTAGTCCTTTGAGCCTAATGCGTATTCTCGGGCTACGTGGTATTTAGGGTGTGGCGCTCACAAACGGCATTTGGCCTCCTACTCATATCTTAAATGAAAGAGCAATGGCCACATTAGTTCTTTTGCCCTCAAGTCATAAATTCCGATTGTGTTGAATGAGTACCACAGATAGTAAGAGGGAAAATATTTTTTAACCCCATAATCTTACTTTTCTTGTTTCTTACATCACAATTCCATTTTTCTTGATTCTTATTGATCCGTAATACTACGAGGCCGTGTCACAGTTACATAGAAGACTCACTCTAATTTAGGTCATGTTTCAAGGTTACTCTGTATGATATGCCTCCTATTGGGTTGTTTTCCTCTTAAAGGCCAATTCTTCTAGTATTGGTGTTCCTCAATTGTAGTTCTTTTTGGGCATCCCACTGACACGGCATCGTTTTGGTGGTGGCGGCTTGGGTTCCAAAACGACGGTTTTTCTCTTGAAATGTTCTTGAAGGGGTCATCGTTTTGTTTTTAGGGATTTGGGGGACTAGGGTGTTGTCTTACCTATTCGCATCCCATGTAATTTCTAATTTTGGAAGCAAAAGCAGATGTGATGGGAGTCTCGTCTCTACCAGAGAGTACGTACGGCGGGGGTGTGGTGACGGCTATGATCCAATTGCTTCTTGGAGATTCGTGTGCTAACTATGGGTTTGTTAGGAAGGTTTCAGAAGTCCGATTGTGAGGCCCACCAACTTTGGTTTTTGTGCTTTCTTTTCCTTCGCAGTTTCACTTTAAGGCATTATGATTTATGTGACTTTATCTTGGACTTGTGTCTCTATGATCATTTATTCTGGAATCAAGAAAAATGTTTTCTCAAAAAGTGATTTTCTCAAAAAGTTCACCAATGCGTCTCTCTAAATATTCCTTCACATCAAACACATTTTTAGCCACTTCTGTGGCTGTATGCGTCTTTTTAAGCTGTAATTTGTGGCAGTGGGAATATTCCACTGTTTAGGGATTGGGACTAAACAAAAAAGAAGAAAATGGAAAAAAAGGTAATGGAAAAAGATGAGGAAGATCCAAAACTATCTCTGCTAGTTGGCAAAAATAGTTTAGTGGCCTCAAAAGAAATTATGTTTGCTTCCTAATTATTTGGCCAACTTATCTGAACTTTTTCGAATGATGACAAACCTTCATTGACAGCCACCTAAAATGCATGTGTCTCACTAGTCCACACTTTTCGGGCACGGAAATAATTGTGCAGATGTGCTTGCCTATAATTTGGGGAGAAAAACTTGTATATTACTGTGGTACAGCTGATGTGGTGTCACTAACCAATTAGAATCAAGTAAAATAGGATTATCAAAGTATTTTTTGACCCCACAATCGCATTTTTCTTGTTTCTTAGACCCACAATCCCATTTTTTTTGGTTCTTATTGCCCCATAATACTACGAGGCCATGTCACAGTTACATGGAAGACTCATTCTAGTTTGGGTCATGCTTCACCTGCTAGGTTACTGTGTATGATATATGCCTCCTACTGGGCTGGTTTCCCTCTTAAAGGCCAATTCTTTTGGTGTTGTTGTTCCTCGACTGTAGTTCTTTTTGGGCATCCCATTGACCCCACAAAAAAAAAGATAAATTATAAGAAAATCCTGTAATGTTTGACATTTTTTCATGTAATCCTCTAAAGAAAAATAAATAAATAAAATTTTGTTGCAATGTCATCCAGACATATTACAAATTTAACAATTAGTATCATCGTTAATTGCCGTTTGTGGAATTAACAATGGTTACGTGCTGTTTTTCCATTTAATTTCATGAACATTGATCGATTAACGGTGATGTTAATTGCTAAATTTATAAACTATCTGCAAGCACTTTTCAACTATTTTTTCTTCAAGGGTGTCACATGAAAAAGAACAAAAACATATCAAATACCCGGGAACTCTATCCAATTTTGGCGTTGTGCTCTCTTTTCATTAGCTTTAAGGCACTATGAAATTGTGACCTTACCATGGACTGGTGTCTGTATGACCATTCACTTTACAATCAAGGACACTGATTTTCTCATCATGTTTACCGGCCACTATATATTTTCCTTAATTCTTTTCACTATCAAAACAAATTTTCAGCCACTTTGCATGTATACATCTTGTTAAGCTCCGATTGTTGGCAATAGGGATGGAAAAGAGGAGAAAAATCTAAAACCACTTCTGGTTGGCAAAAATTTTAACAACCTCAAAGAAATCATGTCTGATCCTCATTATATTAACTTTTTTGAAAGATAACACACTTTCAACAATGGCCACTTAAGTTGTCTAACTCGATCTTCATACTCACTTTATAATGGGTGGTGAATTAATTGTGTTGGGTCTCAAGTCCACCGATATATATTTCCAAATCCAATTAAGGTCCATCTATGAAAAATTCTTTTCATACCAAAAAAGAAAAAGGAAAAAAAAAAAAACTTTTAAATAGGGTCCATCTACGATACAACATTGATTTGCGGTTTCCCATATGACCATTCATTTCACAATCAAGGACATTGTTTTCTTCTTTTAAGCTCCACTTGGTGGTAGTGGGAATCTTGATGCCATTTGTGGATTACGATTGCACGTACACGAAAAGAAAAAGGAAAAGGGGAATGGAAAAGATGACGAAAAAAAAAAAAATTTAGAAGTTTGGCAGTGCATTATTTCCTTAATGCCTTCACGTTAAACACGATTTCGATCAACCACTTTGCAGTTGTATGCTTCCTTCTAAACTCCATTGGTGGCAATGGAAACCTTACTCTATTTGGGGATTGGAATTAAACAGAAATAGGAAAAGGGAAAAAGGAAAGAAGTGGACAATCCAAAACTGTGTGTGGTTTTATGTTTGGCCGAAATGTTTAGAGGCCTCAAAGAAATAATGCCATGTTCTTACTTCTTACTCAACTGGGAGCAGCTCACCTCCAGTCCCATATTGTCAAGTTCGGTCCAGTTGACGGCTCCCAACAGTCTAGCGAAATCCAAGGATTCACAACGCACCACATCGTTCACAAATTTCCTCCTCACGGTCTACTCTCAGCAATGTTAACATCCGTTCCATTAACGCCAAGTTCACAGGAAAATCCGTTTTGCATTTTTAGGAACCTTCTTTCCTTATTTTCTGAAAAACTCTCTCATTCTTAAAGCTCTGCAAAATCACGTCCATTCTTGAAGCTTTGCAAATCATTTCTAAAGCCATGAATACTATTCTACCCATATTTGTATTGATTCAATAAGAAAATGTTTGGCTACAACATTTCATCGAATACCTTTAATGCACAGAAAAAGCTATCAAAACAACCAAGACTTCATAAATCGAACCAATTCAAGACAACGTTAAGTAGACTGATAATTTAGAAACCACCCCCACCTTCCCCCCAAAAAAGAAAAAAGAAAAAAAAAAAAAGGAGAGAGAAAATTAATAGCTCTCAGAACAAATATTATTTAATTCAAATGAGATGATATGCATTAGGAGAGTCCATTCATTTCCTTTGTAGTGCGGATCTCCACATACCAGCCTGATTATTAGAAAAGATTCATGTGTAATTTGAAGAGATTCGAACCACTCCACGTCGTCAAAATCTGGGAGAGGGCAGAACGAATTGGATATGACTTCTAGGAAATTTGGGTAGAAAGCAATTCAATTGCAATTTACCCAAATGATTCGAGAGCAAAAAAGGAAAGAACGTAAATTTTTAGAAAGAATAAGGTATTTTCTTGTGAACTTGGCGTTAACCGAACGAATGTTAACGTTGCTGAGAGTAGACCGTGAGAAGGAAAATAAGTAGATAACGTGGTGTGTTGTAAATCCTTGGATTTTGCTGGACTGTTGGGTGCCATCGACTGGACCGAACTTGACAATATTGGGACTGGAGGTGAGTCGCTCCCGTGAAAAACATATCAAATCTAATATATAAAACATGGAGCGAGTCTTCCACATGATTGTAACGCGGTTAGGTGGTGTCACAAGTTAATAAGTGAGGGGTCAAACAAATAGGATTGTAAGGTCAAAAAATACATTGACAATCTTAACTTTTTTTGGCTTGTGATACTACTTGACTATATCACAATTACATGCTAGAAGGGAGCAGAAGCGAGTCCAATTAATAACATATAAAAGGAAGTTGGTCACCCGGACTGTAGACAAAGCCTGGAAGTGTCAGTCTTTTCCCCGTTATCCCGTTCATTGATTTCTCAATGCATTGATAGGCTTCTTAGTGATCAACCTTTCGCAGCCGCTTTCCTTTTCCGAACCAAGGTAACTGAGCTAGCATGTAATGTTGCCGGGAGGCCTGAAGAATGAAAGACGCTCCCTAGAGCTGCTGCTACTGAAGACGTTGAGAACTCGGGTCGGGCTTTTCTAATATTCTAATATAAGGCGCGTTAGCCTTACTATAGTAAGGGGCCTTTTCTTGCTCGTTAGCGCTTTAGAAAGATTGCAGGGCGTTTAGGCTTGACTAATAGAATAGAATATATAGGGCTTTTCTCGCTTGTTTAGTCTAGCACGAAGTTTTTCTCATAAAACATGAAGCACAGAAATATATGATCACAGAATCAGAAGCTATTCCCCAACAATGGCTACCACCAACAAAAGGTCTACCAATTCAATTTTTGTTCTCGTTTTAGCATGTTTGTGCATTGGAATTTCTCATGCAAAACTGAAAGACGCCATCAAACCAGGCGAAGTGCTTGGATTCTCCGATAAACTAGTTTCCGAGGGTGGATTCTTCACATTAGAATTCTACAACTTGGGGGGGGTCTTAATTACAGTTATTTGGGAATACCGTGGAACAAATACGTTCCTGACAACACCAGGGTGTGGGTTGCCAATCGAAACACTCCAATATTCAGTCACGACGGAATTCTCACAATGGACGCTGACGGCAAATTGAAGATTATGCATGGTGGAAGGACCCTGATTATTTTGAATTCCGATCAAACGGCTCAAAACTCGATGGCCAAGCTAGCTGATTCGGGAAATTTTATGGTGATGGAGTTGAATCCAGATGGATCTACCAAAAGGGTATTATGGCAAAGCTTCGATTATCCAACGGACACACTTCTGCCCGGGATGAAACTAGGCACCAACTTTCAAACAGGGAAAAAATGGGTACTAACATCGCGGGTAAGCAGACAAGTTACTGCCCCTGGGACTTTTTCTTTCGAATGGAACAACACTTCCAATGGTAAAGAAGAATTGGTGATGAGACGCCGAGGAGAAATCTAATGGAGTAGTGGGATTTTGAACGCTCAAAAACAGAGCTTTGAGAACATTCCTTGGTTGAGTTCAGATACTAACGATTTCAGCTCTGTTTCTAATAAGAACGAGAGTTACTTCAATTTTTCTGCCACAGGGTGCCTTTCTCGGCGGGTCAAGACTCCAGAAGGGATACGTTACGATGACGATAAGCTTGTAAATCTGTCAAGTTGTGATGGATATTGTTGAAAATATATCACATCCCACATCGCCCAAATATTGGGTTTAACATAACTTCATATACTTGTTTGAATCCTCTACTCATAAGTTTAAGTTTTTAAGTTAGAAACTTAACATGGTATTAGAGCATGTCGTTTCTGGGCCTATTGAGCCCGTATTTGTTACCCACGTGACAGGCCTATGTTAAGTCTGCATGTGAGAGGAAGCGTTGAAAATATATCACATCCCACATCGCCCAAAAATTGGATTTGACATAATTTCATATACTTATTTGAACCCTCCATTCATAAGTTTGGGCTTTTAAATTAGAAAATTAACAGGTATGTCCAAAATTCTGGGTGTGTAGCGCAAAAGCCACCCGAATGCAAGGGTCGCAGTGACAAGTTCGAGCTACGATCGGGTCGTTTCAGAGAATCACCCTTCTTTTCTGACCAAATATGAGTGTTGCTGTGTTGGTAAGTGGGATTGTTGGGCTAGATGCTGGAATGATTGTTCTTGTGGTGGCTATGACACACTTCAGTCCAATGATACTGGATGCCAGTTTTGGAGCAGCAGGTCGAGATTTGAACAGGTCACAGTGGCACTTCGAAATCAACACTTTCGGATGGTGTAAACATATCAAATTTACTTATCCAAAAAAAAAAAAAAAGAAAACATATCAAATACTAGTAAGCATTAATTTGTCCCCCATGACTAGCAGATCGAACCGGAGAAATACCACCACATTACTTTATTTTTCGAGTTTAATTTGTCCGAATAACTAGCCTTCCAAACTTTACTTTGTTTAGGAATGAAATGGTGGATATTGATCATAATTGTCACAGCGGCTACTATAGCAACTTTACTTCTCTTTGGCATCGTCTTGTTCTATTTAAGGAGAAAACTCCAGGTAAATATTTCGCAGGATGAGAATAAGGAGACAAATTTTCATTTTTTTTTCTTTTTTATAAGACGGGGGACAAAATTTTTATATGTAGCTCTCAACACAAATTGATTTGTTGGATAGTGAGTAGAGCTTGGCCACATTAGGGGGTTTTTTTTTCCTTTCTTTTTTTTTTTTTTAAATTATTTATTTTTTATTAGGGAGTTTGTTTAATCCTCACACGTGGACAACTTTCCTAATAGTTAAACTGTCATCTCCATTTAAGTACTTTTAATTAATTGGTAATGCAATTTAAACATCCTTTATCTATATATATATATATATATATTAAAAATAGACGTACATCATCACAAGCAGCACCATCTAATTAGTTTCCGTGTTTATTCTAATGAAGCCATGCACACCTTCACACTCTTGATTTAATTAAGCATTCTCCCTTATTCGATTATCACAAATCATATCTAATATCATAATTATAATGAAGCATGCATGTCCACCTTTAAATAAATAAAAAATTAAAAAAAAAAATCCTTAGTTACAGTACTTGTAGCATGCATAGTCATGCAGAAGACATCATCACTGTCAAGTAGAACTTGCGAGGGTATTAGATAGTTTTTAGCTAATGAAATAATATTTTTAATTTTTTAAATAGCCAGCTAGTTATCCAAGTGTGTAGTCCAAGGGTATTAGTTAATATTCTTTAGCTACTTTAGATTTTTTTATTTATTTATAATTTTTTTGTTTTTTTAATCATTTGGTGGAAAGAGAAAAAAAGTGAATTATACATAAAGAGAGGGAAATTGCCTTCTTTTTTTTTTCAAACTAATAAAATGTTAGTTAGTGAACATTCATTACCTACACGTAGTTAGCCAAAATGACAATAGCCAAAATAGGTAAACCTGTCTAGTAATATGGCTAATGGAAAAATGAAGTTCGGCTAACTAAAATAATGAAGGGGGAAAATGAAGTTAGATTAGCTAAAATAGCCAAGGGGATTGGATAGTTAGTCCTTTGGAGTTGCTCTATTTATTGAATGGTGCTTAAATTTTTAGTTTGAGAAACACATCATATGTAAGGTACGTTCTTGAGATTTGTCTAAACCTGGGATTAAAAAATGTAAAATCAAATAATAAAATAGACAAATAGATGAAATATTTAGATTATAAAAGGATAATATATATATACATGTAGAAGATGCACATAGTGAATGTTTAATAATAAAAGATGATTAATAGTTAAACAATGTATTCCCATAATATAAGTGAAAAAGGTACATGATAGAATACTGGGTTTTCTGGAGGGTAGCCATGACCTTTTGCATATTTTCTTGTACCCATTGTCTTGATTTTGAGCAACTTCATGCAATTAATTAAATGCGTATAAATATAAACAACTCCTCTCCAAATAAGATTAAACTCCCAAAGAAAAATTTTGGCCACTAAATTTGACAAATATGTGAAAATTTGTGTGTAAACCTAAAGGTGGTTGAATGTTTATATCAATTTCTACTTTAATGACTATGAATTAGAATGGGAGCCATCACTATGATCAAAGTGAACTAAGTTGTTATTATTAATTTTTTTAACAAATGGTCCAAAATTTTTAATAATTGGGCAAAATTTTTTTGACGAGCAATAAAATTTGACCACATAAAGAGTTTTCAAATTAGGCTCTAATTAAACTCAACAATACCAACAATTTCAAAATTAATACTCTTGCAATGAGAAAATTACTTCTCCCACAAGAGATAAAATCACCTTTAGTAGCAACCATTTCCAATTCAAAAATGTTTTTACATTTTTTTTCTGCGCACTGTTCTTTGTGTTTGTCCAAGTTCTATGAGCTTCCTCATTGTTTTATGTCTTGTGTGTGTTTAGCAAGAAAAGAAACAGCTGCTAAGAGCATCTCCAATGCACGCGAGCCATTTTGATGAGTTAAAACAATTTTTAGTTTACTACCAGAAAAAAATGCATCGTTACAGTGAAAATAGCTCGATCAAGCTATTTTTTAAATTGCTGCATGTGAGTCATTTTTGTGGCTCACCCAACTTTTAACTATCATTCTTTTTTGGCTCACTCACATGTGTTGATGTTTGGAGGAAGATGAGATAAGGTGGCAGAAATGGCTAAGGCATTTCTTGAGGCAAATATAACTTAACAAATGGCGTAATCATTTTTTGCCTCACTTGATGCATCATGCATTGGAGCTGTTCTTTTAATCTTCAAAGCTAGAATATAGCTTTGGCTCACAAAATGAATTATGCATTGAAGTTGCTATAGGTGTAACATGGCTGATTCGAATTTGGGGCCCTACATTTTGTAAATCCAGCTTAAATCAAAACCAACCTGATTTTCTTGAATAAGCCCAAAAGGCCAAAACCCAATACTTGGTCCAACCCTCGCCTAATTAGTTAAAATTCTACCATGGAGACATGCGGTATCTTCCTTTGTTAAATTGGTCCTATATTTGTGGGTATCCACCTCTCTCAATTCCATGTTTTGTAGACAATTCCTTACCCTTTCATAAACTTCTCCAAATCCAGAGTTTGCGAGGCTTATTTTCCTTGCAATAGTTAGCCACACGCGAGAATCTTGTAAACCAAGGAATCAGGATATTAATAAGGGCTCGTTTGGTCCTTCAGTATTCCATATTTTATATATATAGTATCAAAGGCGCAACTCCATCACCTCCAATGACACTACTTAAAAAAAACTAAAGCCATGATTATAATTGATATTATGAGATCAACTTTCAGAAATTGATGAAATGTCACTGTTTTGAATTTTCCGCTGTCATTTATGATGATGACTATTATTCTCTTGAATTTTTATATTCAATGTGATGAATTTGTACGTTTAATACTATGAAAAATACTTAATATATAATTGTTTAATATCCCTTTGGATGCCCCAAAAGGCTCTTAATCTCCAATATGTCTGGCACGTCTAAAACCCGGTTCTCCACAATTAAATCTCCGGCTGACAAATAAGGGGATTCTCAGGTTATCATTAAGGCTTGTAGAGAACATTTCTTTCGGTCATGTTTCTTGCCAAGCAAATCGTGCCGGGGATATTTCTACTAGTTTTGGTTATTGTATCTTAGATATTAGAATTTGGAAGTATAATTTTCTTCTATAATTTTACTTATGGTGTGGCTCTGCCTCATTAATTGCACTTGATCTCTTATTTAATAAAATTTTTATTTATAAAAAAAAAAAAAAGGTATGTTTGGTCATACAAATGGAAATTAAACAATTATATTTGTTTTGCATTATATTAATTATATAAAGGCACAAATTCGTCATCAAGAATGAGTGTGAAAATTTATAATAGAGACGTTTCATGAATTTTTAAAATTGATCCTCTAACATGAATCGAGAGTTCAAACTATTTCACAAATGGTGGTGAATGAGAGGCCTATACAATTAAATTCTTGCATTGCGGGGAGATGCAGGCCAAGAGTGGTGGACGAAAGATGGCGATGACTTCAATTTTTTTAATTAGTCTTAACTTAGAAGATGAATTTTGTTCTCAATACTATGTAAAATACCTAAAATTGTTCATTTTCCTTTTGAACGGCCAAATTGGCTCTAATTAACTAACATCCTTGAAATCTTCCCCCCTGAGCATGAAATGAATATCGAACAGATCGATGCGGGGGAATGATCTTTAGTCTCTAGGGACCTTTGGAGACTGCAGGCTGCTTTAACATCAACATGAAGCAATTAATTAAATGCAGTAAGTGATATAGGAATACATACCAACATACAGAAAGAAATATTGAGGATATGACGGTTCTTAAGGTTCTAGTATTAAAATGGGGGCAGCACTTTGTAATTTTCAACATTATATGCCCTTTGTAGAAAATAAAATCTAAACATAGCAGCGGAGTGTATTTTTTCAAAAATGTAATTGATTTTTCAAACTTTCCGAGTAAAAATATCGGACTAATAATTTTTTTTATCAGCATATGAGACAAATAATTCTTCAGTGGTTAGATAAAATGAGGCAGCTTAATGGACTTATCTTTCATCGTTCATTAATTCGTAACACTCTCTCTCTCTTTTGATGCAACCCACATTAATTAATTAGAAGAAAAAAAATCTGTTTGAATTTTTCAAACTTGACAATTCTCTCTCTAGGTTTCTGTCTCAAAGTCCATGTATTTATGTTGGCATATTCCATGCCAAAATAATTGTTTGTAAGTCTTATTTTGATTGAAGTTGTTTTAAAACTACCAAGGAACATCAAAATCAAGTTTTTAAAGCTATGCGACAAGATCACACTCACACTTGAGGTAAGGTAAGTGACATCTGAACCAATAAGACCATAAGTGGATATATAGAATGAATTTAACATCATGTTACCATAAGAGCATCTCCAGTGATGTGAGTTAAATTACATGTACTATTGCTATTTTAATACATGCTACAATACCAAATGCTATAATTTGGACTTGAATTGGTGCAAGAAGAAACTCAAACTGATGAAATTTTTTTTTTTATAATTTGATTATGAATTCTATACATTTTTTGAAAACTCTATGAATCTAACTTCCAATGTGAAAAACAATTAGTCAATCAAAAGTTTTTTGAGGGAGTTATCATGAATTTTGTAAAGGTGTGTTGATGCTAAAAAATAGAGGCCAATCGATTGGGCGACCCCTCCAAAAAGTGAAATATACTTTTATTTACCGAAATCTTTTCCTACTACACATAAGAGAAAGAAGTGCCACTAAACCATAAGACCACAAGGCCATTGACTACAAAAGCAACTAGGAGAAGGAAATTCAGAGTATGATTTTTCTAACCCCAGCCACACTTTCCTTATCAGCTTTCCCTCACATGACAAGAATTTCACATGAAAGTGGGTTTCACGCTATTTAAGAGAAATAAAAATTGAAAGCAATAGATGATTGCATGAGACGGTGAGTCTGACATGTGCTTTAGAAGAAATGACTAAGAGAAGAGGAGTAATGTTATGTTGACTAACTCATTTGTCCAAAATTTGTATGCCCAACTAATACGATGACTGATGCAACAATCATTTGGGTTAGTTTTTACTTATTATGTGGGTCTTTTTTATTTTTTTTTTTATTTTATTAAATCAAACGATAAAAGAACACATATATACACATTCATGTATAGTCAAAATCAAGACCTTCCCACAAAACTAACGTCCTTATTGGGGCAAGATATGCCATTAGATCCAAATGACATTCGTAATTACTATTATACATGAGTTGGGAAATCCAATTTATACTAAGAAGTTGAACTCTTTATCATTTTCCTCAAGGCTAATGGTATGACAGTATAGTGACATTAATTCTACTCACTTGTTAAGTAAAATATCTTGAGTTTAAGCTTATGAAAAAACTTTGATACTCATTTGTTGATATTAGGAAGAGCCACGTAAAGGTAAGTTCTATCGTTTGTAAAAAAAAACAAAGAAGGGTGGGGGAGTGGGGGAAGGGGAACCATTTAAATCGTTGCAAAATGTTTATTTAAGGCACCGGCCAATCTGAGCAGAGAAATTCAAGCTAAGAAATTTAGAAGCTCTTCCAACAATGGCAAGCAACAAATGCCTTACCACTTCAATTTTTGTTCTCATCTTGTCATGTTTGTTCATGGGAAGAGGGCCTTACACTTCAGATGCACAGAACGACACCATCAAACCCGGCGACGTGCTCGAGTACTCCAAACAGCTGGTCTCGCCCAGAGGAATCTTCGTACTAGGATTCTTCACTGCCTCGTATTCGAACTACATTTATTTAGGAATATGGTACAAAAAGGACCCTGAAAGGGAAATCCATATATGGACGGGTAACCGAAATGATCCACTAACAGATAGCGGAAATCTCACCATGGATGCTGATGGCAAATTGAAGATCCTACACAGTGGAGGAACTCCGATCGTCTTGAATTCTGATCAAGCGGTGGCTCAAAACTCAACGGCCACTCTGACCGATTCTGGCAATTTTGTGGTGACTGATTCCACCAAGAGGGTCTTATGGCAAAGCTTTGATTATCCTTCCGCCACGCTTGTGTCTGGGATGAAATTAGGCACCAACTATCAAACGGGCCGAAAATGGGTACTCAAATCATGGACAAGCCAGGCAGTTGCAGCACCAGGGGGTTTTTCTCTGGAATGGAACAACATCACCAATGGTACAGGACAATTGATGATGAGACGCCGAGGGGACATCTACTGGACTAGTGGGATGTTGAACACTCAGGATCGGATTTTCCCCAACATTCCTTGGTTGAGAAATCCTGACTCTAATCATTACGAGTTTAGCTATGTCTCTAATGAGAATGAGAGTTACTTCAATTATTCAGTCACAAATGATAGCGTCACTAGGTGGACAGTGTGGCCGGAAGGGTGGCTTTACGACGTTCGTTATGTTCAGCTTGGGCCATACTATCCATGTGACTGGTATACCACGTATCCTGGGTGTGCAGTGCTGAAGCGACCCGGATGTAGAAGTAGCAACGATAAGTTTGAACGACGACAGGGTTCTTTCGTCGTATCGCCCTTCTTGTATGATGAAAATTCGAGTATTGGTGTGCTTAGCGATTGTTTCAGTCGATGCTGGAACAATTGTTCTTGTGTTGGATTTGACACGGTTAATCCCGATGGTACTGGATGCCAGTTTTGGAACAACATTTCGAGCTTTGAACTAAGTGGCAGTGGTCGTTCGCCATACGTGTTAAAGTCAACGGATATTCACAGCATATCAAAAACTGGTAAGGATTAATTCAAACAAAATCTCTCTCTCTCTCTCTCTCTCTCTTTCTCTTCATGACGAATTAATTAGAAGAAATGTGGAGACACTTCACCACATGGGTTTTCATTTGCCTAAAATAACACTATTAAATTGTTTAGGAAAGAAACGGAGGATATTGATCATCGTTGTTGTAGTGGCTGTTCTAGCGACACTTCTCTTAGGCTTCTTGTTCTATTTGAGGAGAAAACACACAGGTATTGTTAATTTGGAATTTGGTAGATCAGATCAATGTATTCGTCCCTCTGACCTATATATACAAGTCTAACAATGAACTAGCTTTTATATATGCAACAGGTGAGATCGAAAGATATGAGGACAATACATTGCTTGAATTAACAACTTCAAACATGTTTAATGATTCAAATGAGAGTGGAAGCAACAGGAAGAAAGTTCACGATGTGAAAGTATTCAGTTTTGCATCTATAATGGACACCACTAATAATTTTTCAGATGAGAACAAACTTGGAGAGGGTGGTTTTGGTCCTGTTTACAAGGTAAGTTCTAAAGTGGATTATTGGGAGAATAGGTGCATGCATTGATTAATGGCTAAATTTAGAGGTTTTTCATGGATCATATTTAGGGAGAATTACATGGAGGGCGGCAAAAAATAGCAGTAAAGATCGAGGCTTTCAAGGGGATCCGGACAAGGTCTGGAGGAGTTCAAAACTGAGATTAAACTAATTGCCAACCTTCAACATATGAATCTTGTTAGACTTTTGGGTTGCTGCATTCAAGGAGACGACAAGATGTTAATTTATGAGTATATGCCCAACAAAAGCTTGGACTTCTTCCTCTTTGGTTCGAAATGCTTTCAAATTTATGTTTCTATTTGTTTCATGTTCATATTTTCTTTTCTTTTCTTTTTTTTTTTCTTTTCTTTTTTTGGGTCTAAAAAGGTTACTGATTGTGTTTATATTATTTTATAGATCCAATTAGAAAGGAGCTATTGAATTGGAAGAAACGTTACAACATAATTGAAGGGATTGCTCAAGGACTTCTTTATTTACATAAATATTCTAGACTTAGAATTATTCATAGAGATTTAAAAGCGAGTAATGTCTTACTTGATGAAAATATGAATCCCAAGATTTCAGATTTTGGCACGGCTAGAATTTTTGGACGAAATGATGTTGAAGCAAATACAAATAGGATTGTTGGAACCTAGTAAGTGAGCATCATATCTATATTTACCTATTTCTTTTTCTGCCAATATATATATATATCTATTTCTATTTCTATTTCTATTGCAGTCAAATAAAAAATGTAAATTATTATTAAATGCAGTGGTTACATGTTACCTGAGTATGCCATGGATGGCACGTTTTCAGAGAAGTCTGATGTCTTTAGTTTTGGAGTCCTAATGTTGGAGATCGTAAGTGGCCGGAAGAACAATAGCTTTTATCATCATGACCATGCCATTAACTTAGTAGGATATGTAAGCCAACAAAATTTCAAATTTGTCTACAACATTATGCTTTGCTTTTTACTCATACACGTATTAGTTTCCTAATAGGTTTTTCTTTTTCTTTTTTGGAAAAATAAAAATGTTTCAGGCTTGGGAGTTATGGAAAGATGGAGCCATCTTGGAGCTAAAGGATTCGATGCTTGAAGATTCCTTGATACGACAAATATTGATATGCATTCATGTTGGTCTCTTGTGTGTACAAGAGAATGCAATCGATAGGCCAACCATGGCAGACGTTATTTCTATGCTTACCAGTGCAGCCAAGTCACTTCCTGACCCAAAAGAACCAGCTTATGCTCAACTAAGCTTGAAACTAAGCCCGAAACAGAATGAAAAATCATCAAGTTATTGTGCAGCAAGTTGTTCTTCTGAAAGCCCGGTAAAGATAGAAATTCTACTATGTATCCTCTCCTAAAAACATAGCAAAACATATCTTTCATAACACCTAAATTGCACCCTCTCTATTTAAATGCTCTTTTAATTGGTAATGCAATGTTATATGTCTCTTCCTCCTCCCTTCCTCTTTTTTCTTTAACCCTTCTAGTAAGTACCCATCATCATAACCAACAAATAAACAAGTCCTGGCCCTTTATTTCTTTATCATCCTCTTTAATTTTTGTTTCCCTCAAAATTGACTTCTTTTGAAGTTTGAATGTGATTGGGCCTTGTGTTTATGAAGTGTACGTTTTGATTGGTTGGTATGATCGCTAATAGGGGTTTGACATGTGTCTTTTGGGAAGTTAATTTGGTCCTCGTTTTCGTATCATGCAGTTGAAGGTTGGTAGATGATGGACATCTTTATGGGTTTTGAAGTGGAAGGATGGCAACTTTTTCTAGTCGAAGGAAAACTGCTAAGGCAGTTATCTGTAGGTGGCATGATTTCAAGCCCAGAAGTAACCGCTGGTGACTTCCAACTGTTAGAAGAATTGGCTGCTATCTATAAAATGCAGAAATGAAGATTGAGGAATAGTTCCACAACCAACATCCTTCACAGGATTCTCTTTTCAGGAGTAGTTCAATTTAGTTTCCAACAAACATTTCCATTTCACTTGTGTAATTTTTTGTTTATGTTCTTGTTTGTAGCTTGCAACAAACTTCATTGGATGCTTTGTGCTTGTAATCATCTTACTCTCATGTGTTGGTAATGTGTTTCCTATTTCATTTCCATTTTCATTTTGTTTTATTGCTAACAAGTTCTTCAAGTCTATTTCTTTTTAGACATTCACACTAAGACCTTGAAGGAACAACCCTATCCTTTAAATAATCATTTGACTTTAAGAAAAGTAACCAACTAGGTGGTTATAGTCTACGACTATAAGCTTACGACTGTAATCTTTTGGCCTAGAAGGTGCTAAGAGTCGTATACGTGTGCATGACTTTAAGCTGAACTTAGTCCTGACACACCCACGTAATTTGTAGACCGTGGGAAAACAATTTTTAATGCAAACAATTTTGCTTTAGTTATTTTCATGATATAGATTGGCAAAGTTTCATTGAGAATGTTTCCATTAAAGTATGCTTGTATGAAATGATTATTAACCGCGTGTAGATTTCTATTTTACTCTTCATTATTTTAATTAGTCTGATTCAATAGTGTAAAGTAATTTTTGATGTTTGAGATGAGAATATCTATAATAATATAAAGGGGTTGCATTTTGGTTGGATGTACATATTGAAGTATTAAGACTCCCCACATCAATTTCTAAGATAGAAAAAAAAAATTGGGTTAAAGTGGTTTTTTAAGATAAAAGAGGTGGTTTCTCTCTATCATAACGTACTTCCCACCTATTCTCTCTCATTAACCACTTAATATTACATTGTTTTCTTCAATTTGAATTCAAATTTGAATTATTTTTTATTTTTTAATCTCAACACCCGTTTTTATACTAAATAAATTTAAACTTTTGTCTACATTTTTTTGGGGAAGTCTTTGTAACTTTTATATCTTTACTTTTATTGGACAATATAACTATATTGTATATGAGGAAAAAAAATAACTTTATTTTTTTGACAAATGAAATTCTTAATTCAAAAATTTTCTTTGTTAGCATATTAATAAGACGTCTTCGATCTAATAAAAGGTCTGGATATATTGATACATGGAAAACAGCCTACCCATTTAATCCGCTGTTGGAAAACAACCCACCCTTTCCAAAAGGCCATCCCACATAATTGATAAATGGGCATCTTTCCCATGAAGTTAGTCTCCAATTGACCTTGGCCAAAGCATCTTGGTTAGCCGAGTCACACTAACTCATTGCCAAGCCTGGAGCCCCCATTCCTCTTGGACTCTTTTTAACTCTTTGGGCCTGTTTGGAAACTTTAAAAACTGGATCAGACGAGATCCAGTTCATAATTGTTATCTACTTTTTAAATAAATCAACTCACAGTTGGTTTAAAAACAATTGTGTTTATGCCTTATTTTCGTATTAAAGCTGAACTATTTAGCAGGAAAAAGAGACTTACCAAACAATGTAAAATCAAAACTTATCAAACTTATCCTCAACTGGCTAAGTTTTCAAGTTTGTCAAACAACTCTTTTAATGAGATAAAGTTTCTTCTCATCATCACAACTAACTCCAAATGAAATCTTGATTCAGTCCAATCTACTCCACACATTTTTGGAAAAGGGAGGTATTGCATTTAGTACACAAATTAATGACACACAGGTACACCAACCAGCTTAAGATAAAAAGTTTAATTTTTAGTTTAAATTGTAGATAACCCTCCTAAAGTATGAGGGGGGGTCAGCAAATAACCCTCCTTATGTTTTAATTTTACCAATGTGCCTCCCATGTATTTTAATTTTTGTCAATGTGCCCCACCGTTACTTGCAATTAATGAAAATTAACCAAAAATAGTCACATGCTACTTAATAATTGACCCATGTTGTCCAAAATGCCCTTGGTGTGTGGGTGCATGTGAGGGGAGGGTGCAAGATTTTTTCGTCTTTTTACTACTACCATTAACACTGTTAAGCTCAAATTCAAATATAAGGGGGTTATCTGTTGACTACCCAATACTTAAGGGGGGCTATCTGCAATTTACCCTAATTTTTACCCAGACAACTTGGTACCCTTTACCATGACAACCGGGGACTCCCAGGTGTTAGTGGTAGCTTGGTATTTCCCATCATGACAAATAGGACTCCCAAGTACTAGTGTAGCAATAAAGGGGGTGTTTAACGAGGAAGTCTTTCTATGTAATTGTGATACAATCATGTGGTATCATGAGTCAATGAATGAAGCAAAATGGAAATGTCAAGTCAAAAAGTGATTTGACATTCACACTTTACTTTACTCTCATTGATTGGTGATACCACTTCAACCATATCACAATTACATATAAGTTTTTCTCACATTTAATTTGTCAACAGCATGGATTTTTGGTGATTTGTTGAATTACTTATAAAAGGAATTTAGAAAAGGAAATACTTCATAACCGGCATCAAGACACAGAGACACTTATTTGTAAAAACATATGAGACCCATATGTTAGACACACAATCCACACAGTGTTATTATTACCTTTTGCAATAACAAAAAACTTATCATACTAGTCAGACCCTTTTAAGAAATGGTTGACATTTTATAAAAGCACGCAACTGTACGTGTAGCTAGCTAGTAACCATGTAGTTTTACAGTTCACTTGACATGGAGCTGCATGGTGATACGCACAGGCAAATTTAAAGTGGGGGGCAATGGGAGCAGATTCTCCCACAGAATCAATGAAAGGTTTTGGGATTAATTTATAATTTCTAAAACTTTTAATATTGTTTAAAATTGCCCCGGTCGTATTACTCGGAAAAGGACTTTTGGCCACTTTACATTTTTTAAAAAGTTTTAGGATCCTTTAAAATGGTAAGGCAAAATAAGTAAAAGATACATATGACTATGGATTTGGATTTGCCGCAATTTGGTGTTTTAACTGCACCGTGCAGTAGTCAGGCGATTGGCGACACGTGGCAAGGGTTGCAATGGACGGCCAAGATTTGAGAGTTGCGTTTGGAGGCATTTATGCCTAACGCCGTTTGTGGAACGGAGCGCAAATGCTCCCAGATCACTCTCTCCTCTCCTCTCATCCCTCTCCTTTTCGCCTCCCACCATGGCAGTCGGTGCGGTGCAGTTTGCTCCTTCCCCGGTGACGATAGTATAATGGGAGAAGAATGAATGTCACGTACGGCGCTGCCGAAGGAGCTCTTTCAAGAGCCAACCTTGGATACTAAAGAAAGGAGTGATCGAGGACAGATCATAACCCAGAGATAAAGGCTTTTTACTTAAAGAAAGATCTCTACAAAGGAACAAAGGATTTGTTAACATAAAGTAAGTAGTTATTTGCCAGCCTTGAACTTGAAGCGGATCTCCTATGCCTATTCAAGACAAGACCTTTGGGCCTAAAAAGCTCTCGAAAAGCTATAGGGGGATTGGATTTCTTTACTTATTTCTTTTATTCGATTATTCATTGATCGCTTCTTAGTCGGGATTGGCTCGTGCATCGACCCAGGAAGAATCCATTCTAAGCCTCACCAGCTTCATCTTATTGTTTATAACCCTCCGCCCCGCCCTTGCTCGATCTCACTTCACCCGTCGGCGCACTCTTTAGATATGAAAGGAGGAGGAAGTAATAGGGGTAAATGAAACCCAATCTAGAGAGAGGGGAAGTAATAGAGAGGGAGAGGTGAGAGTTCATCAGCGGGAAGGGGGGTTTGGACATGCCGTGGATGGGGGCTTAGAGGCCAAGAAAGAGACGAGAGGAGAGGAGAGGAGAGAGTGGGCGAGACCATTAGCAGCAAACAGCGTTAGGGATAAATGCCTCCAAACGCAGCCCTCAAATCCTGGCCGTCCATTGCAATCGTTGCCATGTGTCGCCAATCGCCTGACTACTGCATGGTGCAGTTAAAACACCAAACTGCAGCAAATCCAAATCCTATGACTATGAGCCCTTCTCTCTCTCTCTCTCTCTCTATATATATATATATATATATATATATATAGGATAACGATTAGTTAAACACATGCTGATATAAGTCATATTAGTTTTCACATTTAGGATTTTTCTTAATGTGTGTGTGTGTATATATATATATATATATATATATATATATATATATAGATATATCCAATCCAATGAGCACGTGCTCACCTAACTTATATATATCAAAACCATACATTAGAGATTGTACCCCTTATATTGACCCAATATACTCCATAACCCACCATTGCACGAGTACAACCCCCAATGCATTATATCCGCACATCCTCGATCATAGAATTGATTATATATATATAGGATGATGATCAGGTAAGCACATGCTGATATAACTTATTAGGAGTTGTGCCTTATGCATTAATGGAATCAGGGTAGGTCCTGAGTTTTTTGGGGCCCTAGGCGAATTCTTAAAATGAGGCCCTCTATCAATATTCATACACACAATAAAATTTATACATTTGGGCTATTATACATGAACTTAGGTTAGGAACTTGGAAATTATTCGGGGCCCTTAAACTTGGATTGGGACTTTTGCTTATCTAGTAATTAAAAAAAAAAAGAAAAAATGTACTTTTTTTTTGGACTCACTACAAGGGTACCAACTAAGTTGGGGCCCTTATTTTTTGTCAAAATTTTGGGGCCTTAGGCAACTGCCTGAGTGGCCTTACCTCAGGGTCAGCCCTGAATGAAATATGAGATATATTGGACCAATGCAAGAGATATAATCCTCAATGTATAGTACTGATATAACTTATATCAACACGTACTGATGGGAATATTGTATATATATTATGATTTATTATAATGCCAAATTAGTCCTCTTAGATTTGTTTCTATCGGATGAGACTTACAATATTATGAAATTCGCGAGGAAAATATATACAGAGAGTGACTTACTTTGCTACCGAAAACAATCGCCATGTTTTATAAATAAGCTTGTAAAAACATCGTAACTCCATCTGTGCATATAAGGGAAAACCCTTTTGGATTTGTTTAAAGGGATTTCGGAGAGTCCAAGTCGCTTTAGCGCGCACCACCGTGAGCAATAAATATTCTCTATACTCCGTGTATCCTTAATTTGAAGTTTCGGACACCCACTGAAGAAAAAAAAAATTAATAAATAAATAATTCTATTAAATGAATCGTCAATCTTCTCTACGCATGAAATAATATACATACATATATATATATATATATATATATATATATATATATATATATATATATATATATATATATATATATATTTTAATGATTTATTTATATCATGAGGTTCCAGATGCTTTTTGGTTGACTAATTCTCTGGGCACATGCAATCCCCCGATCCACTTGCACCATGTAATCATAGGATAATATCCATATGGGTGGCCTTAGGGGGATTTGTGAGAGTTGAACCCAAGATCCAAAGACCACTCAGTCCACCCAAGTTCTCCATTTTATTACTGCTCCATGTTATTTTAAGGATCCAAGTTGTGCCAATATTTTTGTGGAACTAAAATCTGATGGGAAATTTTATGGTAATCCAAGATATATAAAAAAAAAAAAAGAAAAAAAAAAAAGGATATCATATTTCAAGTGATAAGTAGTCACATTTTGTGATAAATAATCATATTAATTTGTGGTATCTTTTTCGAGTCACTTTTATGTGAATGGATTCGGTGCTAAGTTTTTGTGCTAAGTTGCAAAAATTCAACACCGTGCTAAAGGTTATTGCGGCCATCGGATATTTTTTGGACGGTCAAAATAAAAAATAAAAAAATAAAAAAACTATTGAAATAACCAAAATGATTTCAATGACAACTTTTTTATTTTTTTAATCGCGACCATCAAAAAAATCATCCAACGACTACAATGACCTAACTCAGCACTACATCTGTGCTCAGTTTTATTAAAATTTGACTTACCATAAATGTATACAACAAATATGATTTCTTACCTCTTGGGATACATACCCAAAAATATCATAGAATTTCTCAAATCCGATAACGATGGGATGTTTACTAGATTAGAATGATGACAAACCAAGAATCCTGTACAACAAAAATAAGACTTACTTAGCATTTGAGCCAGATGGCTCCCTTGTAGATTTTTTGAATCCAAGTAACCATCATCAATTCTATAAAACTGTTTACACTAAAATTTTATCCATTGACACGTGTTATTTTGTGACCAAAAGGTGAGTCTATAGTTTATAGGGGAAATTAGCAAAAAGTCTATTTTTATAGGACTTATAGAAGCATAAGTCTATGTAGCAAACTTATGCGGTCATAAGTCCACTTTTAAGTAAAATGAGTTTACTTTTATAACTGAGGTAAATGTATAAAGTCAAGTTCACCCTTAAGTGTTATTTTTTGTTTTCAAATTTTAAAATGACAAAACTTTTGATCTAGATATCGATTTCTAATAAAATTTATATATTTGAAATCTATTCGTCGAGCTTTTCGAAATAAGACCCATGATGAAAATAAAATTATGTATAAAAAAAAAATAGTTACATTGATTACATATTTACATGTATCGGTTTTAAAATAAATAAACATGTAACTATTTTAATGTGGGTTCAATTTTGTACAATTTCCCATACAAAATTATTTAATTTATTAGATGTAACTATTGAATTAGTTAAATTGATGTGTTTCAAACTAAAAATTTGTAAGATTTAAATATTTTGTAACTAAAATTCAATCACAATTGACTTAAAAGTAATTGTTTTCATGTAACTATTTTTTTGTGGGTTTAGTACATACATCAGTCACAAGTAGATGTTTACCTAGATTTAATTGATTCTTTTTTTTTTTTTTTGGAAAAATTAGGAAAAAGACTCGTGATAAATATAAAATTATGTATTGAAAAAAAAAAAAAAAAAACAGTTACATTGATCATATGTAACTTTTTAAGAGGAACTTTTTGTTACATAATATGAAGGGGTAATATTGTCTGAAAATATCTAAGAGGGACCTTTGGCTACATAAAATTTTATGATAGACTTATGACTGCACAAGTCTAACTTTATGGACTTGTGGCCAAAGACCCCTAGTTTATAAAAGTGTAAGAAAATTGATTATTTTAGGTCGAGGATTTTCAGGCCGATGAAATAAAGGCCAAGGGTAGGTGGTTAGAGAAGTGATGTCCTCTGACTAATGATAATTCTAGTTAGTTACAAATGGGCCATGTGGCAATCATGTAGTTAGGTTGGTTGGATTTTTTACCAACAAGGGTTTGACACATGTCTTATGGAAAGGTAACTTGATTTTTATGCATGATATGTAGGTGAGGGAACGTGGGGAGTTTAGTAGGTTGATGCATTCAGTTCAAGGAAGTTAAAGTGGACCGGTGACAAGATTTCCTACATCAAATAAAACTGTCAAGGTAGTTATGGGGAAGTGGCAGAAGTTCAGGCTTAGAAGTAACTGCCAATAACTTCCTGATGGATTCTGGAAGGTAGAACAATGAAGGATTTCCCTACTGTCGTCAGACTATGTATCACATGTAGGAGTTTGGGAAGGAGAGAATACATACGTACTGTTATATTTTTATGAATGAGAGAAGGGTTGTTGTAGGGTGTATTTATAGACACCCAAAGGTGTCAATTGTGACCATTGAGATGATCTCAATGGTCATTAGACACCTATGATGACTCATGACCTCTTCTCAATAGTCATACCTATTCAATCACCAATGGGGTGTGATGGTTCATTCTTTACAATGAACCATCATACACCCTATCTTTTCTCCTACATGGGAAATTGGGATTCTCTCTCCTGGAAGTTATAATCCTAAAGTAAATAATACGGTGTAGTGATGTACACCGTATCTCATGTTTGTCACAATGAAATTCTTCAATCTCCCACTTGACAAATATGAGATAACATGATAACTTCCTCTAGTTAGTTACCACGGTTGAATATCCTCCAGAATTCTTCAATTGGGCACTAACTTTCATCTGAATTTTCTTCAGATCGACGTCAAATGATAGTATGACTATACGTGCACACGCTTTTACCATTCTTTTCTAACCGCATCTATTTCCCAATGTATCAATTTCTTGATATGTTATAGACGACTTCTATTCACTCTATTTCAAGTGAATTGCACCAATATACTTGTAACAGGGAACCATAGTTCACCACCCCAGTTACTATTGGCGACTTCAGCCAAACACTAATAGTGTTGACCTGCGCTCGATTTTTAGATCAAGTACTTCCTTCTAGGTCATCGCAAAGGTTTTCCTTGATTCAATTTATCAGCGACTTTAACACTATGCGCCTAAGTGTTATGCAGAATCAATTAGGTGTTTATTGTGAACTTTACATCCTCAATCATTCTCGTCATAACCTTGTTACCTCGTTAGTGTCCTCTATCTTATTTTTAACCAATATTTTCCCCATAAATAGATAGAGTTGCATCATCTTGTTCTTCTTAGGCGTCCCCAAGATCCATCCAATGATGCACTATACTGCATGCTTTTCTACAACACCTAGGTGTTTCTTAATCCCATTGTAGCCACATGTTCTCTGAACTTTTCCAGAGATAATCCCTTGGTCATGGGATCAGCCACCATCCATTCAGAGGGTATATATTCGATTTTGATTTCTCCCCTCTCCACTATATCTTGTATATAGTGGTAGCTCACGTCAATGTGTTTTCCTTTTGAGCTATTTGCTCCACTTTTCATCAAAGCGATGGCAGACTGATTATCACAATACACATTGACTAGTCTATTTGGTATACCTAATTTCAAATTATCCATAAAGCGCTTTATCCAAACTGCAGTACTTGCTGCTGTGCTACATGCTATGTATTCAGATTCCATAGTGAATTTTGCAACACAACCTTGTTTCTTACTTAACCAAGAAACAGCGGTTCTGCCTACCATAAATATATAGCCACTAGTAGACTTTCTATGATCTATATCACCTGCAAAATCTGCATCACTGTAGCCTACAATCTCTAGATCTTTTAAACCAAAACAAAGTTTCATGCTTTTAGTTCCTTGTAAATATCTGAATATCCTTTTTACTGCTTGCCAATGTGTCTTTCCTGGATTGGCTTGATATCTGCTTACCAATCCAACTGCATGACATATGTCAGGCCTTGTACTTGTCATAGCATACATGAGACTGCCCACAGCCTGGGCATAGGGGATTTGTATCATATCTTTTTGTTCTTCCTCATTTTGTGGACACATTGACTTGCTTAGGCTTAAGCCTTTGCAAACAGGTGTACTTATTGGTTTACATTTTTCCATGTTAAACCTTTTAAGTACTTTTTCTAGATATTTTTCTTGATCTAGATATAATAATCTTGAATTCCTATCTCTAGAAATTTTAATTCCTAATACATAGGAAGCTTCTCCCATATCTTTCATTTCAAATCTAGATCCTAGGTATTTCTTTGTTTTGTTCATTATATCCGTATCATTTCCTGCTAGTAATATATCATCAACATATAATGATAATATTGCTAACTTTTCTTTGGATTTTAATATATATACACAGTGATCTAGTGGACTCATTTCATATCCTAATCCAAGGATAGCTTGGTGGAACTTCAAATACCATTGTCTTGAAGATTGTTTGAGTCCATATAAAGATCTTTTTAGTTTGCAAACTTTATTCTCATGTCCCTCAATTTGAAAACCTTCAGGTTGATTCATATAGATGTCTTCCTTTAATTCCCCATTTAGGAATGCGGTTTTGACATCCATCTGATGTAGCTCTAGATCTAATTTAGCCACAATTGACATGAGAATTCTAATTGATGTAAATTTTGCCACAGGTGAATATGTATCCACAAAGTCTATACCGGGTTTTTGTGTGTAACCCTTTGCCACTAATCTTGCTTTATATTTATCCAAAGTTCCATCTGCTTTTAATTTCTTTTTGAGAACCCACTTGCATCCAATTGATTTTCTACCCTTTGGTAGATCAACAAGTTCCCATACTCCATTGTTTTCTATAAAGTCTAGTTCCTCTTTCATAGCCTTGTGCCATTCCTTGCTATCATCCATTTTCATGGCTTCAGAGAAACTTTTAGGGTCTTCACTTACATCTTCTATATCTTCTATGCTGAAGACATAATAATTTTTCAATTTTACAGATGGTTCCCTTGGTCTTTTCCTCCCACTATTCTGAATATTTGAAGAAGGTTCATTAATTTCCTCACTATTAATCATTTCTTGATTAATAGGGAAATTTTCTTGTAAAGTGGGCATCTCTTGATCTTCATCTAAGAGTTTTATATTTTCCAAAGGTGTCACCACGTTAGTGGTTTCCATAAAATGGGCATCCCTACTTTCAATTAATCCCTTTTCTGAATGGAAAAACCGATATCCACTACCATTGTCAGGATATCCAATAAAACAACATTCCCATGTCTTATTACTTAATTTATTTCTAAGAGGTTTTGGTATCAACACATGCGCTTTACATCCCCAAACTCTTAAGTTTGAAATGTCAGGTTTATGACCAGTCCATAACTCATAAGGTGTTAAGGGTTTGGCTTTTGTTTTAACTCTATTCAGAATATATGCTGCAGTTGACAGGGCTTCACCCCAAAAATGTAAAGGTAAATCAGTATATGCCATCATGGATCTTGTCATATCCATTAGAGTTCTATTTCTTCTTTCTGCAATTCCATTTTGTTCTCGAGTATATGGCATAGTGTAAATATGCCTTATTCCACAGTTTTTGCAGAATTCATCAAAAGCTTCATATTCCCCTCCTCTATCATTATTTAAGGCTTTTATGGGTCTACCTAATTGAGTTTCTACTTCTATTTTAAATTCTTTAAATTTGTCGATAGCATCTGACTTATATTTTATTAAATAGATATACCCATACCTTGAATAATCATCAGTAAATGTTATAAAGTATTCCATTCCTCTATGTGTTTTTGTTCTTAAAGGTCCACATATGTCTGAGTGTACTACGTCAAGTAAATCCAATGACTTCCAACTTTTAGAAAAAGCTTTCTTAGTTAGTTTACCTTTGATACATGGTTCACATGTATCATATTCAATCGGATTTATTTTAGGCAGTAATCCCATTTGGCACATTCTTGCCATTTTTGCTTTATTTATGTGTCCTAATCTTAAATGCCATAAATAAAAATCATCATTTATAGTAGAGATATTAATATAATCGAAAAATGGAATATCCTTTATTGAGTACATATCATTAATTCTTACACTTTTTAGAAGGATACGTCCATCCTTTCCAATAGTTACATGACCAGATTTAAATCGAACCTCAAACCCCTTTTTTTCAAGTACAGACACAGAAATTAGATTTCTCCGAATATTCGGAGAATACAATACATTTTGAAGTATTAAATTAGATTCTTTATAAGAAATTTTACAATTACCTTCGCCTAGTACATCTATATATGTATCGTTTCCCATGTAGAGTCGGTGCTCTCCTTGTGCCTTCTCTTTGTAAGTTGTGAAGATATTTCTGTTCTTTGTAACATGTCTTGTAGCTCCTGAATCGATCCACCAATGATCTTCCGCTTCTTGTGTTACCATTGCTTCAGAGACTTTCATGACCATCTCTCTTTTATCATTGATTTTCTTTTTCTTTGGTCTTCGACAATTGATTTGGAAATGACCCTTCTTACCACAATTAAAACAAGTTTTATCTTTCTTTGACTTGGACACTTTGGAATTTGATTTCTTGCCTCTTGGTTTCCAAGAGTTTTTCTTTGTTTGTTGTTTTGAGGTTTCCTCTGCTAACATCAAGTTTCCACGTCCTTTTTCTTTCTTTCTTCTATTCATTCTTTCCTCTTCAAGGGCCAATAGTGCAGGTAATGTGTTCATGGACAATTTTCCTTGTCCATAAGTTATTGAAGTCACTACATGATCCCATGATTTTGGAAGACTATTAAGGATAGTGGATACTTGCATTTTGTCGGAAATTGAATGCCCAGCGATAGATAGATCTTTTGCTATGATTTCCATCTTTAGCACATGATCCCCTATGCTATCATTTTCGGACATTTGAAGCCCTGTATACTTATCTAATAATAATTGTATATAGGTATCGGATTTTGGTCCATATTTATCCTCAAGAGCATTCATGATTTCTTTTGCAGACTTAAAATCTTCATAGAGAGGAATTAAATCATCTTGCATATGATTTAAGATGGATGCTCTTGCAAGCATATCATCTTCCTCCCACTTTTCTTTTAATTTCAAAGTGTTTGGGTCATCTAAAATTTCTATTGGTTTTTCTTTTGTGAGAACATATAGGGTCTTTTCATGTATTAAGAGAAATGAAATTCTCCTTTTCCAAATTCGAAAGTTTATATTATTTAATTTTTCTATTTTAACTGTGTCAAACATGGCCTTTGCCATTAAAAAAAAATAAACAAATATAATATCTAATTGTGTATTACAGAAATTGTGTAAAAAAAAAAAATAAAATAAATAAATAAATGTGTAAATAAAAATGTGTTTCTAAGTAAATAAAATTCTAATTACTAGAACTACTAGAATAAGCCTGAATTAATTCTCCCTCGGAAGGCAATTTGTTCTTTTGTCCACCAATTTCCTCTTGTAATACACTTTGTACAGCCTGCTCAGAAGTGACTTTTGCTGCGTCCAAAAATTGATTTTGATCCCACGGTTGCGTCCGGGACGCGAAATTTTGTTGGGGTACCAAATTTGGTGCAAATCCGGGCTCGTTTGGACCTCTAATTGGGCTTAAACCCAATGTATCAGCAATTTGGGTCGGTTTTGAACAAAACCGAGAAAAACGGGCCGGATCCGAGCCAATTGGGCTGAACCGGGCCCAATTTGGACCGTAGAAGCGGGCTGGGTAGAGAAAGGCTGATGGGCAGGCGGGTCGAAGCGGCGGGTCAAAAGCGAGCGGGTCAAAAACACGCACAAGCGGGTCAAAGGCAGGTCGCGGAGCGGCCGGCCAAAATGGCCTGATGCCTGGCGCGTACAGGCGCGTGAAGCGCGGGCCGTGCGCGTATGGGCGCGTGACACGCGGGGCTGGCGCGTAGCGGTGCGTGGCACGCGGGGCTGGCGCGTGGCGGCGCTTGAAGACTCTCCTGGGCACGTGGCAGCGCTTGGACACTCCTCGGGGCGCGTGTGGGCGCGTGAAGGGTCTGAACTGGGTTATTTTGCGATCCAGAAATGATTCGGGTCGGGTCCGACGGAAGATTTCACCACTGTTCGTGATTTTCTGCAAAAAACCAGTGTTTTTGACGTTTTTCTGCAAAAAAGACTTCTGTGAATCATCTAAATTGAGATTTTTCTCAGAATCACTGTCTGAAATCTCAATAATTACATTCTTCCCTTTATTAGAACTTTGAATTTCTTCAAAAATTTTGGAAGAATTTGAAGATTTTCTCAAACCCTCTTGAATTTGAGCCTTCTTTTTCTCGTTGTATTCACTTTCAATGATTTTCAAATCTCTTGCATCCGTACCACTAATAATCACTGTTAATGGGCAGGCTTGAGGATTAACAACATTCAAATGATGATTGTAAAAACGAATCGTTGTGTCTACACTTGAAATTTCTTTATCAAGAACACAACGAATTTCATTCAACAATCCTCTTGAATGGTTAACCCTTAATTTCTCTGCGTACTCCCTCGCATTACCAACTCTCTTCATCAACATGTGAACCTGGTTCTGATACCACTGACGGATTCTGGAAGGTAGAACAATGAAGGATTTCCCTACTATCGTCAGACTATGTATCACATGTAGGAGTTTGGGAAGGAGAGAATACATACGTACTGTTATATTTTTATGAATGAGAGAAGGGTTGTTGTAGGGTGTATTTATAGACACCCAAAGGTGTCAATTGTGACCATTGAGATGATCTCAATGGTCATTAGACACCTATGATGACTCATAACTTCTTCTCAATAGTCATACCTATTCAATCACCAATGGGGTGTGATGGTTCATTCTTTACAATGAACCATCATACACCCTATCTTTTCTCCTACATGGGAAATTGGGATTCTCTCTCCTGGAAGTTATAATCCTAAAGTAAATAATACGGTGTAGTGATGTACACCATATCTCATGTTTGTCACAATGAAATTCTTCACTTCCAACGGTTAAAGAATTGGACTATCTTCTAAAAAGTGCAAAATGGACAGGTGGCATAAGTTCAAGGACTAAAGAAAAAACTTTCAAGTAACTCTAACAGTTATATAAAATTTTCACATGTGCTGACACATAACTACGAGGTAGTTATTTGTTCAGGCCGAAGGTAACCACCAGACAATTATTGTTTCAGGCCGGAGGTAACCGCACGCTGGTAACTTCCAATGGTTGGGAATTGACTGCTATATATAAATTTCAGAAATGAAGAAGAAATAGTTCTTCAACCACCATCATTCTCAAGATTTCCTTCATTGGAGTAGTTTAGTTTAATTTTCCAGCAAACATTTCTTTTTTACTTGTGTATTTTGCTTTTGGACGATCTTGTCCGTGGCTTGCAACAAACTCTTTTGGATTTTCTGTACTTTCAATTATGTTTGGTAATGTGTTTCTCACTTTGTTTCCATTTTCAATTTGCTTTATTGTTAACAAGTTTTTCAAGTTTATTTCTCTCTAGACATTCATGCTAAAACCCATAAGAAACTACCCATATCCTTTTCAATCGCCTCAATTTCTTATAAAGTGAAGGACTAGGTGGTTATAGTCCACGACTATAATATCTCGGCCTGGAAAGTACTGGGGGTCATGTGAGCACGACTTCAGGTCGAACTTGGCCCTGGCACGTCCACGCAATCCACATACCATGGAACAATTTTTAGTGCGAACAGAAACCAAGAACTAAAAGCCCCACACAACTACTTTGAATGGAATTACATGAAGCAATTAATGGGTGAGATATTAACTAATTCTATCAAATAATTTGTGATTTGATTACATAAGTTGATCAAAGTTGATGAAAAAATTTTAATTTATCAAATAGAACATCAAATTTTAACCAGCTTGTGTGATCAAACCACAGTATTTTACTATGATTTTTTTGTATCTAATACCAAGAATCATCTGTCTAATGATATAGGCCTTGTTTTGAAAATTATACACTAACTCCTAAAATTGAAGGCGAATTCATCAATACTGCTATGAGATGCCTCCTCTAGTATCTTTTCTCTTTAAGAAATTCAAGAAAGGCCACATACTATCTTGAATTTCCTCTATTTTTTGATATCATTACAGTTATTCTTTTGAATTTTTTATTCAATGGGATATGGATTTGTACCATATTATGTAAAATATATTAATAATTGTTTAATTTCTACTTGGATGATCAAACGGCCCTTAGAGATTCCATTAATTTAGCGTCGTTTTTTTTTTTTTTTTTTGGAATCATGATTAGTCTCGTCCATTAATTGATGATTCTGCCTCAAAGTGACGATGCTGGTTAGAACAACTCGACATCTGCTCCATAGAAGTTCCTGAAATTATTTTTCATTTTCCATATTCCATATTCCATATTCCAGCATTGACTTGATCAAGCTAGGAAAATTATAGGTCCTTCAGGCTGCTGGGAGATAGTCGTGAGTCATGATCGAAGATTTGGACATAGATGGTTTAGTGGGCTTGCCTTTATTGACTTTAATCTTCTAGGTTTTTTTTTTTTTTTTTTTTGGGTGTCATTTCCATGATCCGATCCTATAATTCATGTTGTCTCTTTTCGCTCTGTAACACTCGGAGCTTACTCTGTTTGATCAAAGTCTATTTTCTGGCTTCTCTCTCTTCCTTTTGTTTTTTTTTAATAAATGATATTGCTATAGAAATGGCAAGGGTGTCAAAAACAAGAGCTACGCAGCCACTAGCTACCACGCCATTTCCTGGATCCGATCGACCCTGTAACTTCATTATATGTTTACATGTTATAATTAAGATCCTATGGTATGGATGAAATTGATCAAAGTTCATTTAGGATATTTTACTTTAAAAGAAAATTTTATCGATTTGAGACACGACGCGGATAGCTACCCCCTTTCGGAAGTATGAAGAACTTCATATGGGACGCTTTTGAAGGTTCGAAATCTAATTCTCTTCTCACGCATTTTGTGAAGCGCAAGTAGAGCAGTTTACAAAACCTTTTTACTTATTTATTTATTTTTCTGAATGTCAGTTATCTCCCCTAAGGTTTGATATTGTTCATGCTCTCTCTTTTTTTTTTTTTTTTTTGGTGGGGGGGGGGGGGGGGGGGGGGGGGGATGGGGCCATGGGGGTTGGCAATCTCAATATGCGACATCATGCTATCTGATGGTCTGTCGCATTACCAAAAATATCTTATTGTGGAATTACTAAATTACCTATAATACAAATTTTCTTTTTTCTTTCTTTTCGTTTCCGTACCTATAATCATATATTTTTGGATGACACCAAAAACTAGAGGCCCCAAGTCAATGCCTCACACGAAATTACCTGAATTAATGGGGGCGGCGAGTATTCCTTTCAATCTATCTAATATTGTCCCCAAGTCCATATGCTATCTAGTATCTATGTTCATCAAGTAGGGGGAATTTTAGATATAAATCGGCATACAGGAAGATATTTATAGTTGGTAGTCATTTTTTGCTAAGTTAATAATCATTTATTCAGAAGTTAATAGCATTTTACACTTTTTCCTCCATATACCCTGAAAACCCAAAGGGGCAAGCAGAAGGAAAACGATTGTATGACCGGCTCCAATCCCATCATTTTTTTCTACCTATCTCTCTCATATGAGATGGATCCGATTTCGTCAAGAGAAAGAAAAAGTAGGTGAAAGTAGGTGAACCGTCAACTTTTACATTGCGCCGCCTGGATTAAGTGTCTAAAAGAAGGACATCGAATCTAATATAATATATATAGCGCATCAAGCAGTTGAAATATTCATGCGTAAAAAATTAAGGGGGATATAGCCATTAGTCAAGAAAATAATACTTTTTTATCAATTAGTCAAGTAACTTTCTTTTTAACTCATTTAGTCCATTTTTATCATTACTGACCAAAATACCCTCACATTTATTTATTTCTCCCTCCCTCTCCCTCCACCTACCCCTCTCTATCCTCAACCCTAAAACTAAGACCCTCTCACTGTCTCTCTTTTCTCAAACCCCAACCCAAGCAACAAACTCCGGCGATAGCAAAAGCCAGCCACCACCACCGCCACCCTACACCCACAGCCTCCGTCGGCGTCCTCCTCACTGACTAGCTCTTCATCATTTGGCTGGAAAATCCACTATGGAAGTTTATTCATCGTCATCGTTTGTCCCTCGCCAAAAAAAAAATAAAAAAAATAAAAAAAAAATGTCGTTTCTTCAAAGTTTGGGTGGTAGATCTGAACTCACCACGAAAGGTTTATTCATCTGAAACCACCATGGAGTATTTCTTCTTCTTAGCACCTCCTTCAATGGAAAAAATGGGTTTTTTTTTGCTGAAAAAGTTGCATAAATTTTGGATGGCATATCTGAAGCAATTATGGAGGTCTCTTCTTCATAGTCATTTTTTTAAGGTGTTGAGTCATAGAATTTTCTTTTCTTTTCTTTTTTTAGAAGAAAATATATTCGTGCTGGGATTTTTATATCTATTATTGGAAAAAATGGAGACATTGGAAAAAATAACTTAACCGAATAGGTTGTAAGGAGGTTAGTGTTGTTGTGGCTGGAAGATTTATTTCAAATCTGAAATTGGGTCGAGAGTTGTGGTGCACTAACGATGGTGGGAGGGTGATTTTGGGAAGGGAATGAATGGTGGAAGCGTGACCAGCGGTGGTGAGGTGGTAGTTTGGGTAACTGCAACCACAACGTTAAGACTTTGCAATGAAGGAGACCTCTCCCTCCTCGCCCCCAAAGATTTTACTAGAAGTGATCCTATGTTAAAGTGAAGCTTGGAAACTATAAGGGACTTATTGGGCAAAATCTGGAAGAATGGGTTTGGGGTTTCAAAAATAGAATATACAAAAGGATTTGGTACCATAATTGTGGAAACTTTGCAAATAGGCAATGAAATTTTAATTTTTGCTTTTAAATCTCTCTTCTAAAATTTTACAATTTTACAAAGTTGATCATGCCAAAGTAGTAAAAATTTACTATTTTTACAATTTTACAAAGTAGTAAAATTTTACTACTTCGTTATAAATTTTACTACTGTAGTAGTAAAATTTTACCACTGAAGTAGTAAAATTTTACAGTTTTATGAAGTATTACGTTAGACTGTGTCAAGTAGTAAAATTTTACGATTTTAATTTTTTTAATAATTACCTAATCAATATGGATCTTTTTTCGAAAATATCGACTAGTAGATTCCAAAAATATAAATTTTTTTTTAAACGGATATGTGTATTGTAAGTTATAAGCTTTTAAAAATTATAATACTAAAAGGTTAAGTTAGTTACATAGGGTGCCCTTAATAACAAAAAGGCGAGTGCCCTTAGTAATAATAAGGGTAAACCAGGCATTTTCAAAAAGAGTGTGACTAATTGATAAATAAGTTTAGTCTCCTTGATTAATTGACTTAAAAAAACTCTTACTTGATTAATTGCCAATATTTTACCAAAAAGTGGACTAATCGCCAATTTCCCCAAAAATTAAAAGCTATACTAGGAATGGCTAGCAACAAGTGCCAAACCACTTCAATTGTTGTTGTCATTTTGTCAAGTTTGTGCATGCGAGGGCCTTACAGTACTTCATATGCACAGACAGACACCATCAAAACAGGCCAAGTCCTCCGATACTCCTCCGATCAAAGACTGACCTCGGCCGGAGGAATCTTTGAACTGGGATTCATCCAACTTTATTATTCGAATTATGGTTATTTAGCATTATGGTACAAAGATAATCCTGGCCCCAAAGTATGGGTTGCCAACCGAAACACTCCGATAGCTGGTAGAGACGCAAATCTCACACTGGATACTGACGGCAGATTGAAGATCATACATAGCGGAGGGACTCCAATTATCTTGAATTCTGATCAAGCGGCCGTGGCTCAAAACTCGACGGCCACTCTGACTGATTCCGGCAATTTTGTGGTGACGGATTTGTCTACCGGAAGGGTCTTATGGCAAAGCTTCGATTATCCAACAGACACCCTTCTGCCTGGGATGAAACTGGGCATCAACTTTCAAACTGGGCAAAACCGGGTGCTTACATCGTGGGTAAGCGAATCAGTTACTACTCCCGGATCTTTCTCTCGAATGGAAGTTCAACAATTCCAATGGTACGGGACAATTGGTGATGAGACGCCGAGGGGACGTCTATTGGACTAGTGGGATCTTGAATACTCGGAATCAGACCTTCCAAAATATCCCTTGGTTGAGTAATGGTTCCAGTAATGATTACAGATTTAGCTACATTTCTAATGAGAATGAGAGTTAATTCAATTATTCTGTTACAAGTGGGCGAATCAGTATGTGGTTGTTGTATTCAGGGGGGCAACTTCGTGACTTTGACAAACCTGATCTTGTGCCTAGCGATTTATGTTATGGGTATGCCTCATATCCTGGATGTGCGGTGGAAGAGGCACCCGAGTGTAGGAGTAGCCTTCAAAAGTTTGAACCACGATCGGGTCGTTTTCTAGGATTGCCCGTCGAGGACGAAAATTTGAGTGTTGGTCCTAGCGATTGTTGGGTTAGATGCTGGAACCAATGTTCTTGTGTTGGTTTTCAGAGTCTTAATGCCAACTACACTGGATGCAGGTTTTGGAGCAGTGAGTTTCTACCAGATTACAGTGGAGTTTCGAGCAAAATTAACGTGTTAAGCCCAACGTCATCGGATAATGACAACAGATCAAACAATGGTTAGATTCTCACTTTCCTCTTTCTCTCTCTCTCTCTCCATGATTAATTAACTCCACCACATTAGTTTTGCCTAAATTGATAACTGTCCTTAATTGTAAACCTTAATTTGTTTAGGAAAGAAATGGTGGATATGGATCATTGTTGGAGTGGCTGATCTAGCAACACTACTCTTGGGCTTGTTTTTCTGTTTGAGGAGAAAACTCAATGGTAATATTCGGAATTTCGTAGAACAGATCAACTTATTCATCCATCCAATCAATAAATCTAACGATAAACGTATACTGTTATGCAACAGGGGAGGAGGAAAGAAATGAGGAAGATGTACTATTTGAATTAACAACTTCAGACAGATTCAGTGATTCAAATGAGACCGGAAACAACACGGAGAAGGGTCATCAAGTGAAAGTATTCAGTTTTGCATCCATAATGTCTGCCACAGATAATTTTTCACTAGAAAATAAACTTGGACAAGGCGGTTTTGGTCCTATTTACAAGGTAAATTCTAAAACAGATTTCTAGGGAAAACAATGTGCATGCAATGGTCAATTAATGACTGTATTTAGAGGTTACTCACGGGAATATAAGATTTCAGGGAAAATTACATGAGGGTCAAGAAATAGCAGTGAAGAGACTTTCGAAGGGATCTGGACAAGGATTAGTGGAGTTCAAAAATGAGATTATGCTCATTGCCAAGCTCCAACACATGAATCTTGTTAGACTTTTGGGTTGTTGCATTCAAGGAGACGAAAAGATGTTGATCTATGAATACATGCCCAACAAAAGCTTGGACTTCTTTCTCTTTGGTTTGCAATAATTTCTACTTTACTTTTTTAATTGTTTCACGTAATTGAAATTTTTGTTATCAAAGTTAACGGTTACTAACTATATATATTATACAATTTTATAGATCCAACTAAGCGGGGTCTATTGGATCGGAAGAAACGTTACAATATTATTGAGGGGATTGCTCAGGGTCTTCTATATTTGCACAAATACTCTAGACTGAGAATTATTCATAGAGATTTAAAAGCAAGTAATATCTTGCTTGATGAAAATATGAACCCTAAGGTTTCAGATTTAGGCATGGCTAGAATTTTTGGACGAAATGATACCGAGGCAAATACAAATAGGGTTGTTGGAACATAGTAAGTAAACATCATATTTTAATTTATTTGTGTGTAAAGTTTATCATTTTACAAGCTCAAAAATATTTTTGTTGTTGGATGTAGTGGTTACATGTCACCTGAATATGCGATGGAGGGCATTTTCTCAGTTAAGTTAGATGTCTACAGTTTTGGAGTCTTAATGCTAGAGATAGTGAGTGGCCGGAAGAACAGTAGCGTTTCTCATTATGACCGTCCCATTAACCTAGCCAGACATGTTAGTCAGCTAAATTTCAAATCTGGGTTATTATTGACAACATTATGTTTTTGCTCATAAATTTAAACACTAACTAATCTCGTAAATTATTGTTTTAGGCTTGCGAGTTATGGAAAGAACAAAACATTTGGGAGCTAATGGATTCGACTCTAGGTGATTCCTTTGGGCGTCAAATATTGAGATGCATTCATGTGGGTCTTTTGTGTGTACAAGAGAGTGCAGTGGATAGGCCTACCATGGTAGAAGTTATTTCTATGCTTACCAACGATACTACGGCACTTCCTGACCCAAAACAACTAGCATTTACTACTCAACAATATGTGAAAGAGGGAGGTTTTCTCAAAGGTGAATCATCAAGTTATTGTGCAAGTTTATCTACAGTGTTGGAAGCCCGACAAAATTCAAAAAATTTCAGATCTATTAAAAGTAAAGAAATTGACTTTTTTAATTTTTATTTTTTGTCACTTCGTATAAAAAAAATTCTTAAAAGTAGCTTTCGACCTATGCAATGTGTTGATGATGTTTGTAGGAGTGAGTCTTCCATGTAACTTTGACACGGCCACGTGGTGTCACGGGCCAATAAGAACTAAAAAGTGGGATTGTGGGACCAAAAAATACACTGACAATCTTATTTTACTTAATTCTTATTGGCTTGTGACACTACGTGGCCGTGTCACAATTACATGGAAGTTTTTTTCAGGTTTGTAGACATACTATTGTTAAGAAAAGTGGATTTTAAAAAATTCGCTTTTTTATATTAATATATATTCTTGTATAATATGTAAACTTATTATTATTATTATGAAGAATACGTAATCTTATTCTATTTATGAACATGTGTCTGTGCATATAGCTTGTTAATTAGAATTATTCATGTTTCCCCTTCGAATGTAAATTCGTGGAGTCGCCTGGATACAATGTGAGAGTTGTGTCATTTACACAACAAAGTATGTTAAAACGTACTTAAACATCATCTTCGCAAATTGGGTAAGTTGGGCCGCACAAAATTTGGGCTGGGTTTGAATTTGGGTCGGATTGGGTCATGAATTGGGTGAGATATGATTCATGCTAGGATGGGTATCATTGTATTGAAGTGATTGGCAGATTGGATGCGGATATACACAGTAATTGGGTTGGGTGTAACCCAACTCATTAATGACACAAATTATATAACCCATTAATGACTCAACCCAACCCATTTATGCCTCAACCCAAACCTACCAAACCTGCCCAGATTGCCAGCCTCGGCTGGACGTGACCCAAGTTGGGGATGCATATTCATTTTATTTACACGTGGCCCTTTTATTGATTTATTTAATTGGGATGCACATTCATAGGGTTGCAACTTGGTAAATTGGGTGGGTTGAAGGCTTATTCTAAGCTTAGCCCAAGGTGTAAAACCCTTAGCCCGTGGCCCAACTCAACCGAAGCTTTAACCTTAGGTGGTCAGCCTGAGCTCAACCTAAACTTCTAAGCTCGAGCTGAGCTTAGGTTAGCCCGATTTCTTGGCCTAGGTTTGGGTTGGGTGGGTTGGGCTCAGCCAGAGCCCACATGAACAAAAAAACCTACCACAAACCTGCAATTTCTAAGATAATTCCATTAATTTAATATACTTAAGGGCTTATTTGGTTGTCCAATTCGAAATTAAATAATTCAAAAAATTTTATATTGTATCAAAAGCACACTTCATCATTTTGAATTAACAAATTTAAAAATTAAAAAAAAAGATAGTTATCATCACAAATAAGAGTGGTAATTAAAAATACTAATATTTCCTGAATTCCTCAAAATTGATTTTACAACATCAAATATAGTGATAACTACAATATTTTAAAATACTCTAACTTGAGGTGATAGATTTATGTCTTTAACCCTATGTAAAAGTTCATAAATTCTTTAATTTCAAATTGGACAACCAAACAAACCCTTATAAAGTGGATTCCATAAAATTAAAATCTGTTCACAGCGTTAACAATTTTTTATCAAATCAACTATGATTCATCGACCGTTCACTGAATACCACACAATAAAAAGTCACAATTTACTTGAAAGCACTACTACTGGAGCCCTATGGATAATAAGTACCTTACCGTCTTAGTTCTGTCTTTACTCTTGTTCTCTTTAGGGTTTTTCCCTTTACCTATTTATTACACGTGTGATGTACCGATGTGTTATTTGTGTAAGTTTTCAACAATTTCTGTTATGTTGATTGCTCGACCTTTGTGCCCAAAGCTCAATCCCATAAAATTCGGATTACTAATTTCTAGCCCGTACAAAGCTCAGACCTGAAAATATTAATAAATAAATAAAATTGTCCACTCCATTCGTAAATTTGGGTTGGGTAGGGTTTAGCTCGATTCGGATTTGATTAAGTTGGTTATTTTTACTGTATGGTGCAGTAAACATAAGATCAATAACATATGAGTAAGGATGAGAAATGGAAGGTTGTTAGACATTGGGTGTTAAATGCATTTCTCGAATTTTAGTTATCCATTTCTCCTCCTTGTCACGTGTCATCGATCTTACATTTATTACACCATGCAGTAACTTCATCAAACCCAAATCCTCCGGATTTTGGAAGTGTAACATACAATGTGATGCATTCATCTAATTTAATACATAAGCCATCAAGCTAGAGAAGAAAGCTATTCTAATTTAGCTTGATGTTAATTGGCTACTTGAAATAAGAGCCTTTAACGACTTTTTTTCTAAACAGCATAAAACCTACACTACAAAAAAAGAGAGCAATTACAACCGTCCCAAACGTCACAAATTATGGCAAATCCGTCACAAATCGCCCGATTTGTGACGGATATTTGGCGTCACAAATCCGTAGCAATTGCCTGCGTCGCAATTGAGTTGTGACCTTTGAAAATCCGTCACAATGTTATTGTGATGGATTATAATCGTTGCAAACCGATAACCGTCACAACTTAAAAATCATTAAAAATACCATTGGGATGGATTAAAACCGTCGCAAAGCAATGATTGTGACGAATATATCCATCGCAAAATTCAAAGAAAACCTGCACAATTTGAGCTTTGTGACGGATTTGTATGTAACAAAAGACTTGTTTGTGACATATACATCCATTACAAAACCTCAAATTGTGCAGTTTTTTTTTTTTAATTTTGCAACGAATATATTCGTCACAAAACTCAAAAATAGCAAACTAGATTAAGCTTTGTAACAAATTATAAATGTCGCAAATAAGCTTTTTTTTTTTTTGGGGATGGGGGGGGGGAGGGGGTAAATTAAACCTATAACCTATAAACCAAAAAAACCTATATCCTATATTACATTCAAACACATTATATTTTACATAATACAACAAGCTAAATTGATAACCTGTAACCTCAGCCCCGTGTTCTTATAAATAGAACTCGAAATAAGACAACAATTTTCCACCTGTAACCTATGTCAAATACCCTTTAACTATTTATTTAAGAACATTTCAATTTTCATATAACATTTCTATTCAAACAATAAATAGAAGACATTAGAAAATGAAATCATATTCGAACTATAAATTTGATGTTACAATGTTTTCATTTCACAAAGGAACCATCATTTCATTGCCTTTGCTAAATCCTCAATAAACTTCTAATAATCAAACACTAAGGATGCAAATATAAAAAATTAATCGAAGTTAAATAGGTTGATGTAGCAAGCTCAACTCAATTTGCTCCCCACAGCAGCCTTCGAATAGTGTTGCAAGTTCTCTAAAAATTTTGCAGGACCTTCAGGTGGTTCATGTGCATAACTAATTAAGATTATAAAACTCCTTCTAATAATCATAGAGATAACCTGCATTTAAATTCCAAGACATAATAAGAAGTAAGAAGCATATGGACCATGAACTAACACAAACTCACCTGAAAAAAGTTTCATTACTAATTCTATTTCAAGATATAGTTGTTAGGGTGAAAAGTGCCATTTTTCTATCCACTAGTACCATTGAGTATGAAAAGAATTTGACAATAGAATGTCAATGCATGAAAGGCACTGACAGAAAAATTTGACAATAGAAAAAGAATGTCAGTGCATGAAAGGTAAATAAAAAAAGGGAGAAATTATGAATGTCAGTGCATGAAAGTCAAAGAAAAAGAAGTTATGTATCAACCAACAAAAGAGGTTGACAACCAAGATATGAAAAGAAAAAGAAATGATATCGTGTATAAAAATGAACATCCATATATAAAAAAGTAATGTCGTATATCCAGAAATCAACTTATTACCTTGACCTCCTCATCAAAATGGTATCATATCCACAAGTCTGTTTATTGCAAGCTGCTGTCACTTGAAAGTAAGTAGATTTTCATCCGAGATAAGTTAGCATACATAATTTATATATAACTGGAGATGGTTCAAATAGAACCATGGAAACATCACCATTTATTTTTTTAAAATGGATCAATAATAAAATTTTAAGAATTATCTATATACTTTTTTGTCAACTAACTATTTTAACAAACTCTTGCCCAATCCCCTGCCTCTAGAACCAGCAAACTCAATCAAGCCATTAGAAAAAACCTCAGAACATACAAGCTATTAACCCTGTACATTGTTTAGTTCATGGAAAAGGAGAGGGAAAGGAAAAAATAACTTAGATGGACAAGACGATAGGAATTTTCTATTTTTCTTTCAATTGTCTTTCCCTTCCCCCTTTTTCCCTTAGTGGAATCCAAGGTCCAAATAGAGGGTAAATGAATAAATAACAACAGAAACAATCCCATAGATATAGATATGTTTACATATACAAAAGAGGAAACAATCCCATGGAATTGTGTATAGAGGTGTAAGGAAACTGATTTGTGAGTCAATACTATTTTCTAGCATTTTATGTCTCTGGATTCTCTAACATCTTAGAGATGGCTCCCTCATTAAATGGCGTGTAGTGGGGTTGTTCTTAAATTTTCCTAACTAGACCTTGGATGTCATTTGGTCCAGGTATTTTCTTTAATTAAAATAAAGAATTTCTAAGGAAGGTTGTTCTTACTTCTTAGTTTCTGTTCCCTGCATCACTGGTTATACTGCATAGTCACCAATGTAATGAACAGAGTACACTCATGTACATCAAACTAGCATGTATAAAGGGCACCTCAATCTTTAATCCACTTCAGTTCTATAACATCATGTAAAAAGGTAAAAGGTCAAGATGCTGTAACAAATTGAATATAGGGTTCCTCTTCATGGAACTTCCAACAATGCCCAACACATTGTTAACTAGATTAGCAGTCCTAGACAAAGTAAATAAGAAGTCTATTAGTCTATTCCTAAATACAGTACTTAAAAATCTTGCAGCAGCTTGAAAAAGATTAATCCTATAGTCAACCAACTTTAAGTCTAAGAATAACATACATAAGCCAAACTAGTAGAACATACAATAGCAGGGCACATTATAATCAGACAAAGAAAAAAGATGAGAAGCCAACTTACTCTGCCTGGTATATAACCAAGCATACGGCGTACCTTATCAGTACAAGAATTAGAAGGTTCCTTCCCTCCTTCATCAAAACCATTGACGAACATCTTTCCTGAGTATTGAACAATGATATCTAAATCAGCTTGATTGGATTCGGACAATTGGAATTAAAATTACCATTTCTTTATGCTTGTTTTGATTACCAAGAAGTCAGAGGAGAAAATAAAGCTTAAAAGCTTACAACAACCATTCCAACACAGTTTTTGTATGGTTCTAAGTTCTCTTTTTGTTCCCTCCATCTTTTTGTCAACCAAATGAAGAATAATATGCATGAAAACAAACAAACAAACAAACAAACAAACAAACTAACAAACAAAGACAAAGAGGACAAAGACAAAGACAAAGACAAAAACAAAAAAAAACAACCACCCTCCAAGGTCAGGTAGTAGGGTTTGCCTTCTTATAATTAATAAATGTTATAGGCAGATGTATTGTTGCTGTTATAAGTAAAGCTCATACTTCAACCAAGTATAACACATTAGCATTGTTATAATTGGACCAAAATTTTAATCAAGCTTACTTTATGTCTAACATATACAAGGAGCGGATATTGCCAACATAATTTTCACACACACATATACAAAAGATTATTCTAATTCTATATAATTATAATTAAATTCATGTCAAGGCTCATGGTGAGGAAACTACAAATCTAACTCGAAATAAATTTGCCAAAAAAAAAAAAAATTAATTAAGCAGGGAGTTATACAATTAAAAATATTTTTCATTCAAATTTGCTAAAAAATAATTTAGTTAATGCATCAAGGAATTCTGGACCTTGTACAAAAGGCTTTGCTGCTAGCATTGGATCAACAACACTCATACAACTGTAATAAACATCAATTATCAAGTTACGTACCTGGCTTCAACATTAAGCAACGGAATGCACATAAATCATCCAATAAATCACCTTAACCCCATCTTACTGTAGGAGATCAGATAAGCTTTAGAATTTTAAAACTTATATCACCTTAACCCCATTTTACTGTAGGAGATCAGATAAGCTTACACTAGTCAGAATTCTAGAAAAAATCGTAAATAAAATGTTGACATCAGACGGAAGGTAAAACTTTTTTGTTGATGAAGTAAAGTATGTATTAATAACAAAGGGCAAAACCCAAGTACATGAGACATATACAAGAGCAAAGCTCCAAGGTACAAAAAAAGATCCCTTTATATCTTTAGGGAATCTAAGAATTGAACAAAAGAAAGTTTACTAATCTTAGTATTGCTAAGGTGCCACAAAAAAAGATCCTTAGTAAATCCGGAAGGTAAAACTAATAGCAGAGTACTTTAAACCCAAGAAAAACATACTAGTTTGACTTATCTATTATCAATGACATTATGATCGACGATTAAGGTTCTAAGAAATTTTGAATATTAGTATCAACATTACATTTGGGCCAAATGGCATATCCTGCCCTAATAAGAGTGTAGGGTTTGCGGAGGTCTTGGTTTTGAGACTTTCGACCCCATGTGGGTGGGTGGGTGTGTGTGTGTGTGTATGCGAGGGTTCTCCTATTGTATGGTGAAAGGAGGCATTTAACCAAAACATATTTTATGGTCTATCAAGATTTCACAGCCCAAGGGCTACCCCCTGTTGTGTTGCGTAGCCCAGGGCCTATTGGGCTCTCCTTTAAACCCAATAGAAGAAAGAAAGAAAGGAAAAAAAAGAAAATGATTTCACCACCCCCTACAAAATAAAAGCAGAAAAAACAGCAAAAAGCTAATGGTCATCTAATTTTGAGACAATTCTGGGCATAATTATTTATTTATTAATTTTTTTGGCATGGGACCAGGGTGGGGGGGTTGTTTTAAATTGTCAATGAATAAGAAGAACCGATCAAATAAGCAATTATTGTTTCATCAGATGTATCGTCTAGTTTTAATCTAATATCAACCTATTTGTTCATTATTTAATGCTAAGACCAAGCTCCACTATTAACTAAGCTATATCCATTATTTAATGTCAAATTAAAAACACATTTGTATTTGCAGCACAAGCATAACTACCGTTTTGTGTGCTTTCAAACTCCCTGGCTTCATTAATCCTACAGTTAAAATCCTCGAGCTATACTATCTGAATCAATTCCCACAGTAATTAAGAGCATGAGTATGGACCCCATACACCCCAAGTTGCAACCCCAAATCTAAAACCATACTGCATCACACCATTTCACATGATACATGTCACCTTTAACTGGCAGTTGACACGTACAATGTTATTGAACTTTCATTTGTCATTTGTTACTCTCTTTAGTTTGTTTTTGCTTCTAAACTGTTAACAAGATTTAACCTTATTTTTTAGCCAGCAGAAACAAGCGCTTCTTTCAAGAGACTTAGGAATTGAAGTATCTTGCAACTTAAATTCTTTAAATTATTGAAAAATAAAAATATCATTATTGATATTGAATAAAATTTGATATTGTTCCCTATATATGCTTTCCATGTTCAAGAGACACCATTCCATATCAATAAATAACAATAACTGAAGAAACTGAAAACACTAATATTTTACCAATGTAAGTTTATATTATTGGAAATTCAATTTTCAATACTTAAATTATTAAAAGACTTATAATATTTCATTATCAATATTGAACATAATTTGATATTGCAGCCTCCATGTGCTTTCTAGGTCCAAGAAAAACCAATCCACTGAAACAAATAAAAAATAAATAATAACATAAATTGACAATTCTAATATTTTATCAGTAATATTCTACCACCGTAGGTATATATATATCCTCATTTTCTACTCTCCATTTCCTTACTAGTCTAGTGAAATTAAGATAGTTAGAATGAGTTATTCATTGGCTCCAGAATCACAAAGATGCATGATAGTATGTTCAACATTGATAATTTCATCTATTTCTCTCATACATTTGTAAGCTTTATCAGTCTTCCAAGAAGAAAAATTTTATGTTTTAAGAAATAGAATTCAAAGCTACCTTAAATACCATCTATTGATGTTTTGAATGTTCCTTAATTTCAAAAAGTACAAAGTATAAAAACAAACCATGGCAAGGCATATGAAAACTTTGGAAACCCAATTAATTTATCAAATCATTGATAGTGCTAAATGCACAACCCTTGACATGTGAGGCTTGAACCTGATTATCTCCCATTTTCATTTGAAAAATTGAGGAATGAGCAGGAAGAACAACTGGCTAAGTATCAAAGTCTAAATAGCTCTATCTTTCCAAATGTTATACACAACCCAATCAAGTTTTCCAATAAACTAGAATGGACCCTAAAAAAAAATATGCTATATTGGTGAGGAACAATTTCAAAATCAACACAATATAATTCTCACATTTTTGCAGCCCTAAGGCCTTGTTTGCCACTTAAATTACAACCGTTCTTGGAACACAACAAAATTAAGTACTTTGTTGACAACAATTAGACACTTCAGAATGATAGAAAATGACTACTACTTTTCTCTCAGAATGCCTTTTTCCGGAAATAGGAAGGCTAACACCCTTTCCTAGCAACAGGCCGTTGTGCCCTTTGCCTGCACGAATATGATCTCAAGAACAGTTTTCTCCATTTTTGTTTTAATTTCTTTTCTGATTTCTTTGTAGGACTACTCGTTCTCATCTGTACTTCTTTTATATTTTTAATAAATATTCTCTTTTGTTGCCTATCAAAAAAAAGAAAAAAAGAACAATTTTCCATCTTTCAACCCAAAAACGCATTTGGTGAGCCGAGGATTAACAAACCCATTTTGCATATACTTCAATATTCCAATCCAATCTAATGCAACTTCTACATATACATTACCCACAATTCAAAATGACCTAAAAAGCAACCATAAATTGAAGAATTAGTAAACATGAGCTAAACCATCAATCATATTACTCGCATCCCAAAAAAGGCAGAATAGAAAGCAAAATATATTCACATCTTTGCCAAATGGCAGAGAAATCTTGTGCTGAAAGCCTGAAACTTGCCACGAAAAAAAGAAAAAGAACCAGTCGAAAAAGAAGAATAGAGAGAAGGAGACGAGACAGAGAAGAGAGAGAGACACACGTACCTGGAGTGAAGAAGAAGATTTGAGACTAAGAAGAAGAACTGGAAGATTTGAACAGCGAGCAGCAATGGTCGTTGCACTACGGTTGGTCCTAAAATTTGTCCCTTGAAATTTGTCCTGAAATTTGGATCGAATGGATGGAGATGTGAGCACTACGGAGGGAGAGGCATGAAAGGTATGAGAGCTGATTTTGTCATCAACGTTCATTTGGGTTTGGGAGGTAAGACAGAGAAAGCAAATACCACATGAGATGAAAGTGAATGGAGGGAAATGTGAAAAGTTCCGCGGGAGAATGAAAAGGAAAAAAAAAATCTGCAAAAGCCACATGCGTGTCAAGAAATGGATGGTGGGATGGGAGATCAGATATTTGTGACGGATTAAAATGGTTGCAAAAGTATTATCAATGCTTTGTGACAAATTAAAGGGTTGCAAAAGAATGACTTGTGATTGATTTTTTCGTCACAAAACTTTGCAACGGTTAATCTGTGTCACAATTCTTGGGTAAATCAAGAAAAAAAAAACTGATGAAAACTTTGTGACAGAAAAGGAAAATAACTTTTTTTTAAATAATTTTTTAATTAGTGGTCAAAATAATTGTGACCATTACTTAATTTGGTCACAAAAATCAGTTGCAATTGCTCTCTTTTTTTGTAGTGCTAGTTGGTTACTTTGGGGGTGGAGGAAAGGTATTGGATTAACCATACATATTATCAACCAATAAAGGTCTATTTGGGTGTCTAATTTGAAATTAAATAATTCAAGAAATTTTATATAGCTTTGAAAGCATAAATCTCTCACCTTGGATTAAAATATTTAGAAAAATTGGAGTCATCACTAGACTTGATGTTATCAAATCAATTTTTAAAAATTCATGAAATACCATTATTTTGAATTTTCATTTTTACTTGTAATGATTACCATTATTTTATTCAATTTGTCAATTTCACATTTCGTAAAACTTCTTAAATTATTTAATTCTAAATTGAGCATACAAATAGACCTTAAATCTTTTATTTTTTATTTTTATAGTATCTTTTATTTTATTTTATTATTATTTTTTTTTTGAAGTAGCCCATTTTGTTATTATTACAAGTTTAAAGATCGAAGTTGTATCAACAATAAGATACGATGTTACTAGCTTAGCATGAAGACAAACCAAGCCCGAAAGACTTTGTCGTACGACTTGATCGACCTCCCAACGAATTGTACCGATAATGAGATATGATTGTCTGACCTCCTCAACCCCGCATCCCTTATCAGCTCTCTCAAATTAATGACTGTGGGTTCCACCTATTTATGAGAAATGAATTGAAAGCAAGAGGAATGTTAGGGCCAGCGGCGGATGATGGACCGTCGTCCAACCATTAGTGCATGTATGACACGTGCTGTGGAACCCACATATGCATGTAAGAACGCACTAATGTGGGCGCGATGATCCAACCTTTGCGGCGCATCCTTCGAAGGCAATAGGGAATATTGTGAGTCTAACACTATCCTATAGAGGAGAATGTCCAAGAGAATATCATGTACCTCATTGACTAAGTCAGATATATATATTTAACCATAATTTCAAATTTGTCTACGTACACCTTGTTGTCAGCAACATTATGCCTGATTTTGTTGTCAGGTTAATTTCAACAATAATTACTAATTTTCTAAATAGTTTTTTTGCCCTTTTTCTTTTTATGATAGAAAAATAATTTTTAAAAATTCATATATGCCCCAATTCTTTTTCTTTTCTTTTTTTTTTTAAATTCAAATATATGCCCCAATTCAAGCATGTGTGACTTCTTCCATGTCTAGGGACAAATATAGGAATTTAGCTCTGGGAGGCAAACTTCAAGTTGGTTGTTAATACTTTATCCTAATTCATAAAATGGATTAAACTTTAGTTCAAAAATTTTCTTTTATCTTGTGTTTATAAGGCCGGTATAAAAAATTATAATCCATTGATAAGCCATATCTCAATTCAACACTACTACAATTGTCCTCAATAAAATCCCATCATTTAGAAGGTTTTGAGAAAGAATGGAAAATCTTTAAGAAAGTAAAAAAAAGGTTAGGTCTCTTTTAGTGAAATAAAAGATTAAGAATTAGAGTATTCGTAAGAAAAAAAATATATATTTTCAATCATGGTGTTTCTTGGCTTTGCAAGTAGGTTGGTGTCTTTGAAGAGATCAACTTTAATTAGTGATGCAAAAATGGAAGATCCAGAGTAGTGGAGGGCTGAAAGGCACCCTCATACTCCGGCCACGTACTGTAAGTAGCAAAGTATTGTCCATTTGTCCTCTCATCTCTCTCACCTTAACTCATATTAGTTTGATTTGACAACAAAATTTGATTTTTTTTATCGGAAAATTGCCAAACTCAAAAATTTCTACTGCCCTCACGGGTCACGTACTTAAGCTCTCACCTTCAACGACTTGCCACTCTCACATCTCTCTCTCTCTCTCTCTCTCACACACACACACATTAAACTTTTGAAACTTACATGACTTAGTCCTATATATAATTTTTTTTTATTCTGTTTATATGGACTTCGAAGGCATATGTAGGTATAAGTCATTAACAATCCTTTGCATACATTAAACTTTTGAAACTTGCATGACTTAGTCCTATATATAATTTTTTTGTTCTGTTTATATGGACTTCGAAGGCATATGTAGGTATATGTCATTAACAATCCTTTGCATAAGAAAGAATAATTAACATTCGTACATCATGTATAGTAATTGCGTAAGTTGCAAGCTTTGAAGATTATGGATAGTAGGAGTAAACAAAACAGCCTCACTAAATTTTCGTCACAAAAATACATCACAACAATCCTATTGCTAGTACGGCCAACAAAGAATCCATATATTTAATTTCTAATATTTGGGGAGGAATCCGTTTACATCCGGCGTAGAATTTTTTAGTCTTACACCCTTTAATATTTTTTTGTAATAATAATATTTTTTAAATCCAACCATTAGATTAAATATTAATTTCACTTATGCATGTCGTGTGTGTTAAATTTCAAAGTTGTCGGAGATTAGGAGTTATGCTGTTCATAAAGTGCCTAAAATCATAATTTTGATCAAATGCTTTCTGCTGTCCGATTGACTTGATATTTAGTATGCATGACGTACATAGCCGGATTATCTAATCCAACGATGGGTTTGACAAAATATGATTCCCATAAAATGATATTGTAAGGTGTAACTGTAAGAAGTTTTTTTTTTTTTTTTTTTTTTTTTTAGAAACAGTCGAGTTTTATTAAAAGTTAGGAAATCAACCATTACAATAAAGCTTCTTTGATGAATGTTGGGACCTCCTCAAGCCAAGTTACAATGTCCTCCACAAGTCTAGCATGATGCGTTAAACCATAGGCATTTGTGTTGCCTTGTCACCCAACGTGAGTGCATGAAGTCCATTTTATTGTCTTAATCTTATTATTAGTTGTGACATTATAAGCTAAGATTTATTCCATCACACAATCATCGAAGAAATGTAAGTCACCTACATATATAAGGTAATATATTTAATGCATTGCTATGTCATCCAATTTTTTTTTTTTGAACTATCCAATTCTACCCTCTTATGATAAGATGCTACTTGATATGATAATTGATAAAATAAATTAATAATGACAATTTCAAATATGATAAAGGGTATCTTAGAAAAGTAAGTTAATAATTTGTTTGACTTTTGAAAATGATCAAATATTTTAAGACATTCATCCCAAAATGAAAAGATAATCAAATAAAATGCGACAAAAGAGTATATTTATTTGTTTTTCTGAATTTTAGTCATATAACTTATATCCCCTAAGGTTTTATGCTAACACATTCACGCTCCTTTTTTAAGTTAATAACAATTACACATGCCATGTCATGATATACATAGCACCGTCATCAGTCACCGACCTTTATTTATTTATTTATTTTTATTTATGCATATTTTCTCTGAAAGAGTCATCTCCGCTCCCCGAAGGTGTGAATCCAACACCATTAATCACGCTATTTTGGTGGTTAACAGTCACCAACATGTTACATCATGATATTGCTAGAACCGGTCTAATCTCTTTTTATTTCTATTTTGTTTCAATACCTATAATCCTTTCTTTTCTTTTCTTTTCTTTTTTATTTTGTTCTGGATAAAACCAAGAAGTGGTGCCCCCAAGTCGATGGCTTGCATGGAATTACTTTGGGGAGTTTTTCAAACCTGATAAGGACTCAAGAGCACTAGGAGAAAGAAAAAATAATTCTTTGACCGGCTCAATCCTGCCTATGTTTTTTTTTTTAACCGTCTCTCTCACATGATACGGGTCCACATTTGCCCCATCCAATCTCTTGTGAAAGGAGTGAGTAATAAGTAAAGATAGTTGGTGAGCTGTTAGTTTAACACTCACATCAGAACATTTATCCAAGAAAATCTACGCACGTCATTGCATGAATAGAAGGACATCTAATTTAATATACACATAAGTGCATATAAATTTATTAGTTTACATAGAAGGAGGAATCAAATTCCTAACCAATCCCAACTCTCAACCCAACCAGATATCATCTATAAATATAGGCTTAGAGGAGATTAAAAAGCTATTCCCAACAAATGGCTGCCAACCAACGCCTTACCACTTCAACAATTGTTCTCATTTTGTCATGTTTGTGCGTGGGAGGGCCTTACACTTGCCATGCCTCTCATGCGCAGGGAGACACCATCCAACCTGGCCAAGTGCTTCGATCCTCGGAGAAACTTGCTTCCGCCGGAGGAACCTTTGAATTAGGATTCTTCAGTCTTCCGAAATCGAATTACAGCTACTTAGGATTATGGTACAAAAATGATCCTTCGGGCTTGGTAGTATGGGTTGGTAACCGAAACAATCCAATTCCAGGAACTGACGCAAATCTCACGATGGATGCTGACGGCAAATTGAAGATTGTGCATGGTGGAGGGACACCCATCATCTTGAATTCTGATCAAGAACTACTGGCTCAAAACTCGTCGGCTACTCTGACGGATTCGGGCAATTTTGTGGTGACAGAGTTGAATCTAGATGGGTCTACCAAAAGGGTCTTATGGCAAAGCTTCGATTATCCAACAGACACCCTTCTGCCCGGGATGAAACTAGGTACCAACTTTCAAACTGGGCAAAAATGGGTGCTCACATCGTGGATAAGCGAATCCGTCACTGCTCCGGGGACTTTCTCTCTCGAATGGAATAACTCCAACAATTCCAATGGCATGGGACAATTGGTGCTGAGACTCCGGGGGGACGTCTACTGGACTAGTGGGAAGTTGGACACTCAGAATCGGACCTTCCAGAACATTCCATTGTTGAGTACTAATTCCAGTAATGATTACAAATTCAGCTATGTTTCTAATGAGAATGAGAGCTTCTTCAATTATTCTGTTACCACTGGGCGTATCACCATGTGGATGGTGTTTTCAGATGGGCAACTTATGGACGGTTTTAAATCGGTTCTTGTGCCTGATAATATATGTTATGGGTATGCCTCGTATCCAGGATGTGCGGTGGAGAAACCACCAGTGTGTCGGAGTAGCTTGGAAAACTTTGAGCAACGATCGGGTAGTTTTCTAGGACCGGCCTTCAATGACCAAAATTCGAGTGTTGGTCCTAGCGATTGTTGGGCTAGATGCTGGAACAATTGTTCCTGTGTTGGTTATCGTACTTTTAATACCAACGACACTGGATGCAGTTTTTGGAGCGGTGCGTTTGTGGAAGATAACACTGTTGGTTCCACTAAAATTTACGTGTTAAACTCAACATCATCGAGTAGTGCCGACATATCCCACACTACTGGTTAGTGTCAAAACTCTCTCTCTCGAGCTCTCTGTCTTGATCTCTCTCTCTCTCTCCATGCTTACTAAAAGTGGAGAAATTCCACAGTTTTTTTTCGCCTCCCCTTATAACTAACCATGTGTAAACTTTTACTTTGTTTAGGAAAGAAATGGTGGATATGGGTCATCGTTGTTGGGGTGGCTGTTTTGGCAACCCTTCTCTTAGGCTTCTTACTTTGTGTAAGGAGGAGAAAACTCAAAGGTAATATTAGGTATTTCAAAGATGAGATCAGTGTATTTGTCGATCCATTTGAACTGTAAGCCTAACCATGATCTTTTATCCAACAGGGGAGAAGGAAAGAAATGAGAAAGATATTATACTCGCATTAACAACTTCAAACAGGTTTGATGATTCAAATGAGAGCGGAAACAACGGGAAGAAGGGTCAAGAGGTGAAACTATTCAGTTTCGCATCTATTATGGCTGCCACCAGTAATTTTTCAGATGAAAACAAACTTGGACAGGGCGGTTTTGGTCCTGTCTATAAGGTAATTAAATTTTAGAACATATGCCTAGCTGAAAAAATAATAATAATAATAGAACAGATAATTAGGAAATAATTAAGGAACATGTCTTGGCTCATTACTATGTTGAGCGTTTATGTATGGATTGAAATATTTCAGGGAAAATTACATGATGGGCAAGAAATTGCAGTGAAAAGACTTTCGAGGGGATCTGGACAAGGATTAGTAGAGTTCAAAAATGAGATTATACTCATTGCCAAGCTCCAACACATGAATCTTGTTAGACTTTTAGGTTGTTGCATTCAAGGAGACGAAAAGATGTTAATTTATGAGTACATGCCCAACAAAAGCTTGGACTTCTTTCTATTTGGTTCGCAATATTGCTTTCGACTTTATTATTATTCATGTAACTGTTAATTTTTTACCATCAAATAAGGTTATTGATTCTATTTATGCAATATTACAGATCCAATGAAGAGGCAGATATTGGATTGGAAGAAACGTTACAACATCATTGAGGGAATTGCTCAAGGACTTCTTTATTTGCATAAATATTCTAGATTGAGAATCATTCATAGAGATTTAAAAGCAGGTAACATCTTACTTGATGAGAAGATGAACCCTAAGATTTCAGATTTTGGCATGGCTAGAATCTTCGGACGAGATGATAGTCAAGCAAATACAAACAGAGTCGTTGGAACATAGTAAGTAACCATCATATGTAATTAATTATATATATATATATATATTATTTGTGTATTTATTTTTTTGCTTGCTCAAACATATTTTTATTATTGAATGTAGTGGTTATATGTCACCTGAATATGCCATGGAAGGTATTTTCTCAGAGAAGTCAGATGTCTACAGTTTTGGAGTTTTAATGTTGGAGATCGTGAGCGGCAAGAAGAACAATAATATTTATTATCGTGGCCATCCCATTAGCATTACAGGATATGTAAGTCAACTAAATTTCAAATCTATTTGCACGTTTTCATCAACAACATTATGTTTTTGCTCTTAAATTGAAGCCCGCAATAATTTATCCCATACATAATTGGTTTCAGACATGGGAATTATGGAAGGAGCAAAACATTAAGGAGCTAATTATGGATTCAACTCTAAGTGATTCCTTAAGGCACCAGATATTGAGATGCATTCATGTGGGTCTCTTGTGTGTACAAGATAGTGCGGTGGATAGGCCTCCCATGGCAGACGTTATTTCCATGCTTATCAACGATACCATGCCACTTCCTATCCCAAAAGAACCAGCGTTTTCTCAACAATTTCTGAAGGAGGGAGATTTTATCAAAACTGAATTGACAAGTTATTGTCCTACTACATCTACAATGTTGGAAGGCCGATAAAGGCTACACTCCTAAAATCAAAGGTTGACGTTGTAGTTGTTGTTGCTGTTGTTGTTGTGTTGTGTCTTCTTTTTTCTTTTTCTTTTTTTGACTCATTTTGTAAGCCCATATCGATTACCCATATACTGATGTGGTGTGAGACCCAATATGAGTTAATAAGACGGGTTTCTCATTTCTGGTTGCTATGTACAAAAAATTAAATTCTCTTCCCTTTATTATTATTATTATTATTATTATTATTATTATTTTGGTAGATGCAAAATCAATTCCCCCTCAAACTAGTTTTACCTATCAAATCTTTCCAAATAACAACTAATATTTTTAAAGGAAAATTAGATTTCCATAAACAATTACATTTTACAGTATATCTTAACTTTGTAATAGCATCAGCAGCTTTATTTGTTTCTCTATACACATGATTAAGTTTAATATATATCTATATTATTCTCAATAATAATATTTCTACAATCACTTAGTATACTGTAAATTATCCAAGGGCGCGCAATTATCTAAATGATGTAAACTATTGATAACCAATTTAGAATCACCTTCATTAATTACCTTGTTACAATTTTTTTGCTTTGCTAACAACAAACCATTTTTCAATGCAATAGCTTCCATTCTAGAAACAGAAACATTCTCCTCAAAGTAATTACAATACATATGTATTGGCTTACCAAACTAATCACGAATTATTGATCCCGTAATCTCATTTTTTTTTCTAACAGATCTATCAAAATTTACTTTAAACCACTCATTATCAGGAGTAATCCATCCAGTAAACTTTGAACTCTTTTTAAATTTCTTGTCTTCACTATTTGTGGATTTATCAAAGTTAATATCATTTCTTGATAAGTTAATCACATATTCCTGATGTATGACCACCCTTTCCACTTCTATTATAATAGATACTTCAGTTGAGCCGATAAGGGCTGGTTTGCAAAGTAGTCTAAAAAAAGATTAGTAGCTTGCTCTATTATTAAGAATTTATTAAAAGTTTCATTAGTAAAAATAACATTATTTCAAACACACCAAATTTTCCAAAGCAAATTAACAATTTTATCCATCTCAGAATCTGAATTTTTACTTTTTCTAAAAGAACATTTGTTTAAATTCAAAATCCAATTAATCAAATCATTATCATTATCTATAGATACAGGACAAAAACTACTAACCTAATTTCACACTTCTTTAATCCTAGTGCAGGTGATAAATGTTTGTAATTAGTAATGTAGGTTTTTTGGTCTCTTCGTCTCTCATTCTTCTCTTTTTATTGGGGGTATATAGTCATGACATCGATCACAAGCAATAAATCCTTTATAAAGTCCCTTTTATTTATTTATCTTATTATTCTTTAGAATCTTTCATTTAATTTCAATTATTTGCTTCGGCAGTGTGGTCGCTTTCATCACAGAATGCAAATTCGTGGAGGGGTGCGCATATAACGTAGAAGCTTTTACACTTGCAAGGATTATTTTGTAAATGCCTTTCCATTTTCACTGGCCATGGCTATTTTTGCCCGTTGATTGGTCTCGACCATTGACTATTTTGCCATTAAAGTCAAGATGTTGGGTACAGCAACTTGACCTCTGCCCTACAAGAAATTCCCGGAACTATTTTTCCTTTTCCATATTCTGGCATTGACTTGATCAAAGCCATGTTTGGAAAATTATAGTCCTTCAGGTTCGGACATAGTCATGAGTCATGATTGAAAATTTGGACATAGATCGCTTAGTGAGCTTGTTTTATTGACCTAGATCTTCTGGGGGGAAATTTTATAGTCTTTCAGGCTTGGGATAGTCATCAGTCATGATTGACAATTTGGACATAGTTTGCTTAATTATATAGTTGCCTTTAATTAAAAAGGACGTACTTTATCTTTTTAACTTACATTCATTGGTGTTGAACTCAGCAAGCACATGAATCAAATTTGCCACAAAAATGAATTGAAGTACTAATGGCACATCTATTTGGATGGAATTGAGGGGGAATAAAAAAAGGATGAAATGAGATTTTAATGGTCTGTGGATGGAATTGAGGGGAAATCGGAATAGGATAAAATGAGATTTCAATGGTACATAATTTTAATGGTGCGGGCACCATTGAAATCTTATTTCATGCATCCTATTCTGAAAACCTTATATATTTTTAACATCTTGCTTCTCATCCCTTATTTATTTTTTCCATTTTAAGGTTTTATGAAAAGTATAGAAAGTTTTCATAAAATCTGATCATGTATTCTATTACAAAACATAATTTTGAACAGCTTTTAAGAAGAAAATTTTTCCAAAATTTATCGTTTAAGTAGACTTTTTTGCCGTTTATAGTATTCGCTTCATAAAACTTTCTTCCAAAAAGTAGTTCGAAATGATGTTTTTTAATAGACAGCATGATTAGTTTTTATGAAAACCTTATATATTTTTTACAAAATCTTAAAGTGTAAAATAAGTGGGAGATAAAATGTAAGTTTTTGGGTGCCAAGGCCTCCAAGGCTCCAAGTCCCTATTATCAATGGGCTTTCCTTTCGGCTTCCAATCCTTCAATCAGATTTGGGCCCAGTGCTTAGGCTTGTAAACAGGAAGTCAATGCTAGAATTGTTTTATCTGTATACGATGACTGATTGGGCATTACCCTTTTCTCTCTCTCCCGCCCCCTTAACACATTTTTTTTTTTTTTTTTTCAGGCTGAGCTACCTCTCTGTCAATATAAGCCACGCGTGAATTAAATTGAGTTGCATCTTGGGTTCAATTTTGATAGTCGCCAATGACTTTTGGATCTAATGACATGTCTCATTTTAATAGGGATGTGCGGTTTGCAGAAGTCTTAATTTCGACTCTATAGGGGTGTGTAGGTGTATATATTCTCTTATCGTTTGGTAAGAACAACAACGACAAAAAAAAAAAGGTCAATTCTTCAAACGCATTTTGTAATATATTTCATGCATTGATTTTTTTTTTTCCCCAAACATTGATTGATTGATTGACGAAGGCAACTAAGGTCATGTTTGGTTTGCGGGAGTGGAATGAAGAAGGAATGAAATGAAAATGAGAATAGAATGGGAATAATCATTCTATTCCAATGTTTGGTAAGGAATGTTAATGAAATTAAAAAGATCAAGTGAGACTCATTTTTTGTCATTTTATTTCTTGAAGGGTGAAATTGATCATTTCTCTTACTTTGAAAATTTCAAGTCATTCAATTTGCAATGTATGAAGCAGCTAAATTTATGTTGAAAAACTTAATTAGAAGCTATTACTATTTATTTATAAAAACAATTTTAAAATTTTTTTGGCCGAGGGAAATGGAGGAAACGTTACATTAGGATTCTTCAGCCCTGCTGATTCGATTTACAGTGACTTGGGAGTATGCCTCACTGACGATGCTACCAGCAATAGAGTAGGGGTTGCTAACAAAAACAATCCTTCATCTATATCTATATTACTATTATTATATAAAGCCAATGTCTTTGTGGTTGGGCTGCACCTGAAAATACTAAAATACTCTTACAAGTTAATAAAGTTAAGAAACGATTTGGTAATTTTACCAACTTTAAAAAACCCACAACCTCTTTCTCCTTAATTTTCTCCCACACACACATGTGGTTTAAGAAACTTAGAAATTGACATAACAATTCCACTGATGGAGTGAAAACTTAAAAAGATAGATGTGTTGTACACGCATTGCATGTACTCGATCACTAGTTAATTGGTAATGGAAGTCTCACGCGGGATACTACGGACGGCACATTTAACTTTTTCTCTTTCCAACTATCATTATTTTTTGGCTCACCCACATGTTAATGTTTGGAGGAAGACGAGATAAGGTGGCAGAAATGGCTAAGGCATTTCTTGAGGCAAATATAACTTAACAAATGGCGTAATCATTTTTTGCCTCGCTTGATGCATCATGCATTGGAGCTGTTCTTTTAATCTTCAAAGCTAGAATATAGATTTGGCTCACCAAACGAATTACGCATTGGAGTTGCTATAGATGTAACATGGCTGATTCGAATTTGGGGCCCTACATTTTGAAAATCCAGCTTAAATCAGAACCAACCTGATTTGCTTGGATAAGCCCAAAAGGCCAAAACCCAATCCATGGTCCAACCCTTGCCTAATTAGTTAAAATTCTACCATGGAGACATGCGGTATCTTCCTTTGTTAAATTGGTCCTATATTTGTGTGTATCCACCTCTCTCAAATCCATGTTTTGTAGACAATTCCTTACCCTTTCATAAACTTCTCCAAATCCAGAGTTTTGCGAGGCCTACTAGCCTTGCAATAGTTAGCCATAGGGGTGTTAATGGTTCGGTTTGGTTCGGTTTTAAGGGAGATTTCAAACCAAACCATTATACTTCGGTTTTGTTCCTCCCAAACCAAAACCAAACCATACTATAAAAAAACCAAACCAAACCAAACCATTATATTTCGGTTTGGTTCGGTTCGGTTTCGGTTTTAACCTATCAAGTAACAAAAAAAAATTGAAAATGAAAAAAATGACATGCCAAACTCCAAATAAAAACATTTTTCATAAAAGCATTACATTAGCAACTAAAAAAAACAAACATTGTATCAAAATAGAAACATATTGACATATATCAATATGTAATATCACACACAACATTAATACACACAATATTAATAGCTAGTTTAATACATGCCAATCTAAAAAAGGGAAAATAATAAGAAACTTAAAATCAACAAAAACAAGCCCATTACCTATTTTACCCTTATTAGAATTGGGAATTTACAAACTTTAAGTTTATATATATATATAATATATTTTTCGGTTTTTTCGGTTTTTTGGTTTGGTTTGGTTTTTTAAAACTTAAAACCAAAACCAAACTAATTGAGTTCGGTTTTCTAAAATTAAAACCATAACCAAACCTAATAACAAAAAAACCAAACCAAACCACCCGGTTCGGTTTGGTTAGGTTTGGTTCTCGGTTTTAACCAAAACCATTAACACCCCTAGTTAGCCTTAGCCACACTCAAGAATCTTGGAAACCAAGCTAAGAATCAGGATAGTCAACAAGGGCTCCTTTGGTCCTTGAATAGTCCATATTTTATATAGTATTAAAGGCGCAACTTTATCACCTTGAATGACACTATTTAAGAAAAATGAAAGTCATCATTATAATTGATGTTATGAGATCAACTTTTAGAAATTGATGAAATGTTATTGTTTTGAATTTTTCGTTATACTTTCAACACTGAAAAATAATTTATATATAATTTTTTAATATCCAATTAGATGCCCAAAAAGGCTCTTAATCTCCAATATTGTTTAGTAAGAGCTTGGCTCATATGGCTAGCACGTATAAAACCCGGTTCTCCACAATTAAATCGCCGGCTGACAAATAAGGGGATTCTTAGGTTGTCATTAAGGCTTGCAGAGAACGTTTCTTTCGGTCATGTTTCTTAGAATTTGGAAATATAATTTTCCTTCTATTATTTGTAATACTTGTTTGGAGGAGACTTATTCTGTGGCTTTGCCTCATTGCACTTGATCTCTTATTTAATGAAACTTTTATTTATAAAAAGGAAAAGGTCCATTAATTTGGTCGTCCAAATGGAAATTAAACAATTATATTTGTTTCTGTCATCTTGAAAGATTATGGTCATGACCATCATCAAGAATGAGTGTGAAAATTCATAATAGAGACATTTCACGAATTTCTAAAATTGATCTTCTAACATGAATCGAGAGTTCAAACTATTTTGCAAACAGGGACGAATGAGAGGCCTATACAGTTAGAATATTCTTGCATTGCACAGAGATGCAGGAGTGGTAGATGTACGGTGGTGATGACTCCAACTTTTAAAATTAGTCTTAACTTAGAAGATGGATTCTGTCCTCAATACTATGTAGAATACCTATAATTGTTCAATTTCCATTTGAACCGCCAAATTAATTGGCTCTAATTAACTAACATCCTTGAAATCTCCACCCCCCCCCCCCCCCCCCCCCCGCGGGGGAGCATGAAATGAATATCGGACAAATTGATGCAGGGGAATGATCTTTAGTCTCAAGGGACCTTTGGAGACTGCAGGCTGCTTTAACATCAACATGAAGCAATTAACTAAATGCAGTAAGTGATCTAGGAATACATACCAACATACAGAAAGAAATATTGATATTGCGAAATTCTTTCTTGCTTTAATCTCTTCCACTAGAACCGAGCATCATTGGGTATCCTCACTTTGCTCTCTTCGCTGTTTTTTGATAATTAAGAAGCTCTCTTCGCTGTTGAATGGCCCTGCTTTTGGAGAAGAATTATTATTATTATTATTTTTTTGGTGATTCCAAGTTCGGAATCGCAAGGGATTAAAATTAATTTGGTTCTGGGTTCAACTTTCCCCTGAGCTTGTCACATTCTCACCTACGTTTTCCTATTATTGTATAGACATAATTTATCGAAAGAGTATTTTGGTCTTCCAAATAGAGGATAGGACGGTTCTTAAGGTTCTAGTATTAAAATGGGGGCAGCACTTTGTAATTTTCAACATTATATGCCCTTTGTAGAAAATAAAATTTAAACACGGCAGAGGGGTGTATTTTTTCAAAAAATGTAATTGATTTTTCAAACTTTCCGAGTAAAAAATATCGGACTAATAATTTTTTTTTTATCAGCATATCGGACAAATAATTCTTCGTTGGTTAGATAAAATGAGGCAGCTTAATGGACTTATCTTTCGTCGTACAGCTAGCTTAATGGACTTTTCTTTCATCGTACATTCTCTCTCTCGCTCTCTCTCTCTATGCAACCCTCATTAATTAGAAAGAAAAAAAAAAATCTGTTTGAATTTTTCAAACTTGACTAGTCTCTCTCTAGGTCATAGTCTTAAAGTCCATACATTTATGTTGACATATTTCGTGCTGAAATAGTTGTAAGTCTTATTTTAATTGAAGTTGTTTTAAAACTACTAAGGAACATCAAAATCAAGTTTTTAAAACTATGCACCAAGATCACACTCACATTTGGAGATAGTTAAATGGACTTATCTTTCTTTGTTCATTATGTTGTAACTCTCCCTCCCTCTCTCTCTCTCTCGTTTGATGCAACCCACATTAATTAGGAAAAAAAAGTTGTTCGATTTTTCAAACTTGCCAACTCACTCTCTCTCTCTCTCTCTCTCTCTGCGTCTCTAAGTCCATGTATTTAAGTTGGCATATTCCGTGCCGAAATAGTTGTTTGGAAGTCTTATTTTGATTGAAGTTGTGTGAAACTATTAAGGTGCATCAAAATCAAGTTTTTATACCTACGTGGCTTACACTCACACTTGAGTTAAGGTGAGTAACCTTTGGACCAATAAGACCATAAGTGGATAGAACGAATTTAACCTCACATTACCATAAGCTAGATTATTTGGACTTGAATTCGTGCAAAAAGAAAATCAAATTGATGAACTATGTTTTTATAATTTGATTATGAGTTCTACATAGAGATTGAGAACTCTATGAATCTAGTTTCTAATGCAAAAAACGGTTCGTCAATTAGAAGTTTAGGAACATACATTGCTTGAAATAACTACTTCAAACATGTTTAATGATTCGAAGGAGAGTGGAAACAACAAGAAGAAAGTTCATGACGTGAAAGTATTCAGTTTTGCATCTATAATGGCTGCCACTAATAATTTTCAGATGAGAACAAACTTGGACAAGGCGGTTTTGGTCCTGTTTACAAGGTAAATTCCACAATGAATTATTGGTAGAACAGGTACATGTGCAAATTGATTAATGGCTAAATTTAGAGGTTTTTCAAGAATCATATTTAAGAGAGAATTACATGAAGGGCGGCAAAAAATAGCGGTAGAGAGGCTTTCAAGGGCATCCGGACAAGGTCTAGTGGAGTTCAAAACTGAGATTAAACTAATTGCCAACCTTCAACCCATGAATCTTAACTGTTAGACTTTTGGATTATATATGCTACATTCAAGGAGACAACAAGATGTTAATTTATGAGTACATGCCCAACAAAAGCTTGGACTCCTTCCTCTTTCGTTCGCAATGCTTTCAAATTTATGTTTCTATTTGTTTCATGTTCAATTTTTCATTTTTTTGGTCTAAAAAGGTTACTAATTTTGTTTATATAATTTTGTAGATCCAATTAGAAAGGAGCTATTGGATTGGAAGAAATGTTACAACATAATTGAGAGAATTGGTAAAGGATTTCTTTAGTTACATAAATATTCTACACTTAGAATTATTTATATAGTTTTAAAAGCGAGTAATGTCTTAATTGATGAAAATATGAACCCCAAAGGCCATCCCACATATATAGTCGATAAATGGGCATCTTTAATTCCCATGAAGCTAGGTAGTCTCCAGTTGAGATTGGCCGAAGCATCCTGGTTAACCGAGTCACAGTAACTGATGCCCAAGCCCGGAGGCCCCCACTTCTCTTGGACTCTTTTAATTTAACTCTTTATCATCACGTACAAAGAACTCCAATTCAAATCTTGATTCGGTCCAATCCACTCCACACATTTTTTGGAAAAGGAAGGCATTGCATTTAGTACACAAATTAATGACACAAAGGTACACCAACCAGCTAAAGATAAAAAGTCTACTTTCTAGTTTCTACCCACACAATTTAGTACCTTCTACCATGACAAATGGGGACTCCCAGGTACTAATGGTAGCAGTAAAGGGGTGTTTAACTAGGAAGTCTTTTTATGTGTAATTATGATACATTGTTACAATCAGGTGTACCACCGGCCAACGAAAGTAGAATAAAGCGTGAATGTCACGTGTATCATGTATGAGTCAATGTGAGTGGAGTAAAGTGGGAGTTTCTGACATTTCGAATACTATATATGTCAACCCTATCACAATTACATATAAATTTTTCTCATACCAATGGTATAGATTTTTGGTGATTTGTTGAATTACTTAAAGGAATTTAGAAAAGGAATATACTTTCATAATCAGCATCAAGACACTTATTTGTAAAAACATATGAAGCCCAAATATTAGACACACAATCCATGAAGAAGATGGAATTGTACATAAAGTGAGGGAAATTTTTTTTACTAAAAAAGTTTTAGTTAATGAACATTCGCTACCTAAATGTAGTTAGCCAAAATGGCAATAGCCAAAATTGGTTACCTGCCTAGTCATATGGCTAATCCCTTAGAGAAGGAAAAATGAAGTTTGGCTAACTAAAATAATGAAAAGGGAAAAATGAAATTTGATTAGCTAAAATAACCAAGGGAATTGGATAGTTAATCCCTTAGAGTTGCTCTAAGTGAATGTGACTTAAATTCTTAGTTTGAGAAACACATCATATGTAATGTTCTTGAGATTTGTCTAAACCTGGGATTACAAAATGTAAAATCAAATAATAAAATAGACAAATAGATGAAATATTAATACTCAACAATACCAACAATTTCAAAATTAATACTCTTGCAATGAGAAAACCACTTCTCCCTCAAGCGACAAAATCACCTCTAGTAACAACTATTTCCCATTCAAAACTGTTTTTACATTTTTTTTTTTTTAATGCACTCTGTTCTTTTGGTTGGTTCAGATTCTGTCAGCTTCCTCATTGTTGTGTGGCTTAGTAATAAAAGAATTGAAACAGCTAGATGCTAAGAGCATCTCCAATACATGTGAGCCATTTTGGTGAGTTAAAACTATTTTAGCTCATTAAAGGGAAAAAAAATGCACTGCTAGCTTGCTACAATGAAAATAGCTCAAGCTATTGTTTAAATTACTCTAATGTATGTAAACCATTTTTTTGGCTCACCCAACTTCCCTTCTTTCCGACTATCATTTTTTTTTTGCCTCATCCACATGTGTTAGTGTTTGGAGGAAGATGATCGAGACAAGGTGTCAGAAATGGCCAAGGCATTTCTTGAGGCAGATGTATATAGCTCAACAAATGGCATAATCATTTTTTGCATCACCAAATGCATCATGCATTGTAGTTGCTCCAAGTCTTAGCGTCTCTAGTTAGGCGTGACCGTAGTAGCTCCCTTACAGTTTTAAACGGTCCCTATTTTGTATATTATTATTTTATTTTATTTTTTGGTAGTACACCCTCTGAGAAACCAATAACAAGAGGAGCCTAAACAGGTCCACGAAGTAGGAAACTGCAGACGTTCCCTTAAGTTGGTTGAATCATAACTTGACGCTCGATATATCCATACACATCCTCACAGTGACTAAATCTTGGCCTTTAGGCCATGACCCAACAATAATTCAATAATATTAAGTCCGAAGCTAGCATATATTGTTCAGATCGGCTAGCTAGGTCATGTACGTATCATTTTGACCTCCATTCTATTTGGAAGTAGTGTAACATACAATGTGAAGCACTCATCTAATCTAATACATAAAACATCAAGCTAGAAAAGAAAGCTATTCTAATTTAGCTTCAAGTTACTTGGCTACTTGAAATAAGAGCCTTTAACGAATTTTTTTCTAAAGAGCATAAAACCTAGTTTATTACTTTGGGCGTGGAGGTATAAGGCATTGGGTTAACTATACATATTATCAACCAGTAAGGGTCTATTTTGATGTCTAATTTGAAATTAAACAATTCAAGAAATTTTACAGAGCATTGAAAGTAGAAATTCATCACCTTGAATTAAAATATTTAAAAAAATTTGGAGTCATCACTAGAGTTAAGGTTCAAGTATTAAAATGGGGGCAGCATTTTGTAATTTTCAACATTATATGCCCTCTGTACAAAATAAATTTTAAGCAGAGCAGCGGAGTGTATTTTTTTCAAAAGTGTAATTGATTTTTCAACTATCCGAGTAAAAAGTATTGGACTAATTTTTTTTTTTTAATCAGCATATCCGACTAATAATTCATCATTGGTTAGATAAAATGGGGCACCTTAATGGACTAGCTTATCTTTCATAGTTCATTAATTCGAAACTCTCTCTCTCTCTCTCTCTCTCTCTCTCTCTCTCTCTCTCTCTCTCTCTCTCTCTCTCTCTCTTTTTTGATGCAACCCACATTAATTAGACAAAAAGTCTGTTTGATTTTTCAACTTGCCAACTCTCTCTTTCTCCGTGTCTCTAGTAAAGTCCATGTATTTATGTTGGCATATTCCGTGCCAAAATAGTTGTTTGCGTATCTTATTTTGCTTGAAGTTGTTTGAAACTGTTAAGTTACATCAAAGTTACGCAACTCACACTCACAATTGATGTAAGGTAAGTGGCCTTTGAGCCAATAAGAGCATAGGATCATTTGGACATGAATTCGTGCAAAAAGAAACTCAAATGGATGAACTATGTTTTTATAATTTGATTATGAGTTTTATACATTTTTTGAAAACTCTATGAATCTAGTTTCAATGAGAAAGACAGTTCGTCAATCGGAAGATTTCAGAGAAAGTTATCACGAATACTGTAAAGATGTGTTGATGCTAAAAAAAATAGAGGTCAATCGATTGGGCTACCGTCCAGAAAGTGAAATTTGCTACTGTTTTGTTCAATCGATTTCAATTGGGCACTTTATCCCAATCAATTGGGGTTCGTAAAAATTGTTTTTTAACTTTAAAAAAAAAAAAAAAAAACCTATTTTGGACCAAAATGTATTTCCCTCTATTGGGTGTCCTAGCTAGCAACTATATATAGAGCTTCTCTTTATAGAAAAAACCTATGGAAGCCTCTCCCATTACGTTTTGATTGAATATTTTGCATTTACTATTCTTGTTTTTTTTTTTTTTGTTTGAAAAGGTTACTTATGAAAAATCATTGATACCAATTTGTTGATATTGGGGGGTTTAGGTATATGGGTAAATTCTATCGATTGATAAAAAAAAAAAGGAAAAAAAAAGAATTTGGAGATAGTTATGTGATTGAAGATTTGACCTTGATCTTCTAGTTTATTTTTGTTTTAATGTAGCTTACTTTGTTTGATCAAAGTCTATTTTCTTTCCTCGTATTTGAAAAAATAATCGCTATAGAAATGTTAAAGTGTGTTAAAACCATGATGCATTCATTTGTTATATGCTTACATTTTATAATGTTCAGAGTTCTATCTTAGTGTATTGGGCGTTGATTATGTAAGAAAATTTTCAAAATGAAAAATGTAAAAACATCCTTAGTTATGACTTTAATGGAATTACATGAACAACAGCTTTTATCATAAGGATCGTCCCATTAACATAGTAGGATATGTAAGATAAATTTCAACTCTGTCTACACATTGTCATTAGCAACATTATAATGTTCTTGCTCTCTAAATTTATTTAAAACAATAATTGTTCTAGGCTTGGGAGTTATGGAAGGACCGATCCATCTTGGAGCTCAAGGATTCAATGCTCTGTGATTCCTTTAGACGCCAAATACTGAAATGCATTCAAGTGGGTCTATTGTGTGTGCAAGAAAGTACGGTGGACAGACCAGCAATGTTGAAGTTATTTCTATGCTTGCAAGTGAAACCGTGCCAGCAATGTTAGAAGTTATTTCTATGCTTGCAAGCGAAACCGTGCCACTTCCTTCCCCAAATGAACCAACATATGCTAATCAACAATGCCTGGAGGAGATAGATCTACAGAAAGGCGATTTGGCAAGTTGTTTTGTAAGTGTATATATCCATGGCGATGGAAGCTCAGTAAAGACAAATTTTTTTTTTTTTTTCAAATGGCGAATTAAGCCAAGGGAGTTTGTTTAATCCTCACACGTGAAAAACTTTCCAATTAGCTAAACTGGTCTCCCTATTTAAGTACTTTTGATTAAATGGTAATGCAATTTAAACATCTCTCTTTGTATTAAAAATAGACGTACATCATCACAAGCAGCACCATCTAATTAGTTTGCGTGCTTATTATAATGAAGCCATGAACGTACACTTGTACACTCCTGATTTAATTAAGCATTCTCCCTTATTCGGCTATCGCAAATCACATATATTACCATAATTATAATAAAGCATGCTTGTCCACCTTTTACCAAAAAAAACAAAAAAAGAAAGAAGAAAAACAGAAATCCTTAATTACACTCGTGGCATGCATAGTCATACAGAAGACATCATTACTGTCAATATCTGCCAGGGTATTAGATATTTTTTAGCTAGCGAAATAACATCCTTGAAATCTTTCCCACCTGAGCATGAAATGAATATTGGACAGATCGATGCAGGGGAATGATCTTTAGTCTCAAGGGACCTTTGGAGAGTGCAGGCTGCTTTAACATCAACATGAAGCAATTAATTAACTGCATTAAGTAATCTATGAATACATACCAATTAACATACAGAAAGAAATATTGATATTGCTTCAAAGTAGGATCATCCTGCGAAATTCTGTCTACTTCCAACGTAAGAGTTTTCTTGCTTTAATATCATCGTAAGAGTTTTCTTGCTTTAATTCTGTCTACTTCCAACGTAAGAGTTTTCTTGCTTTTGGAGAAGAAATATCTCTTCTTTTTCTTCCTTTTTTTTGTTTTTTTTTTTTGTTTTTTTTTTTTTTGGTGGTGATTCCAGCCAAGTTCAAAATCGCGTCGGATTAAAATTAATTTCGGTTCTGGGTTCAACTTTTCCTGAGATTGTCACATTCTGACCTACGTTTTCCTATTACTGTATAGATATAATTTATCGAAAGAGTATTTTGGTCTTCCAAATAGAGGATATGACGGTTCTCAAGGTTCTAGTATTAAAATGGGGGCAGCACTTTGTAATTTTCAACATTATATGCCCTTTGTAGAAAATAAAATTTAAACACGGCAGAGGGGTGTGTTTTTTCAAAAAATGTAATTGATTTTTCAAACTTTCCGAGTAAAAAATATCAGACTAATAATTTTTTTTTTATAAGCATATCGGACAAATAATTGTTCATTGGTTAGATAAAATGAGGCAGCTTAATGGACTTATCATCGTTCATTAATTCGTCACTCTCTCTCTCTCTCTCTCTCTCTCTCTCTCTCTCTCTTTTGATGCAACCCACATTAATTAGAATAAAAAAAATCTGTTTGATTTTTCAAACTTGACAACTCTCTCGATCTCTAGGTCTCCCTCTTTAAGTCCATGTATTTATGTTGGCATATTCCGTGTCGAAATAATTGTTTGTAAGTCGTATTTTGATTGAAGTTGTTTAAAACTACTAAGGAACATCAAAATCAAGTTTTTAAAGCTATGCGACTCACACTCACACTTGAGGTAAGGTAAGTGACCTTTGAACCAATAAGACCATAAGTGGATAGAATGAATTTAACATCACGTACCATAAGAACATTTGGACTTGAATTCGTGCAAGAAGAAACTAAAACTGATGAACTATATTTTTTATAATTTGATTATGAATTCTGTACATTTTTTGAAAACTCTATGAATCTAGTTTCCAATGTAAAAAATGGTTTGTCAATCATAAGTTTTTAGACGAATTCGTCGCAAAATGATATATATTAAGGAAAAAAAAAGGCAAGATACACCCAACAAATACATAGCAGCAAAAGAATAAAACAAGGGTATGAGCATAGGAATAGATAAAATAATAAACAAATGAAAGAACAACAACCAAGTGGAAAGTTCAGGACACATCTGAGATGAGCTCTGTACATGGCAATTGGAGTTTAACAGTATGGTAGCTAGTTTTCCACAATATTTGTTAGGTTCTTACTCAGGATAGGTTTCTTTACAAATGTCTAGAGGCTCTATTTGTTGCCATGGAAATCATTTCCTTGACAAAAATCAAATTACACAAACTTCATAAAGTAACACCATACTGAAATACATGTGTTCCTCTTCCTTCTAAAGAAAAGAGTTTAAAACAACTTCTTCCCAACTTACTTTGGAAAAGTTTTCCAAAGAGAAGTGTGATTGGTCTTCTTCATTTGTAATTTTTTTTTTTCCTTCTTTTGAGTGCCTAACCGAACTTAGATTAGTGAATAAAGGCAAATAAGAGACGTAATGTGGTAAAGGGTTAGGGAATTTCTTTACTTATTATATATGTTGTATAGGTTTTAGGGAAAGTTATGAAGTGAATCAAAATTGGGCTCTTTTTTCTTTCTGTCTATTCTTTTCTTTTCTTTTCTTTTCTTTCTTTCTTTTTTTTTTTTTTTTTTTAGTTCTTGAATTGGCAAGCCAACTTCCTTTGGCTAGCCAAACCGGAGAGATATGATTTGGCCATCGCTTACAAAGGAAATTAGCATAAGAAATGCACGAGAGATATGATTTTTAAAACTTCCTTCTAGTTTTTTCCCAATTTTTTTTCTTTTTTCCTACCAAAATTTTTTATACATAATTTCCATTTTTTTTTCTTTCACACAACACAGGTTTTTTTTTTTTTTTTTTTTGATGTCCGCAAAATGATATATATTAAGAAAAAAATCGAACAGAAACCAGGGAGAAACAGGGAGAAACAGAGAAGCTAACCAAAAAAAAAAAAAATTCGAACAACAAATACCCACCAAACCCGAAAAATCAAACAACAAAAACAATGAGAATCGTTTGTATCCGCATGTGTGTTTCAGAACAGAAATAGAAGAGAAAAAAAACCCCTAAAAATCCATTGTATTTGCTTATGTTTGTTGGAACAAACGTAGAAGAAATCGAACCCAAATAGGAGAGAAGTGAGTTAGAGAGCGAGAGAGAAAGAGAGAAGAATATGTACCGATGGAGGGATTGCTCCGGCGATGGGCTTCCTCGAGCGACTGAGATGGCTTCCAGTGAGACCCAATGAGCGGAAAACGTCCTGGATAGTGGCGACGGCTACAGCGAACTGAAAGAGCGCGGCTTCTGTCAACGACCTCCGAGTTCCGTCGTTGAGCAGCGAAGTCAAAGCAGGGGTGTTGAGCTCAACGCCGGCGGTAGAAGGCTGGCGGCTCCGACGTGAGGAATAGGGTTTGGGTTTGGGTTTTGGTTTTGGTAGGAAAACCAGGGGTTGTGTCGCGCGGAGAAACAAACTCTTCTCCTCTGCCTTATATATTAAAGCCCCTTTTGTCCGAAAAACCCATAACATATATGGGTATTTACAATTTAACCATCAGATAACGCACACGATTTCGCGCCCAGTAACATGCCGACAAAAAATAGCAAACCGTCGGCAAATTTAGTCGGGAATTATCCTTTTTTTTGTAGTGGAAGTTACCATGAATTTTGTAAAGGTGTGTTGACGATGAAAAAATAGAGGCCAGTCGATCGGACGACCCCTCCAGAAAGTGAAATATACTTCTATTTTACTCAGGATCTTTTCCCACATAAGGGAAGAAAGTGCTACTAAACTATAAGACCATGCACAAAGCCATTAACTACAAAAGCAACTAAAAGAAGGAAATTCGGAGTATGATTTTTATGACCCCCAACCCCACTTTCCTTATCAGCTTTCCCTCACATGACAAGAATTTCACATGAATGTGGGTTTCAAGTAAGACAGTGAGTCTAACATGCGCTTTAGAAGAAATGACTAAGAAAAGAGGAGTAATGTTACTCGTTTGTCTAACATTTATATGCCCAGCCAATTAATATGATGACTGATGTACCAATCATTTGGATTAGTTTTTACTTATTATGCGAGTCTTTTTTTTTTTATATTTTAAACTTATTATTAAATCAAATTATAATTGAACACATACGCATTTATGTAAAGTCAAAACCAAGACACTACACGCTCTTATTGGGGCAAGACATACCATTAGATCCAAAGGCTATTAGTAATTTCCACTATATATATATAAGTTGGGCAATCAAATTTATACAAAAAAGTTGAACTCTTTTATCATTTTCCTCAAGGCTAATGGTATGACAGTATATTCTATTAACTTGTTGAGTAAAAAATCTCGAGTTCAAGCTTATGAAAAAACTTTAATACTCGTTTGTTGATATTAGGAAGATTTGGGGTAAATGTAAGTTTTATGGTTTGTCAAAAAAAAAAAAAGTGGGGGGCATTTTTTCAAGAGAATTCAACGTACTTCGTTGCCAAATGTTCATTTAAGGCACCAAGCAGAGAAATTTACGCTAAGAAATTTAGAAGCTTTTCCAACAATGGCAAGCAACAAATGCCTTACCACTTCAATTTTTGTTCTCATCTTGTCATGTTTGTTCATGGGAAGAGGGCCTTACACTTCAGATGCACAGACAGACACCATCAAACCCGGCGACGTGCTCCAATACTCCGACAGACTGGTCTCGGCCCGACGAATCTTCATATTAGGATTCTTCACTCCCGCAAGTTCGAACAACACTTATTTAGGAATATGGTACATGGACGACCCTCAAAGTGTAGCCAAAATATGGATCGGTAACCGAAATGCTCCAATAGCAGATAGCGGAAATCTCACCATGGATGCTGATGGCAAATTGAAGATCTTACACAGCGGAGGAACTCCGATCATCTTGAATTCTGATCAAGCGGTGGCTCAAAACTCGACGGCCACTCTGACCGATTCTGGAAATTTCGTGGTGACTGATTCCACCAAGAGGGTCTTATGGCAAAGCTTTGATTATCCTACCGACACGCTTGTGCCTGGGATGAAATTAGGCACCAACTATCAAACGGGCCAAAAATGGGTACTCGAATCATGCATAAGCGCTAAAGTTGGAGCCCCAGGGGGTTTTTCTCTGGAATGGACAAACGTCACCAATGGTAGAGGACAATTGGTGATGAGGCGCCGAGGGGATATCTACTGGACCAGTGGGATGTTGAACACTCAGGATCGGACCTTCCCCAACATTCCTTGGTTGAGAAATTCTGACTCTAATGATTACAAGTTTAGCTATGTCTCTAATGAGAATGAGAGTTACTTCAATTATTCAGTCACAAATGGGCGTGTCATCACGAGGTGGACACCGTATGAAGGGTGTCTTTACGACGTTAATTATCTTCAGCTTGGGCCAAGATATCCATGTGAGTATGCCTCGCATCCTGGGTGTGTAGTGCAGAAGCCACTCGGATGTAGAAGTAGCAACGATTATAAGTTAGAAGAACAACAGGGTTCTTTCGTAGTATGGCCCTTCTTGTATGATGGAAATTCGAGTATTGGTCAGTTTAGCGATTGTTTCAGTCGATGCTGGAACGATTGTTCTTGTGTTGGATTCGACACTCGTTATCCCGATGGTACTGGATGCCAGTTTTGAAACGACATTTCAAGCTTTGAACAAGATGGCAGTGGTCGTTCGCCTTACGTGTTAAAGTCAACGGATATTCACAGCATATCAAAAACTGGTAAGGATTAATTCAAACAAAATCTCTCTCTCTCTCTCTCTCTTCATGATTAATTAATTAGAAGAAATGTGGAGACACTTCACCACTTGGGTTTTCATTTGCCTAAATAACACTTTAAATTTGTTTAGGAAAGAAATGGAGGATATGGATCATCGTTGTTGGAGTGGCTGTTCTAGCGACACTTCTCTTGGGCTTCTTGTTCTATTTGAGGAGAAAACACACAGGTAATGTTAATTTGGAATTTGGTAGGTCAGATCAATGTATTCGTCCCTCTGACCTATATATACAAATCTAACCATGAACTAGCTTTTCTATATGCAACAGGTGAGATAGAAAGATATGAGGACAATACACTGCTTGAATTAACAACTTCAAACATGTTTAATGATTCAAATGAGAGTGGAAGCAACAGGAAGAAAGTTCACGATGTGAAAGTATTCAGTTTTGCATCTATAATGGATGCCACTAATAATTTTTCAGATGAGAACAAACTTGGACAGGGCGGTTTTGGTCCTGTTTACAAGGTAAGTTCTAAAATGGATTATTGGGAGAATAGGTGCATGCTTTGATTAATGGCTAAATTTAGAGGTTTTTCATGTATTATATTCAGGGAGAATTACATGAAGGGAGGCAAAAAATAGCGGTAAAGAGGCTTTCAAGGGGATCCGGACAAGGTCTAGTGGAGTTCAAAACTGAGATTAAACTAATTGCCAACCTTCAACACATGAATCTTGTTAGACTTTTGAGTTGTTGCATTCAAAGAGACGACAAGATGTTAATTTATGAGTACATGCCGAACAAAAGCTCGGACTTCTACCTCTTTGGTTCGCAATGCTTTAAATTTTATGTTTCTATTTGTTTCATCGTTCATTTTTTCTTTTTTCTTTTTGTCTAAAAAGGTTACTAATTGTGTTTATATAATTTTATAGATCCAATTAGAAAGGAGCTATTGGATTGGAAGAAACGTTACAACATAATTGATGGGATTGCTCAAGGACTTCTTTATTTATATAAATATTCTAGACTTAGAATTATTCATAGAGATTTAAAAGCGAGTAATGTCTTACTTGATGAAAATATGAACCCTAAGATTTCTGATTTTGGCATGGCTAGAATTTTTGGACGAAATGATGTTGAAGCAAATACGAATAGGATTGTTGGAACCTAGTAAGTGAGCATCATATCTATATTTGCCTATTTCTTTTTCTACCAATCAATATATATATATATATATATATTTGTATTTCTATTGCTGTCAAATAAAAAATGTAAATTATTATTGAATGCAGTGGTTACATATCACCTGAGAATGCCATGAATGGCACGTTTTCAGAGAAGTCCGATATCTTTAGTTTTGGAGTCTTAATGTTAGAGATTGTAAGTGGCCGGAAGAACAATAGCTTTTATCAGTATGACCATGCCATTAACTTAGTAGGATATGTAAGTCAACAAAATTTCAAATTTGTCTACAACATTATGCTTTTTACTCATAGATTTGAACGCTAATTAGTTTTCTAATAGGTTTTCTTTTTCTTTTTGGAAAAAAAAAATGTCTTAGGCTTGGGAGTTATGGAAAGACAGAGCCATCATGGAGCTAAGGGATCCAATGCTTGGTGATTCCTCGATATGCCAAATATTGATATGCATTGATGTAGGTCTCTTGTGTGTACAAGAGAATGCGATGGATAGGCCTACAATGGCAGACGTTATTTGTATGCTTACCAGTGGAACCATGTCACTTCCTGACCCAAAAGAACCAGCTTATGTTCAACCAAGCTTGAAACGAACCTTGAAAGAAAGTGATTCACAAAAAGAAAAATCATCAAGTTATTGTGTTGCAAGTTGTTCTTCTGTAATTTATCCACGGTGATGGAAGCCCGGTAAACACAAAAATTCTACTATGTATCCTCTTCTAAAAACAGAGCAAAACAGTATTTTCATAATACCTAAATTGCTCCTCTCTATTTAAATGATTTTTTTGGTAATGCAATGTTATATGTCTCTTCCTCTTACCTTCCTCCTCTCTTGTTTCCCCTTCAAATAAGTACCCATCATCATAACAAACAAATAAACAAGTCCCATGGCCCTTTATTTCTTTATCATCCTCTTTTATTTTATTTTATTTTATTTTCTTAGTTATTTTGATGAAATATATTGTAAAAGTTTCATTGGGAATGTTTCCATTAAAGAATGTTTATATGAAATGATTATGATTTATTAATCATCCAGTCATAGATTTCTATTTTACTCTTCATTATTTTAATTAGTCCGATTTAATAGTCTAAAGTTATTTTTGATGTTCGAGATGAGAATATCTATACTAATATAAAGGGGTTGTACTTTTTGTTGGATATAAATATTGAAGTACTAAAACCCCCACATCAATTTCTAAGATAGAAAAAAAGGTTGGGTTTAAAATGGTCCTTTAAGATAAGAGAGGTGGTTTCTCTCCATCATAATGTACTTCCTCAGAATAATAAATTTTTTTTTTTCAGCATATCGAACTAATAATTTATCATTGGTTAGATAAAATAAGGCAGCTTAATGGACTTATCTTTCATCGTTCATTAATTCGTAACTCTCTCTCTCTCTCTCTCTCTTGATGCAGCCCACATTAATTAGAAAAAGAATCTTTTTGATTTTTCAAATTTGCCAACTCTCTCTCTCTCTCTCTCTCTCTCTGCATCTCTAAGTTAATGCATTTATGTTGGCATATTCCGTGCCAAAATGGTTGTTTGTAAGTCTTACTTTGATTAATGAAGTTGTTTGAAACTACTAAGGTGCATCAAAATCAAGTTTTTAAAGCTACGCGGCTCACACTAACACTTGAGGTAAGATAAGTGACCTTTGAACCAGTAAGACCATAAGTGGATAGAATGAATTTAACCTCACATTACAATAAGATCATTTGTACTTGAATTCGTGCAAAAAGAAACTCAAATTGATGAACTATGTTTTTATAATTTGATTATAAATTCTATACATATTTTTGAAAACTCTATTAATCTAGTTTCCAATGCAAAAAATGGTTCATCAATCAGAAGTTTTTAGAGGAAGTTATCACGAATTTTGTAAAGGTGTGTTGACGCTGAGAAAATAGAGGCCAATCCATTACCTCTCCAGAAAGTGAAATAGGCTACTGTTTACGCAATCGATATCCATTGGGCACTTGATCCCAATCCATTGAGGTTCGTAAAAATTGATTTTTAACATTTTAAAACTTTCCTTTGTTGGACCAAAACGTATTTCCTTCTATTGGGGTGTCTCACCAACTAAATATAGGAATTCTCTTCATAGAGGAAACCTAAGGAAGTCTTCACCATTAGGTTTTGATTGAATATCTTGTTTATATATTTTTTTGTCTAAAAAGGTAACTTATGAAGAAGCATTTATACTAATTTGTTGATATTGGAGGGTTAGGTGTATGGGCAAATTTTATCTATTGTTGAAAAAAAAAAAAAAAAAAACAAAACAAAAACAACTTGGAGATAGTTCAATGATTGAAGATTTGACCTTGATCTTCTAGTTTATTTTTGTTTTAATGTAGCTTGCACTATTTGATCATAGTCTATTTTCTTTCCTCATATTTGAAAAATAATCGCTATAGAAATGGTAAAGTGTGTTAAAACCATGATGCATTCATTTGTTATATATGCTTGCATTTTATAATGTTCAGAGTTCTTAGTATGAAGGCTATGATCAGTAATTTTTGGTGGGGGCAAAAGGCCAATGAAAGGAAAATTCATTGGATGCGATGGGACCTACTATGTTACTCTAAAAAAGATGGTGGCTTAGGCTTTCGTGATTTTAACATTTTCAATAATGCTTTGCTCGCCAAGCAAGCCTGGCGGCTTCTTACTAATGAGCAATCACTTGTAGCTCGATTGCTTAAGGCAAGGTATTTTCCTCATTGTAGCTTCCTTTCTTCTAGTCTCGGATCTCTCCCTAGTTTTTCTTGGCGAAGCATCTGGGGGGCTAAGGAGACGTTGGGAAGAGGAGTTCGGTGGCGGATTGGGAACGGTAAGTCAGTGGATATTTGGAAGGAAAAGTGGCTACCCACTCCTACATCCTTTAAGGTGACTTCACCTAGACAAATCCTTCATGAGGGGGCACTTGTGTGTGATCTAATTGATGCTGAGAAGAAGGAATGGCGGAAGTCCTTGGTGGATAGTATTTTTTTGCCTCATGAAGCGGCTATAATTTGCCAAATCCCACTCAGCAATAGACTGCCCGATGATCGGCCGATGTGGCACTACCACCCAAAAGGCTTTTTTAAGGTTCAAAGTGCTTATTTGATGGAGATGGACACCTTGCGGAGACAGCGTAGTGACATAACAGGGGAAGGTTCTTCCGGTGATGGAAATGCTGTGGGTGCGTTCGTTTGGTCCCAACTTGTGCCCAATAAGGTAAAGCACTTTGTGTGGCGTGCTGTCAAAGGCATCCTTCCGACAAGAGTTTCTCTTGCCAGACGCCACATCTCTGTTGATCTTGTATGCCCCATGTGCGGGCAAGATGAGGAGACCATCATTCACGTGCTCAAAGTCTACCCGGTTGCTTGTTTGACGTGGCAAAGTAGTGGGTTGGGTTGTTGGGATGACAATGCCTCGTATTTAGATTTTAGCGAATGGTTGGCTGAAATTGTACAAGTCTCGAACAAGGGAGTGCTTCCCCTTATTCTAATGACAATGTGGGCTTTATGGAATGGGTGGAATCGTTTGGTGTTTGAGGGTATCAGGGATGAGCCTACCGTAGTTGTGAATAAGGCAGCCTCAATTTGGACAGATTTCTGTGCAGCGGCTACTGGTCAGGGAAGCTCTGTTCCTCTTCCTCGAGCTAGGTGGCAACCGCCGCACCGGGGTACTTACAAGATTAATGTTGATGGGGCTATCTTTGCGGATCACCATTGCGTAGGATTTGGGGTGATAATCAGGGATTGGGAGGGTCAACCTATCGCTGCAGCCTCTAAGCGTTTGGATGGCTCTTTCTTGGCTACCTTGGTAGAGGCGATGGCTTTTCGCTTTGCAGTGGAGCTGGCGCATGACTTGGGGTTGCAATCTGTGACAGTGGAAGGAGATAACTTGGAGGTAGTACAGGCTCTTGCTACTTCGGTAGAATTGCTGTCTCCGTTGGGGCTTATTGTTGAGGATATCTTACACGATGCGGCTCAATTTTTTATTGATATGTCTTTCTCTCACATTCAGCGTGATGGAAACATGGTGGCTCATGGGCTTGCTAGACATGCTAGATTTCTTGAGGATTTAAGTGTTTGGATGGAAGATGTCCCTGCATGTGTTAGGGATCTTTTTCTTGCTGATCTCACTTTTTGATCATTTATAAAATCCAGATCTTCATCAAAAAAAAAAAAATAAAAATAAAAAGAAAGAAAAATGCAAAAAACACCCTTAGTTATGACTTGAACGGAACTTACATGAATCAATTGGTGAGACGCTAGCTGCATGTATATCCATTGATTGTACAAACTCACAAAAAGCAAGTTTTTATTATCCCCTTTCTTTTTTGGGTAACAGAGATAAGAAATTTATTACATCAACATATACTTATATATACTAAGAATCAAGTCTAGGATCTTTTTTCACATAAGGGAAAAAAATGCCACTAAACCATAAGACCACAAGGCCATTGACCACAAAAGCAGCTAGAGAAGGAAATTCGGAGTGTGATTTTTCTAACCCCAGCCCCCACTTTCCTTATCAGCTTTCCCTCACATGACAAGAAATTTCAAACGAATGTGGGTTCAGCCTATTTAAGAGAAATAGAAATTGAAAGCAACAGGTGAGACTGAGTCTAACACGCGCTTTAGAAGCGATGACTAAGAGAAGTAATGTCACGTTGTCCAACTCATTTATCCAAAATTTGTATGCCCAACAAATATGACGACTGATGTAGCAATCATTTGGATTAGTCTATACTTATTATGTGAGTCTCTCTTCTTTCTTTCTTTCTTTTTTTTTTTTTTTTTTTTTTTTTTCTATTTTTTTCTATTTTTATTTTTTTTAATCAAACGATAAGAGAAAAGATATATACACATTCATGTAAAGTCAAAACCAAGACCTTCCCATAAAACTACACACCCATATTGGGGCAAGACATGCCATTAGATCCAAAGGCTATTGGGAATTGCTACATGAGTTGGGCAATCAAATTTATATAAAAAGTTGAACTCTTTATCATTTTTCTTAAGGCTAGTGGTATGATAGTATAGTGACATTCTACTAACTTGTTGAGTAAAAGATCTCAAGTTTAAGTTTATGAAAAAACTTTCATATCGTTTGTTGATATTAGGAAAATTTGGGGTAGAGGTTAAGTTCTATAGTTTGTCAAAAAAAAACAGGGCGGGGGGGCATTTTTTCCGAGAGAATTCCATGTACTTTGTTGCCAAATGTTTATATAAGTCACCAAGAAGAGAAATTCAAGCAAAGAAATTTAGAAGCGCTTCCAACAATGGCAAGCAACAAATGCCTTACCACTTCAATTTTTGTTCTCATCTTGTCATGTTTGTTAATAGGAAGAGGGGCTCACACTGCAGATGCACAGACAGACACCATCAAACCCGGGGACGTGCTCCGATACTCCAACAAACTACTGGTCTCGGCCGGAAAAATCTTCGTATTAGGATTCTTCACTCCGCGGCCCCCAAATTCGAACACTTATTTAGGAATATGGTACATTAACGACCCTGAAAGCGAAGCCAAAATATGGATCGGTAACCGAAATGCTCCAATAGCAGATAGCGGAAATCTCACCATGGATGCTGACGGCAAATTGAAGATCTTACACAGTGGAGGAACTCTGATCATCTTGAATTCTGATCAAGCAGTGGCTCAAAACTCGACGGCCACTCTGACCGATTCTGGCAATTTTGTGGTGACTGATTCCACCAATAAGGTCTTATGGCAAAGCTTTGATTATCCTACCGACACACTTCTGCCTGGGATGAAATTAGGCACCAACTATCGAACGGGCCGAAAATGGGTACTCGAATCGTGGAGAAGCGGTAGAGTTGCAGCCCCAGGGGGTTTTTCGCTGGAATGGAACAACACCACCAATGGTACAGGACAATTGGTGATGAGACGCCGAGGGGACATCTACTGGACTAGTGGGATGTTGAACACTCAGGATCGGACCTTCCAGAACATTCCTCTGTTGAGAAATTCTGACTCTAATGATTACAAGTTTAGCTATGTCTCTAATGAGAATGAGAGTTACTTCAGTTATTCAGTCAAAAATGGGCGCGTCATTGCTAGGTGGACAGTGTACGAAGGGTGGCTTTGCGACGTTCGTTATCGTCAGCTGGGGCCATACTATCCCTGTGAGTATGCCTTGCATCCTGGGTGTGCAGTGCAGAAGCGACCAAGATGTAGAAGTAGCAACGATAAGGTAGAACAACAACAGGGTTCTTTCGTTGTATCGCCTTTCTTGTATGATGAAAATTCGAGTATTGGTCAGTTAGATTGTTTCAGTCGATGCTGGAACGAATGTTCTTGTGTTGGTTTCAACACTGTTAATTCCGATAGTACTGGATGCCAGTTTTGGAACAACATTTCGAGCTTTCAACAAGATGGCAGTGGTCGTTCGCTTTACGTGTTAAAGTCAGCGGATATTCACAGCGTATCAAAAACTGGTAAGGATTAATTCAAACAAAATCTCTCTCGATCTCTCTGTCACTCTCTTCGTGATTAATCAATATACATGGGTTTGCATTTGCCTAAATAACTGTCCTTGTAAACTTTAATTTGTTTAGGAAAGAAATGGTGGATATGGATCATTGTTGTTGGAGTGGCTGTTCTAGCGACACTTCTCTTAGGCTTCTTGTTCTATTTGAGGAGAAAACACAAAGGTAATTTAAATTTGGAATTTGGTAGATCAGATCGATCAATTTATTCGTCCCTCTGATCAGTGGCGGAGCTAGAAATTTTCTCTAGCAAGGTCGACTTTTGTTTGGATGTTTGTGTGTGTGTGTGTTTTTTTTTTTTTTTTTTTTTTTTTTTTTTTCACTTTATAAATTAAAGAAGTGGAGGCTATAGCTACCAAAAAATTCTTTTGCACCCCCACCTAATTTACACTTTTTATGGTTTTATGAAAAATATAAAAGATTTTTATGAAAACTAACCACGATATCTACTAAAAAAAAAAAAATCATTCTGAACAACTTTGTACAATAAATTTTTTTCAAAACCTAATGTTTAAGTGGATTTTTTTGTCATTTTTCTTGAAACTTTTTGTATCCAAAAAGTCCACTTAAACGACAAATTTTGGAAAACTTTTCTTTTACAAAGTTGTTCAAAATGATGTCTTCTAATAGAAAGAGTGGCTAATTCTTGTGAAATTTTTTTATATTTTTCCTAAAATCTTAAAAAAGTGTAAACTAAGGAGCGGTGCAAAGGATTTTAATTTTATGGTGGCAATAGCCCCCTCATTAAAGAATCTTTTGAAGTAACATTCTACCGATTTTTTTTTCCCTAATAGAGACAATAACAAGAACAAAGAAAATCTTTTTGAACTTAATAATTAATACAAAACATAAATATTTATTGACACTAAGAGGGGTACAATTAAAAAGATAAAACTTTTGTGAGATAAAAGGGGTAAAAGTTATTTATATGAAGGGAAAAAAGAAAGAGGGAGGGTTACAATTAGAAAATGTGAAGGACGAAAAAAAATTTAGCAGGCTCAGATTTAGAAAAAGCAAAATTTTTGTGTGGTAAAAAACCTTTTTTAAGGTGAGGTGGGTCAAGTGCCCCCTTTGGCAACTCCTCCATTGGTCCTTGCCTCTGACATATATATATAAGTCTAACAATGAACTAGTTTTTATGCAACAGGTGAGATAGAAAGATATGAGGACAATACACTGCTTGAATTAACAACTTCAGACTTGTTTAATGATTCAAAGGAGAGTGGAAGCAACAGGAAGAAAGTTAATGACGTGAAAGTATTTAGTTTTGCATCTATAATGTCTGCCACTAATAATTTTTCAAATGAGAATAAACTTGGACAAGGAGGTTTTGGTCCTGTTTACAAGGTAAATTCTAAAATTGATTATTGGAAGAAGAGGTGCATGCATTGATTAATGGCTAAATTTATAGGTTTTTCATGGATCATATTCCGGGAGAATTCCATGAAGGGCAGCAAAAAATAGCAGTAAAGAGGCTTTCAAGGGGATCCAAACAAGGTCTAGAGGAGTTCAAAACTGAGATTAAACTAATTGCCAACCTACAACACATGAATCTTGTCAGACTTTTGGGTTGCTGCATTCAAGGAGATGACAAGATGTTAATTTATGAGTACATGCCCAACAAAAGCTTGGACTTCTTCCTCTTTGGTTCGCAATGCTTTCAAATTTATGTTTCTATTTGTTTCATGTTCATATTTTCTCTTTTTGCTTTGTTCTTTTTTTTTTTTTTCTAAAAAGGTTACTAATTGTGTTTACATAATTTTATAGATCCAATTAGAAAGGAGCTATTGGATTGGAAGAAACGTTACAAAATAATTGAAGGAATTGCTCAAGGACTTCTTTATTTACATACATATTCTAGACTTAGAATTATTCATAGAGATTTAAAAGCAAGTAATGTCTTACTTGATGAAAATATGAATCCCAAGATTTCTGATTTTGGCATGGCTAGAATTTTCCAACGAAATGATGTTGAAGCTGTTAACACCCCATTTTGTACCACTTGACACCTCAAGCCACTTTCTGAGACCCAATGATGAAGGGCAGTAGCCAACGGACCATCGCAAGCCCACCCGAAGGACTCACGGAGACACAGCAGGCCTTTGGCCTTAGTTCGATACCCCATGCACGTACGTGCATGGGATATGCACGTACGTGCATAGACCATGCACGTACGATCATGCCCTTTCTTTTGAATTCCATCTCTTTCCCCCCGAAATTGCCTCTTACCATATGCGGCTCCCATGCTGACGGCTGCTCAGTGGCGGCTGGGAAACCCTAGGAACCCTCGAATCAAACCCTAATCACTACCTATAAATGCCCCGCTTTCATTCAAGAGAGGGGATCCGAGTTTTTGGCTACCAAACCACTACTCTAAAAACCCGAAATTGGCGGCTGTGTCTACGAGGAGTCCGAAAGGCAGAATTGGCGGAGGAACTACTGCTGCCCGTACCTGAGGGTAATGATTCCCAACTCCTAATTCCGCCTTCTTTGGTAGTTCTTTATGATTACTTGCAATATGACATGAAATGAGAGTGGGTTTCATTAAAACTCTTCATTTAGTGCTTGCATTTAGAACGTAGTTAAAATCAACTTGATAGAGATTTCATTGTTACATATAGGGATTTCGAATGGGTTTTCTTATTTGTTTTAGGCACAAAGGGGGAAATGAGATCTATAAGTTGACTCTAGCATTCATATCTGTTCATATATGCATATATTTATATTAAACTTTGTCTGTGGCATCAATATGTATCCTTAACATTCAGATCTAGGGTACCAGTGTCATTTTTGAAGCATGATTCGAATTGTTCATAGGTTTTTTTTTTTTTTTTTTTTAACTCGACAGTAGCATAGTAGGCACATATATGTATCTAGGCATGAGGCATTCATCAGAAGGCATGTACGTACATGCATTAGGGATGCACGTACGTGCATCTCATATGCACGTACGTGCATGACCCTGTTTTTTTCAGATTAATCCCCTTTTCTCTTTTACAGGCAGCACAGGCAGTGTAAGTTTTTTGTCGATTTCACATCCTTTCTCTTGTATGTGTGTATATGCTCAAATATTTCTCTTTAATCCCTCTTTATCTTCCATCATTGCATGCCATTACTTGATTTTACCTAATTGCCTGCATAGTGGTCGAGTTCAATTGAGTCCTTTTTAATTAAAGCCAATAAATGTATGTGGGGGCCGGATTTTAACCGGGCGTAGATGGCTGCCTAACACCTTCCCATCCGCGTACCCTAGCTCTGAACCTTGATTCCTTTGGTAATGACGAGTTGGGCCCTTGCTAGGGGTCAATCGGTTCCCGAGGCCAAAATCGGGTGCCGACTCCCTCTCCGCCCTAATCGTTCGTGGTTAGTGGCGTACTCCCGAGCCGACGAGGTGAAAGGACACGGCGCTCACAGAAGCAAATACAAATCGGATTGTTGGAACCTAGTAAGTGAGCATCATATCTATATTTGTGTATTTCTTTTTCAACCAATATGTGTATATATATATTATATTTGTATTTTTGTTGCAGTCAAATAGAAATATAAATTATTATTGGATGCAGTGGTTACATGGCACCTGAGTATGCCATGGATGGCACGTTTTCAGAGAAGTCTGATATATTTAGTTTTGGAGTCTTAATGTTGGAGATTGTAAGCGGCCGGAAGAACAATAGCTTTTATCATTATGACCATCCCATTAACTTAGTAGGATATGTAAGTAAACAAAATTTCAAATTTGTCTACAACGTTACGCTTTTTACTCATACACGTATTAGTTTCCTAATAGGTTTTTCTTTTTCTTTCTGAAAAAATGAAAATGTTTCAAGCTTGGGAGTTATGGAAAGACGGAGCCATCTTGGAGCTAAAGGATTCGATGCTTGAAGATTCCTCAATACAACAAATATCGATATGCATTCATGTTGGTCTCTTGTGTGTACAAGAGAATGCGATCGATAGGCCAACCATGGCAGACGTTATTTCTATGCTTACCAGTGCAACCAAGTCACTTCCTGACCCAAAAGAACCAGCTTATGCTCAACTAAGCTTGAAACTATGCCCAAAACAGAATGAAAAATCATCAAGTTATTGTGCAGCAAGTTGTTCTTCCGAAAGCCCAGTAAAGATAGAAATTCTACTATTTATCATCTCCCAAAGACATAGCAAAACATATCTTTCATCATACCTAAATTGCTCCCTCTCCATTTAAATTCTTTTAATTGGTAATGCAATGTTGTATGTCTCTTCCTCCTCCCTTCCTCTTTTTTCTTTAACCCTTCTAGTAAGTACCCATCATCATAACCAACAAATAAACAAGTCCTGGCCCTTTATTTCTTTATCATCCTCTTTAATTTTTGTTTCCCTCAAAATTGACTTCTTTTGAAGTTTGAATGTGATTGGGCCTTGCGTTTATGAAGTGTTTTGATTGGTTAGTTTGATCGCTAATAGGGGTTTGACATGTGTCTTTTGGGAAGTTAATTTGGTCCTCGTTTCGTTATCATGCAGTTGAAGGTTGGCAAATAATGGACATCTTTATGGGTTTTGAAGTGGACGGATGGCAACTTTTTCTGGTCGAAGGAAAACTGCTAGGGCAGTTATTTGTAGGTGGCATGATTTCAAGCCCACAAGTAACCGCTGGTATAACTTCCAACCATTAAAGAATTGGCTGGTATCTATAAAATGCAGAAATGAAGATTGAGGAATAGCTCCACAACCAACATCCTTCACAGGATTCTCTTTTCAAGAGTAGTTCAATTTAGTTTCCAGCAAACATTTCCATTTCACTTGTGTAATTTTTTGTTTATGTTCTTGTTTGTAGCTTGCAAAAAACATCATTGGATGCTTTGTGCTTGTAATCATGTTACTCTCATGTGTTGGTAATGTGTTTCCTATTTCATTTCTATTTTCGTTTTGTTTTATTGTTAACAAGTTCATCAAGTTTATTTCTTTTTAGATATTCACACTAAAACCTTAAAGGAATAATCCCTATCCTTTAAATAATCGCCTGACTTTAAAAAAAGTAAAGTCTACGACTATAATCTTTCAGCCTGAAAAGTGCTAAGAGTCGTGTACGTGCGCACAACTTCAGGTTGAACTTGGCCCTAGCACGCCCGCGTAATTTGTAGATTGTGGGAAATAATTTTTAATGCGAACAATTTTGTTTTAGTTATTTTGATGAAATAGATTGGCAGAGTTTCACTGAGAATGTTTCCATTATATCAGCACGTGCTTACTTGATCATCATCCATTATATATATTATGATTTATTATAATGCCAAATTAGTCCTCTTAGATTTGTTTCTATTGGATGAGACTTAAATATTGTGAAATTCATGAGGACAATATATATAGAGAGTAAGTTCATTATTTTGCTACCGAAAACAATTGCCATGTTCTATAAATAATCTTGTAAAAAAATCCTAACTCCATATCTCCTCCTTCCTTTTTTTTTTTTTCGGTTTGACGGTTAGGGTGTTTGGGTCAGTTTACTCACACCTCAACTAAATCCCTCTCCGGATAATTTTAAGGGCATATTCCCCCACGTACATCAACCTAGTGCATTCAAAAATTAATTCGTAAAATACTCTCCAAAAGAATCGAATCCAAGTTAATAAAATAAAGGACTATCCTCCTACCAACTAGACTAACTCCTGTAGGTATCCTAATTCCATCTATCCATATAAAGGAAAACCCTTTAGGATTTGTTTTAAAGGGATTTCAGAGAGTCCAAGTCGCTTTAGCACCACCGTGAGCATGAAATATTCTTTGTACTCCGTATATCGTTAATTTGAAGTTTCGGACACCCACTAAAAAAAAAAAATTTAAATAAATAAATAATTCTATAAAATGAATCGTGAATCTTCTCCATGCATGAAAGTTTCTTTTTTTCCTTTTTTCTTTTTTTCTTTGGGCTAAGTGCATGAAAGTGATGTTACTTGGGTACTTGAGTTTTTTTTTTTATAATTATTTATTTAAATCAGGAGGTTCCGGATGTTTTCTGATTGACTAATCCTTTGAGCACATGTAATACCCTGACCCACTTGCACCAAGTAATCACAGGACAAAATCTATATGGGTGGTCTTGTGTGGGATTTGTGAGAGTTGAACCCAAGATCCCAAGACCACTCAATCCACCCAAGTTTTCCATTTTATTACTCCTCCATATTATTTCAAGGATCCAAGTTGTTTTTTTGTTTTTTTTTTCAAACGATGTAGAAATATTATAAAGTAAATCACTGATTCAAGCCAGCAAGAAAAAAGTCCCTATTAAAATCAAGAACTGCCTCAATCCAAACACGCAAGTCATCAATATTCTTTGCATGCCTAGCAAGGGCATGAGCCACCACGTTGCCTTCATGGAAGGTGTGGTTGAAGGTCACCACACCACTGAAGAAGGCTGCTTCACTTTGGATGTCTTCGACAATAAGCCCCAAAGGAGTTAGCAAGACTTCATTAGAATTATTACACTGAAACACCTCCACACTATCCCCCTCGACCTCCACTGAGCAAAGCCCCAATTCCAAGCAAAAACCAAAGCAAAACACACTGCCATAGCTTCAATAATCGCCACTGGGAAACAACCAGCGATTTTCTTCGACCCAGCAGCAATAACTTGGCTCTCGCTATGTCAAATCATCACACCAAAACCAACACAATTATGATCCATAAAAAGAGCACCATCTCCATTTTTGTGGAACTAAAATCCGAGTTGGCCAATATTTTTGTGGAACTAAAATCCGATGGGGAATTTTATGGTAATCAACAAAAATAAAATAAAATAAAATGGGATATCATATTTCAAGTGATAAGTAGTCACATTTTATGATAAATAATCATATTGATTTATGGTACCTTTTTCGAGTCACTTTTTTGTGAATGAATTCGGTGCTGATTTTTTGTGCTAAGTTGCAAAAATTCAGTACTGTGCTAAGGTCATTGTGGCCGTCGGATGATCTTTTGGACGGTCAAAATAAAAAAATAAAAAAATTGCTATTAAAATGATCAAAATGATCTCAATGACAACTTTTTTATTTTTTATTTTTTAATCATGGCCGTCTAAAAATAATCCAACGACTACAATGACCTAACTCAGCACCAAATCTGTGCTCACTTTTATGAAAATTTGAATTACCATAAATGTATACTACAAATATGATTTCTTACCACTTGGGATACATACCCAAAAATATCATAGAATTTCTCAAATCCGATAAAAATGGGATGTTCACTAGTTTAGAATGATGACAATGTTGTATTTATCTTATATGTGGGCTAACATAGTCATTTATTGTACCTATTTTGTTTGGGCCCATAATGGGATGGGCCAACTATATTGTACACATGTGGAAAGCCCCTACTCTCATCCTACATATAAATAACAATTGGCCCATTATGTTGTTATTATGTTATTGCTGAATTAGGGTTGAGAGTAGTTTCTTTCCTCTCCCAAAAAAACACACGTTCTTTTGCAGCCATGATCATTGTGCCAACAAAGTTTACAAAGCATCAATGGCAGGATCATCATCAAATCATGGAGGTATGTTTGATATCCCATATTATTACACATGCTATGAATATAAAGAGAATATCATATTGAATAAATTCTAACAATTGGTATCAGAGCTATACTCTTTTGTTCATGGCTGTGTTAGATTAAAATTCTTAATCTTTATTGATTTATTCATGATGTTGAATTCGCTTCCGCAACGCTTGCCTGTCATGCTATTTTTTTTTATTATTTTATTTTGTTCTGTTCTTGTGAATTTTCGGAACACTGTATTGGAGACGTACTTTGCATATGCCTAAAAGTTTATAGGGCATCCTTGTTAGATTTTAAAAAAAAAAAAAAAAAAAAAAAAAAAATTTCCTGTTATCAATTTTTTTTTTTCGTTTGGCAGTGTATATTATATATATAAAATTAATTGCATTGACCCTTGTTTTTGTGGTTGAGGGAACCACTCAAAGGACAAGGACTTGTTGTCAAGGTACAACAATCTCCCATTGATGGTGGTTGAGCTCCTTGTTACGTTGGCATTGGGTTAAGCTCTATTCACCATGCTAGAAAAAAATAATAATAAATTTCATTGATGGTGGTTGAGGGGACCCACGTGATAGCTCCTTTACTGTGGGAGTTTTTGGGCCTTTAGTAACCAATTTCCTTGTATGGCCATTCCGGCCATGTGGTATTTTTTCTATTTTTATTATTATTATTTTTTTTTAGAAACACTAAAAAAAAAATAATAATAATAATAATAATAAAATTGTGATATTATTGAGAAATTGATGTGTTATATGTATTGCATACTCTCCCTTATGGTACTATTGAACCTTAAATAATTTTCATTTTGGTTTAATGTGGGAGATATTGTCTTATTCTGAAAATTATAATTTTGAGTGATTATGTACCTACCTATCGTAGGATTAATCATGATAAATTATTTTTATTTTTAGGGGAATTTTGAAATATATCTTGACTGTTATTTCATAAATTATACTAAGATCCATACGGGAAATGGATTCACCCTCTTGGTGAGTCATTACTTGGTAGGATGCTTAGGACGATAAAGAGAATGATTAAGTACATTGTACTTGGTGATTCAATTATATCCTATCGATAGTGGGTCATCTTAAGTCATTTTATTTAATTGTTTTGCTTTATCATGCGTAGGAGTCCATTATGTATTGCGGACTCTAGCATACGATTAAGATGAAAATCTTATTTCTTGTTATTATATAAGTGAGGATATTTATGAGTGCATGTTTTTGTTTTCACATGCATAATAAATGTTATTGTAATGTCCTCAGCTTTTGGCAATCCTGGTCTGTCTCTCCAATTATCTGCCATCAAGACACTAACAGAGACCAATTATGAAGATTGGTATGAGTCTCTCACTATCAATTTGGCAATTATGAATCTAGACTTAGTTTTGAGGGTTGAGGCACCTGCTAAACCTACTGTTGAAAGTTCTGCTGAGGTTAAGTCCTATTTTGAGCGTTGGGAGCATTCTAATAGGACTTGTCTTATGATCATGAAGTATACCATTGACAAGTCCATTAGACAGAGCATAGCCCATACTGATGACGCTAAGGCTTTTCTGGATGCTGTTGGGAAGAAATTTACCAAGTTTGACAAGGCAGAAAAAGGAACTCTCATGAAGTTACTTACTACCACTAGTTATGATGGTGCTAGTAGAGTTCGTGAACACATCATGAAGCTCACTCATTTCTTTAATAAGTTGAGGGATATGAAAGTTGAGTTGGCAGATAGTTTTCTTGTGTGGCAAGTGCTTGAATCTTTGCTATCTCAATTTGATGCTCTCAAGACAACCTATAACACTCAGAAGGAAGAGTGGACCTTGAGTGAAATGACTGCTATTGTCACCCAAGAGGAAGAAGCCATGAAGAAGGGAAAATCTCAGAGTGCTCTTATGGTAACTCATGCTGGAGGAAACTCGAAGAAGAATTATTCTAAGGGTAGCAGCAGCAACAAGGCATATAACAAGAAGCATTCTGGGAAGCATCCTCAACAGGCCAATGCAGGGGCTTCACTTGGGCCTAAGACAGAGGGTTTCAAATGGAAGTGCAACTTCTGTCATGTAGTTGGGCACAAGAAGGCAGATTGTAGGAAGTTTATGGCTTGGCTAGAAAAGAAAGGTACACCTTTGATATTAGTGTGCTTTGAATCTAATTTAGTTGATGTGCCCTCTGATACTTAGTGGCTTGACACTGGTGCAACCATTCATATTACCAATTCTCAGTAGGAATTAAGAAGCAACAGAAAGCCGAGTGAAAGAGAGTTGGTGGTAAACGTGGGAAACAGTATGAAGGTTAGAGTTGAAGACATTGGTGTAGTGAAACTTTTCTTGGCCTCTGGACATGTGTTAGACTTGATAGATGTTGCTTATATACCTTCTATTAGGAGAAACATTATATCTGCTTCTATTTTGGACAAATATGGTTATAGTTTTCTCTTTGGAAATGGAAAGGTTATTTTATATTATAATACTGTTGTGGTTGGTTCTGGCACATTGTGTGATGGTTTATATAGAATTGATTTGTGTCCTGCTTTACCTCATTGTATCCCTAGTACTCCTGTTGTGAATTCTGTAGTTGGTTCTAAACGTGGGAGGATCAATGAAAAATCTTCTATGTTATGGCACAAACGATTGGGTCACATTTCTAGACAGAGAATGGAGAGGTTGATTAAAGATGGTATCCTTAATAATCTAGATTTTTCTGATTTTGAGACTTGTATTGATTGTATTAAAGGGAAACTTATTGCTAAAACTAGGAGGCAAAAGGTTGGTAGGAGTCCCGATGTTCTGGAGCTGATACATACTGACATATGTGGGCCACTTACTCCTGTTGCCTTGGGGAATTATAAGTACTTCATCACCTTTATTGATGACCATTCTCGTTATGGTTATGTTGAGCTCATTCGTGAAAAGTCTGACTCTTTGGAAGCTTTCAAAGTATTCAAGACTGCTATAGAGCTTCAAAAGAGTAAGAAAATTAAAGTGGTTAGATCAGATAGAGGTGGTGAGTATTATGGGAGGTATACTGAAAGTGGGCGTAATCCTGGACCTTTTGCTAAATTCCTTCAAGAATGTGGTATTGAAGCTCAATATACAATTCCTGGAACTCCTGAACAAAATGGGATTGCAGAAAGGAGGAACCGCACTCTTATGGACATGGTGAGATGTATGCTTAGTCACTCATCCTTACCTGAATTCTTGTGGGGTGAGGCTTTGAAGACTGCCACCTATATTTTGAATCAGGTGCCGAGCAAATCAGTTCCCAAAACCCCTTATGAGTTGTGGTCAGGGAGGAGGCCTAGTTTATACCATTTTCATGTTTGGGGTTGTAAGGCAGAAGTAAAGCCTTATAATCCACACTTGAAGAAACTTGACCTTAAGACTGTCAGTGGATACTTTATAAGCTATTGCATAGGCTCAAGAGGCTCTAGATTCTACTACCCTTCTCATGTTACTAGAGTTATTGAGTCTGATCGTGCCATTTTCTTTGAGGATAAGACTGACGCTAATATTCCCTTACAACGCCAAATTACTCTTAGGGAGGGACATGTTGTTATCCCTATGCCTATTGTTTCACCATCAGTGATTGTACCACCACCACCACCAGTGGAACAACCTCCTGTTGTTGCTCAAGAGCATAATGAACCTACTGTAGAGCCTGATGAACCTACCGTCGATGAGGAGATGACTGATGATATTAATTTGAGGAGATCACAGAGGACTCATAGATCTGCAATTTCTGATAACTATATAGTCTATTTACAGGAACATGAATTTGATGTTGGAATGTCTTCTGATCCAGCTACCTTTCAGAAGGCCATTGACAGCCCAAATTCTTCATCTTGGATGGATGCCATGCATGATGAGATGGTATCCATGGATCGCAATAAGGTATGGGTTGAATTGCCAGATGGTTATAAGCCAATTGGTTGTAAATGGGTTTTTAAAACCAAACATGATTCTAGTGGTCTGGTTGAAAGGTATAAGGCAAGACTTGTGGCTAAGGGCTTCAGCCAAAGAGAGGGCATTGATTATAGAGACACTTTTTCACCTGTTTCTACCAAAGACTCCTTTCGGATCATCATGGCTCTAGTAGCTCAGTATGACTTGGAGTTACATCAGATGGATGTTAAAACAACATTTGTTAATGGGAATCTATCTGAAGATGTATACATGATGCAACCGGATGGTTTTCAGGTGACTGGGAAAGAACACATGGTGTGCAAACTTAAGAAATCCATTTATGGACTCAAGCAGGCATCAAGACAGTGGTATTTGAAATTTGATGAGATTGTCACCTCTTGTGGTTTTAAAGAGAATGTTGTTGATCAATGCATATACTTAAAGGTCAGTGGGAGTAAATATATTTTCCTTGTGCTTTATGTGGATGATATATTGCTTGCTTCTAATAACATTGAGTTGTTGACTGAGACAAAGCATATGTCGTCCTCTCATTTTGACATGAAGGATCTTGGTGAAGTCTCTTATGTATTAGGTATACAGATTCTTTGTGATAGACCTAATGGTATTCTTGGGTTATCTCAGAAAACCTATATTGAGCGTGTTCTAAGAAGATTTAATATACAGTCTTGTTCTCCTGGAAAAGCACCTATTGTAAATGGTGACAAACTCTCTAAGTCTCAATGCCCACAGAATGATCTCGAGAGAGCTGAAATACAGGATAAACCATATGCGTCGGTTGTGGGTAGTCTGATGTATGCTCAAGTATGTACACGACCTGATATTGCTTTTGTTGTTGGTGCACTTGGTAGATACTTGAGTGATCCTGGTTTGGGTCACTGGAAAGTAATAAAGAAAGTACTACGGTACATGCAACGCACTAAAAATCTTGTATTGACGTATCAACGATCCGACATTCTTGATATAGTCGAGTATTCAGATGCTGATTTTTCAGGTTGCACAGATGATTTTAGATCCACTTCTGGTTATATATTTATGATGGCAGGAGGAGCTGTTTCATGGAAAAGTGTTAAGCAGACACTTACAGCTTCCTCAACTATGGAGGCAGAGTATATAGCATGTTATGGGGCTACATGTCAGGCTATGTGGCTGCGGAATTTTATCTCAGGACTGGGTATTGTAGATTCCATTTCGAGGCCACTGAAGATATATTGTGATAATTCTGCAGCAGTTTATTTCTCTCGGAACGCTAGGAGTACTACACGCTCTAAGCATATTGAAATCATATATTTCTTTGTGAGAGAGAAAGTTACTGAATCTTATATTTGCATTGAGCATATTTCTACAGAGCATATGTTGGCTGATCCACTAACTAAAGGTTTAGTTCCAAAAGTTTTTCAGGGGCATGTGACTCATATGGGATTATTGGAGTCTTCTGTTATATTTAGTTAGTGGGAGTTCTGTATGTTACTGTCATATGCTCATTGTGAGTTATTTTTTATGTTGCCATATGCTATTGTGCGCACATTTTGGTTACTTATGGCATTATTGATTTGTGATTCGAGACATTCAGATTTAGTCTCAGTGGGCTTCTTATGGAAATAATTATGTTGATCACATTTTTGTGTTATTTCCTATATTATAGTTGCTTTTGGCTATTTATGTCACGTGCGTGTAAGTGCTTGGTTATGTATTATGCATCCTATCGATGTATTATACACATAACTAGGTACTTGCAAACACATTTTGGACTAAGCTATTGTTTAGGTACTTAATCACTTTTGAAATTTTGTGATTGAATGACTTATGTTGTCCAAGTGGGAGATTGTTGTATTTATCTTATATGTGGGCTAACAAAGTCATTTATTGTACCTATTTTGTTTGGGCCCATAATAGGATGGGCCAACTATATTGTACACATGTGGAAAGCCCCTACTCTCATCCTACATATAAATAACAATTGGCCCATTATGTTGTTATTATGTTATTGCTGAATTAGGGTTGAGAGTAGTTTCTTTCCTCTCCCAAAAAAACACACGTTCTTTTGCAGCCATGATCATTGTGCCAACAAAGTTTACAAAGCATCAATGGCAGGATCATCATCAAATCATGGAGGTATGTTTGATATCCCATATTATTACACATGCTGTGAATATAAAGAGAATATCATATTGAATAAATTCCAACAGACAAACCAAGAATCACATAGAACAAAAATAAGACTTACATAGCATTTGAACCAGATGGCATCCTTGTGGAGTTTTTGAATCCAACTAACCATCATCAATTCTATGAAACCAAGAACTAAAGGCCCCAAAACGACTACTTTGGATGGAATTACACGAAGCAATGGGTGAGATATTAACTAATTCTATCAAATAATAACTTGTGATTTGATTATATGAGTCGATCAAAATTGATGAAAAATTTTAATTTATCAAATAGAACATCAAATTTTAATCAGTTTGTGTGATCAAATCACATAGTATTTTACCATGAATTTTTTATATCTAAAACCAAGAATCATCATCCGTTCAATGATACAGGCCTTATTTTGAAAATTATACATTAACTCCTAAAATTGAAGGCAAATTCATCAATACGGCTATGAGATACCTCTCCTATTATCTTTTCTCTTTTAGAAATTCAAGAAAGGCCACATACTATCTTGAATTTCCTCTATTTTTTGTAATCATTACCGTTATTCTTTTGAATTTTTATTCTATGGGTTATGGATTTGTACCATATTATGTAAAATATATTAGTAATTGTTTAATTTCTACTTGGATGATCAAACGGCCCTCAGTGATTCCATAAATTTAGCGTCATCTTTTTTTTTTTTTTTTTTGGGAATCATGATTAGTCTCGTCCATTAATTGATGATTCTGCCTCAAAGTGACGATGTTGGTTAGAACAACTCGACATCTGCTCTATAGAAATTCCTGAAATTATTTTTCATTTTCCATATTCCATATTCCAGCATTGACTTGATAAAGCTAGGAAAATTATAGGTCCTTAAGGCTGCTGGAAGATAGTCGTGAGTCATGATCGAAGATTTTGGACATAGATGGTTCAGTGGGCTTGTTTTATTGACTTTAATCTTCCAGGTTTTTTTTTTTTTTTTTGGGTGCCATTTCCATGATCCGATCCTATAATTCATGTTGTCTCTTTTCGCTCTGTGACACACGGAGCTCACTTTGTTTGATCAAAGTCTATTTTCTTGCTTCTTCTTCCTTTTTTTTTTTTTTGATAGAATTTTATAAAACCCTACCTTTTCTTTTCCCCCAATGTCAGTTATCTCCCCTAAGGTTTGATATTGTTCATGCTATTTTATTTTATTTTTTGGGGGGTGTTTAACAATATTATCAATATGCGACATCATGCTATCCGATGGTCTATCTGTCACATTACCAAAAATATCTTATTGTCGAATTACTAAATTACCTATAATACAAATTTTCTTTTTTCCTTTCTTTTTGTTTCCATACCTATAATCATATATTTTTGGATGAAACCAAAAACTAGAGGCCCCAAGTCAATGCCTCACACGAAATTATTTGAATTAATGTGAGCGGCGTGGTGTTCTTTTCAAACTAGAGGCCCCAAGTCAATACGCGCGCTATCTATATTCTTCAAGTGGAGGGAATTTTAGACATAAATCAGCATACAGGAAAATAAAATAATTATAGTTGGTAGTCAATTTTTGCTAAGTTAATAATAATTTATTCTGAAGTTAGCAGCAATTTGCACTTTTTCCCGTAGTCCGATGAATCGAAAATTTTATATACCATGAAAAATGAATCTAAAATTCCATATACCATGAAAACCCGAAGGGGCAACCGTTAGAAAATATGTGATTTTCTTTAAAACTTTAAAACTTTGGATCACACGCGTGCGTACACAAGCACCGTCCACCTCGATCGGATTTGTCAGCCATATTGCGATATAGTGTGTGAGAGTGTTATGACTTGGCACACGCGTGACTTTATGAGCTAATTATATGAGTTTATTTCATTTTACCGTTGGACCATAATTTCTACGATTTATAGATGACCATTGGACTTTTATTTCATGTTATTAATTGAGCTGTTATAAGAATTGTTATGACATTTATTTTGAAACTTTATTAGCCCAAACTAATTTCAGCCATATTGTATTATAAACAGTGGGCTTCTCTTTACATGGAAGACCAAGACATTCACATTATCTTTTCGATATCTTTTCCACTATATTTCTCTAAGAGTTTTGTATAGTTATTCTATATATTGTTTTTATGGGCAACTGATCATGGGCAGGTTCATCATATTCTTCGTGTGGACGTATCATAGAAGAGGTAACTGCGAGCTTTAGGATTGTATATTGGAGGTCATATCATCAATCAACACTTATATGTAGGGAGAAGATAATTTCTTTAGAACAACGTGATCGCACGTGTCTTCCCACAGGCCAACTCTTCTTACTCTTTTATTTTATTTTAATTAAATATTTATTGTGTTGATTTTTGTTAATTCAAATTGTGAATATTATTTTATTGATCCACGTTCAATTTCATTGTAATTGTGTGTTTTAATTTGTGTTGTAAATTATATTCATGTTCAATTTTAATAAATTTTTTGTATTGAGTTTCACAAAATCCACAAATTACTCCAACAGCAATTAGAAGAAAAACGATTGTATGACCAACTCCAATCCCATCATTTTTCTCACCGTGTCTCTCACATGAGATAGATCCTGTTTTCACGCCGAAAAGAAATAGTTCGTGAAGGTAGGTGAACTGTCAATTTCACATTGCGCTGCCTGGAATAAGTGTCCAACAGAAGGACATCAAATCTAATATAATATAGGGGAAATATCCAAAAACTTTCTAAAAAATAAATTCATATCCAAAAACTCCATTAAATATTTTTCCTATCCATTTAATCTAAATAAAAAAGAATTATATTTATTAACTCCAACCAATTAATTTTTTGTTTATTGTTGTTAAAAGAAAAGAGTGATCTGACTAAAATACCATTTTTTGATATTAATATGTTTAATGAAAAAATTGCATATTTAACTCAATTTCTACTTTTATCCCTTTTAGTATAATTAGACAAAAAAAATTAACTATCATTAATTAATTCTTCTCTAATGAGAGAAGAAAAAGAGGGAGTGGGAGAGCAGGTATGCAAATTTGGGAAAAGAGCAGACAAAAAGGAAAATTCATTTGAATATGCATTTTTATCATTAACATATTATTGTCAAAGAATGGCATTTTTGTCGGATCACTTTTTTTTTTTTAGCCGTAGTAAACAAAAATTTAACTGATTAAAACTAATGGATATAATTCTTTTTATTTGAATTAGATGGAGAGAAAAAATATTAAATAGGGTTTCTAGATATGATTTTATATTTGAAGGAAGTTTTAAATATTTCCCTAGTAATTATATAGCGCATAGAGCAGTAGAAATATTTATGCTTAAAAAATTAGAAGCTATACTAGGAATGGCTAGCAACAAGTGCCATACCACTTCAATTGTTAACTCAACATGGAATATGTGCTCACTTTTATGATAATTTGAATTACCATAAATGTGTATCACAAATATGATCGCTTACCACTTGGGATACAAATCCAAAAATATCATAGAATTTCCCAAATCCGACAACAATGGGATGTTTACCTATTTAGGTTGAGGACAAACCAAGAATCCAGTACAACAAAAAGAAGACTTAGATGTCAAACGGTAATTAACCACCTATCAATTCTATGAAACACAACTACTTTGAATGGAATTACATGAAGCAATTGGTGAGAGATTAACTAATTCCATCAAACAATAACTTGTGATTCGATTACATAAGTCTATCAAAGTTGTTTAAAAATTTTAGAACATCAATTTGTGTAATCAAATCACAAGATATTTTGCTATGAATTTTTGTATTTGGAATCCTTGAAGAATCTTCTATCTAATGATATAGATCTTGTAATGAAATTTATACATTAACTCATAAAATTGAGAAAGAACTCATCAATACAGCATGAGATGCCCCTCATAGTATCTTTTCTCTTCTAGAAATATTATATGTAAAATATATTATGATTGTTTAATTTCTACTTGGATGATCAAACGGCTCTTAATGATTCCATGAATTTAGTGTCGCTGATTTTTTCTGGAATCATGATTAGTCTCGATAGTTGATTATTCTGCCTCAAACTGACGATGATGGTTATAAGAACAACTCGACATATATCTGCTCTATAGAAATTCCTGAAACTATATTTCATTTTCCATATTCCATATTCCAGCATTGACTTGATCAAGCTAATAAAATTATAGGTCCTTCAGGTCACTTTTATCTTAATGGATTTGTGGTACCTCCTTCGGGTCACTTTTATGTGAATGGATTTGATGCTAACTTGCAAGAACTCAGATCCGTGTTGAGGTCATTGTGGCCGTCAGATCATCTTTTGGACGGTCGAATTTAAAAGATACTCCATCTGTTCTTAAATTATTGGCCTTCTTTTCTTTTTAGGATGTTTTAAAATTATTGTCACATTCCAAAAGTCAATAATTCTTTTTATTTCATTTCCTAAAATACTCTTAAAAGAGTATTATCCTTTTTTCCAATGTTTTGTACACTTAAGGATAAAATTGTAATGTTAAAATATATATATTGATGTAAAAGTATTTAATAGAGTTTCTTTAAAAAAAAAAAAAAAAAAAAAAACATGTTTTCTCAAAAAGGACAATCAATTAGGAACAAAATTGTTATTGAAATGACCAAAATGATCTCAATAACAACTTTTTGTTCTTTTAATCGCAGCCGCCCAAAAAATCATCCTACGACTATAATGACCTAACTCAACATCGAATCTGTGCTCACTTTTATGATAATTTAAATTAATATAAATACGTACCACAAATATGATCTCTTACCACTTGGGGTACATACCCAAAAATGTCATAGAATTTCCCAAATCCGATAACGATGGGATGTTTACCTGTTTAGAACGAGGACAAACCAAGAATCCCGTGCAACGAAAATACTCCGTAAGACCAACGTAGCACTTGAGCCAGATGTCATCCTTGTAGATTTTTTGAATCCAGCTAACCACCATCAATTCTATGAAACCAACTTTGAATTAATGGCCCTTACATAGTGATTCCATGAATTTTGCGTAGTTGATTTTTTTGGTTTTTTTCTGGAATCATGATTAGTCGCGATAATTGATTATTCTGCCTCAAAGTGACAATGATGGTTAGAACAACTCGGCATATATCTGCTCTATAGAAATTCCTGAAACTGTTTTTCATTTTCCATATTCCATATTCCAGCATTGACCTGTTTGATCAAAGTCTATTTTCTTCCCTGTCTTTTATTTATATATTTATTTATTTTTATTTTTTAAATAATCTTGCTAAGAAATGGCAAGCGTGTTAAAAAAACAAGAGCTACGTGCGCAGCCACCAGCTACTATACCACGCCATTTCCTGGATCCGATCCTATAAGTTCATTATATGTTTAGATTTTATAATTAAGGTTTTGATACTTTAATTAGTAGATTTTCAGATTATTTTTTCCAACGAGTTGGGTCTGATCTCGTGTAATTAAGGTTTATTATGTATACATTTTATAATTAAGGTTTTGACACTTTAGTAGATTTTCGGATTATTATTTTATTTTTAAAATCACAGCTTAAAGTATCAAAGAATAATAAAGAATCCCAACCAGGTTGGCACCTAAAGCACTCACCATCGTCTGCTCTACAACTCTAGATTTTATTATATATATATAAAAAATAAAAAATAAATTAAAAAAAAAAAAAAAAAAACCTAAACTAAATAATGAAGCATACAATGAGATAAAAAAACAAAAACCAAACTGTCTAGTCTTGGTAACTTATAATACTACAATCTAGCTCACAGAGGATAATACTTGGCTCTTCACAGTGGAGGAGCAATTGATCTTCCTTCCCACTCATATTATGGCATGTGTCTAACAAATAAATGAAAATTGATTATGTACATATATTCCCATGTTATGTTATTACAAACATACATCCACATGTTCATGTATATATGTTTATGTGACCAAATGAATATGAATACATTTATATATTTGTGTTTACGTGTCTACATGTTCATATCCACATATTCATATTTTTTAAAATTAACTATGACACGTGATATAATATGAGTGGGTGGAGGAGAAGTTGCTCTTCACTGTGAGGAGCCAAGTTTTGTCCCCAAGTCAATATGCTATCTATTATCTATGTTAATCAAGTAGGGGGAATTTTAGATATAAATCAGCATACAGGAAGATATTTATAGTTGGTAGTCATTTTTTGCTAAGTTAATAATCATTTATTCGGAAGTTAGTAACATTTTACACTTTTTCCTCCATACACCGTGATAACTCCAAAGGGGCAACTAGAAGGAAAACGATTGTATAACCGGCTCCAATCCCATCATTTTTCTTACCTGGCTCTCTCATGAGATGGATCCGATTTCGTCACGGGAAAGAAACAGTAGGCGAATGTCGGTGAGCCGTCAATTTCACATTGCGCCGTCTGGATTAAATACTGTACAACAGAAGGACATCGAATCTAATATAATATATAGCGCATCGAGCAGTTGAAATATTTATGCTTAAAAAATTAGAAGCTATACTGGAATGGCTAGCAACAAGTGCCATACCACTTCAATTTTTGTCGTCATTTTGTCAAGTTTGTGCATGCGAGGGCCTTATAGTACTTCGCATGCAGAGACAGACACCATCAAACCGGGCCAAGTCCTCTGATACTCCTTCGATCAAACACTGACCTCGGCCGGAGGAATCTTTGAACTGGGATTCATCAAACTTTATTATTCGAATTACGGTTATTTAGGATTAAGGTACAAAGATTATCCTGGTGCCATAGTATGGGTTGCTGATAGAGCCGTTTCATATTAAAAGTCCACTGTCATATTTCCTTGTATAGTTTATTATATTTAGGCATTATTCTAAGCATGTAATTAGTGATTTGATATGCCTTGCTGATCAAGGCTCATGTATCTATTTATTCTCAACCCCTTTGAGGGAATAATTTATTGGAAAATATTCCTTTACATCGTATCAGAGGGTCTCACGACCAATTTTCTCTATTCCTTTTCTTCTACGAGTTGAGGTTGCACCTCCTCCTTGCTCTCTTTCTCTCCTGGTTTACCATGTCTTCCTCTGATGTGTCTTCCTCGGCTACCTCTACTGTGACTCCTCACTCTGGCAGCACCATCACCTCTATCCCTCATGTCACTAACTTAGTCACTGTTAAATTGACGGACACCAACTACTTACTTTGGCGGCAACAAGTACGTCCCTTTCTCATTGGTCAAAATTTGTGGCGATTCATTGATGGTTCCTATCCCTCACCCTCTCAATTTCTTGAGGCCATTGGCACCCAACCTTCGGTTCCTAATCTGGACTATGTTATTTGGTATCGCACTGATCAGACGATTGTCAGTCTCCTTACCGCTACTCTCTCTGAACCCGTATTGGCTATGGTTGTTGGACTTAATACTGCTCAAGAGGTTTGGACCTGTCTTCAACAACATTTTTCTCAACAGTCAGTTGCTAATTCCACCACCACTCGCTTTTGCCTTCTCTCTATCACTCGGGATAATCGGTCCATTTCCGAGTATCTCCAATCTGCCAAATCCTTGGCCGATTCTCTTGCCGCCATTGGTGAGCCTATCACCAATACAGATTTAGTCTCTGCTGTTCTACGAGGTCTTGGCCAAGAGTATGCCATGTTCGTCACGGCAATTATCAATTTCCCACCACTGCCGTTATTCTCTGATTTGCGCGCTCGACTTTTGTCCTTTGAAGCACAAATTTCAGCCCCCTCCCCACCATAATAAACTGCACTTTTGACCACTCAACATCATGGCCCCCCTGGCTCTTACCCTGACCCTTCTCATTCTGGATCTGGCTATCAGCAAAACAGAGGCGGCAATAACCGCTCTTGTAACAACCGCAACTATAATCGTGGCTCTGGCCCTTGCGCGCCCAATTTTGGTTCCTCTACTTTACACTGCCAAATGTGTACTGGTTTTGGGCATCTTGCCCCTCAGTGCCCTCAGCGATATGTGCGCCATCCAATTGCTGATTTTCTTTCTCAAGCTTTTGCTAGGCTCCAATTGACACAACCCAGCCACCAACCACCTCTCTTGCCGACTCCACCATATCCACCTCTATACCCTCCACCTCAGCCGCTCCATCCTATTGATCCCAACTAGTATCCAGATACGGGTGCCACCAATCACATGACAGGTGATCCGAGTGCTATGCAAAATCGTATACCTTATACCGGTACTGACAATATGCTTCTTGGCAATAGTACACACCTTCCCATAACTCACAGTGGTAATATCCCCCTACATCTTGGTTCTCATTCCTTTCAGTTACATAATGTTTTTCATATTCCCAGCATGTGTAAAAATCTTTTGTCTGTTGCTCAGTTCACCAAAGATAATAATGTCTTCTTTGCTTTTGATCCTTATTGATTCTATATATTTGATCTAACCACTGGTGCTCTCTTATTTCAGGCCTCTGTAAAGATGGTCTCTATCCTTTGTCCTTTCTCTGTCCAATTCCTCATGCTCTTGCTGCTCTTGCACAGCCCTCCTCTCTCTGGCACAGTCATTTAGGTCATTCGTCTAGTAAAATTTTATCTTTTCTTGGGTCACATAAATTATTGTCTTCAGATTTTTATTTTCTGAAGTCCTTCTGTAAAGGGTGTGCGTTGGGTAAATCCACACACCTCCCATTTTCTATCAATAATAAAATTTCTACCCATTCCCTTTTTGATCTAGTGGATTCTGATGTTTGGAAATCCCCCGTCATCTCATTTTCTGGCTTTAAATATCATGTTCTATTCACTGATGATTACACTCGCTATTCTTGGATATATCCAATGCGCAGAAAATCTGAGGTCCTCACTCATTTCCACACTTTTCTAGCTTATATTAAAAATCAGTTTTCTGCCACTTTGAAAACTTTTTAGAGTGATGGTGGTCGTGAATATGTTAATACTCCTATACACACTCAGTGCACTTCACTTAGCATTCATTACCGCATGTCATGTCCACATACACCTGAGCAAAATGGGTTAGCCGAACGTAAGTTTTTTCACATTTCTGAAATGGCTCGTACTCTTCTAGTTTCAAATGGTGTCCCATTAAATTTATGCGTTGAAGCTGTTAGCACTGCTGTCTATCTCATTAACCGCCTCCCTACACCTGTCCTTCAGTGGGCATCCCCTTTCTCTAAACTTTTTGGTTATACTCCTTCCTATACTGACTTGCGTGTCTTTGGTTGTGCTTGTTATCCTCATTTAGGGGCTTATGTTACTAATAAACTTTTGCCAAGAACCATTGAATGTGTCTTTTTAGGTTACAGCTCTCAGCACAAGGGTTACAGATGTTTGGATCCCACTACCAATCGGGTTTACATCTCTCGTCATGTTCGATTTGATGAGTTCTCATTTCCCTATACTCACTGGCCTCCCTCAGCTACACCGCAACAGATTTCTGATATGGTATTTGTTCCAATTGTTACCCCTGCTATTGATCCATCTCCACCATCAATTGTCCCTGGCCCTTTGCACATCTCGCCGGCTCCAAGTGACAGTCCCTCACGATCAGCTCCTTCTGAACCTCCAGTTAGTGCTCCTTCTATTACTTCACCAGCTCCACCTCGACAGATTGTGACACGACTTCGAGATGGCATTCAGAAGCCCCTAATTCGCACTGATGGTACTGTTCGTTATCCTCTCCCTCATGCATTGGCCGCTGAGCTTACATCTTGCCTTGAAGAGCCTACTTGCTTTACTCAAGCTACTCGGTTTCCTGAATGGCGCACTGCTATGACTGATGAGTTTAATGCTTTGTTGAAAAACCACACTTGGACTCTTGTACCTCCTGCACCACAGCAGAACACAGTTGGTTGCAAATGGGTGTTCAAAATTAAACGCCGTGCTGATGGGTCTATTGAGCGCCGTAAAGCTCGATTAGTGGCTAAAGGGTTTCATCAACAGCAGGGTATCGATTATGATGAAACGTTCAGTCCGGTAGTCAAACCTACTACTATTCGCACTGTCCTCAGTCTGGCTGTCTCTTCTGGTTGGTCTTTGCGCCAATTAGATGTTAAGAATGCTTTTCTACATGGTTTTCTCCATGAGACGATCTACATGTCGTAGCCTCCTGGTTTTATTGATCCTACTCACCCTAATCATGTATGCCGACTCCATAAGGCCATATATGGTTTAAAGCAAGCTCCCCGTGCGTGGTTTCATCGCTTCAGCACCTTTTTGCTCCAATTTGTGTTCATACAAAGTCGTGCAGATCACTCCATGTTTGTTTTTCGGCAAGATTCTCAGATCATAGTTCTCCTTCTTTATGTTGACGACATTGTTCTCACCGGTAATACGCCTTCTCTTATTCAGTCCTTCATATCCACATTGGGGAAAGAATTTGAGATCAAGGATTTGGGACCCCTTCACTATTTTCTGGGACTTAAGAGTGCAATTTCTACATCCTGGCCTTCACTTGTGTCAGACTAAGTACACCTTGGATCTTCTTCGTCGCAGCTCCATGCTTGATTGCAAACCCTGCAACACTCCTGTGTGCGCTAAGTCCCAGCTCTCTGCTACAGATGGTGCTCTACTTCCTGATGCTACTGAGTACCACCAATTGGTCGGCTCTCTGCAATATTTAACACTCACCCGGCCAGATATTACCTATGCTGTACATCATGTGGGTCAGTTCATGAGTAACCCTCGCCTTCCTCACCTTGGTGCTGTCAAGCGTATTTTGCAATACCGTAAAGGTATAGTGGACTATGGTCTTGATTTTCGACCTTCCTCTGGCACATTGGCCTTATATGCTTTCTCTGATGCTGACTGGTCTGGCTGCCCTGACACACGGTGCTCTACCACAGGTTTCTGTATTTTTCTAGGACCCCATTTGATTTCTTGGAGTGCTAAGAAACAACCGACCGTCTCTCGATCCAATGCTGAATCTGAGTATCGTTCTCTAGCCCATGTGTGCGCCGAGACAGTTTGGATTTCTCATCTTCTTCGTGAGCTACATCTCCCTGTCACTATACCTATTACTTTGTATTGTGACAATCTTAGCACTACTTACATGGCATCCAATCTTGTTTTTCAGGCTCGAACCAAGCACATTGAGCTTGATTATCATTTTGTCCGTGAGCGTGTTACCTCTGGCAGTCATCGTGTTCAATTTGTTCCTTCTGTTGATCAAACTGCTGACTTCTTCACAAAAGGGCTTCACAAGCAACATTTTCAACTCCTTCGATCCAAACTCGTCCATCCAAGATCGCCGAGTTTGCGGGGGAGTGATAGAGCCGTTTCATATTAAAAGTCCACTGTCATATTTCCTTGTATAGTTTATTATATTTAGGCATTATTCTAGGCATGCAATTAGTGATTTGATATGCCTTGCTGATCAAGGCTCATGTATTTATTTATTCTCAACCCCTTTGAGGGAATAATACATTGGAAAATATTCCTTTACAGTTGCCAACCGAAACACTCCGATAGCTGGTAGAGATGCAAATCTCACACTGGATACTGACGGCAGATTGAAGATCATACATAGCGGAGGGACTCCAATTATCTTGAATTCTGATCAAGCGGCTGTGGCTCAAAACTCGACGGCCACTCTGACTGATTCCGGCAATTTTGTGGTGACGGATTTGTCTACCGAAAGGGTCTTAAGGCAAAGCTTCGATTATCCAACAGACACCCTTCTGCCTGGGATGAAACTGGGCACCAACTTTCAAACTGGGCAAAACTGGGTGCTTACATGGTGGGTAAGCGAATCAGTTACTACTCCCGGAGCTTTTTCTCTCGAATGGAAGTTCAACAATTCCAATGGTACGGGAAAATTGGTGATGAGACGCCGAGGGGACGTCTATTGGACTAGTGGGATCTTGAGCACTCCGAATCAGACCTTCCAAAATATCACTTGGTTGAGTAATACTTCCAGTAATGATTACAGATTTAGCTACATTTCTAATGAGAATGAGAGTTACTTCAATTATTCTGTTACAAGTGGGCGAATCAGTATGTGGCTGTTGTATTCAGGGGGGCAACTTCGTGACGTTGATAAACCTGATCTTGTGCCTAGTGATATATGTTATGGGTATGCCTCAGATCCTGGATGTGCGGTGGAAGAGGCACCCGAGTGTAGGAGTAGCCTTCAAAAGTTTGAACCACGACCAGGTCGTTTTCTAGGATTGCCCGTCGAGGACGAAAATTTGAGTGTTGGGCCTAGCGATTGTTGGGCTAGATGCTGGAACCAATGTTCTTGTGTTGGTTTTGACAGTCTTAATGCCAACTACACTGGATGCAGGTTTTGGAGCAGTGAGTTTCTACCAGATTACAGTGGTGTTTCGAGCAAAATTAACGTGTTAAGCCCAACGTCATCGGATAATGACAACAGATCAGACAATGGTTAGATTCTCTCTCTCTCTCTCTCCCCATGATTAATTAACTCCACCACATTAGTTTTGCCTAAATTGATAACTGTCCTAGTAAACCTTAATTTGTTTAGGAAAGAAATGGTGGATATGGATCATTGTTGGAGTGGCTGTTCTAGCAACACTACTCTTGGGCTTGTTTTTCTGTTTGAGGAGAAAACTCAATGGTAATATTCGGAATTTCGTAGAACAGATCAACTTACTCATCCATCCAATCGATAAATCTAACGATGAACGTATACTGTTATGCAACAGGGGAGGAGGAAAGAAATGAGGAAGATGTACTATTTGAATTAACAACTTCAGACAGGTTCAGTGATTCAAATGAGACCGGAAACAACAGGGAGAAGGGTCATCAAGTGAAAGTATTCAGTTTTGCATCCATAATGGCTGCCACAGATAATTTTTCACTAGAAAATAAACTTGGACAAGGCGGTTTTGGTCCTGTTTTTACAAGGTAAGTTCTAAAACAGATTTCTAGGGAAAACAATGTGCATACAATGGTCAATTAATGACTGCATTTAGAGGTTACTCACAGGAATATAAGATTTCAGGGAAAATTACATGAGGGTCAAGAAATAGCAGTGAAGAGACTTTCGAAGGGATCTGGACAAAGATTAGTGGAGTTCAAAAATGAGATTATACTCATTGCCAAGCTCCAACACATGAATCTTGTCAGACTTTTGGGTTGCTGCATTCAAAGAGACGAAAAGATGTTAATCTATGAATACATGCCCAACAAAAGCTTGGACTTCTTTATCTTTGGTTCGCAATAATTTCTACTTTACTTTTTTAATTGTTTCACGTAATTGAAATTTTTATTGTCAAAGTTAACGGTTACTAGCTGTATATATTATACAATTTTACAGATCCAAGTAAGCGGGGTTTATTGGATTGGAAGAAACGTTACAATATTATTGAGGGGATTGCTCAAGGTCTTCTATATTTGCACAAATATTCGACTAAGAATTATATATTCATAGAGATTTAAAAGCGAGTAATATCTTGCTTGACGAAAATATGAACCCCAAGATTTCAGATTTTGGCATGGCTAGAATTTTCGGACGAAATGATACTGAGGCAAATACAAATAGGGTTGTTGGAACATAGTAAGTAAGCATCATATTTTTATTTGTATGTAAAGTTTATTATTTTACAAGCTCAAAAATATTTTTTTTGTTGGATGTAGTGGTTACATGTCACCTGAATATGCAATGGAGGGCATTTTCTCTATTAAGTCAGATGTCTACAGTTTTGGAGTCTTAATACTAGAGATAGTGAGTGGCCGGAGGAACAGTAGCGTTTCTCATTATGACCGTCCCATTAACCTAGCCAGACATGTTAGTCAACTAAATTTCAAATCTGAGTTACTATTGACAACATCATGTTTTTGCTCTTAAATTTAAACACTAACTAATCTCATAAATAATTGTTTTAGGCTTGGGAGTTATGGAAAGAACAAAACATTTGGGAGCTAATGGATTCGACTCTAGGTGATTCCTTTGGGCATCAAATATTGAGATGCATTCATGTGGGTCTCGTGTGTACAAGAGAGTGCGGTAGATAGGCCTACCATGGCCGAAGTTATTTCTATGCTTACCAACGATACTATGGCACTTCTTGACCCAAAACAACCAACATTTACTATTCAACAATATGCGAAAGAGGGAGGCTTTCTCAAAGGTGAATCGTCAAGTTATTGTGCAAGTTTATCTACAGTGTTGGAAGCCCAATAAATTTTAAAAAATTCAAATCTCTTAAAAGTAAAGCAACTGTGATTTTATTTTATTTTTTTTGGTCACTTTGTATAAAAAAATTCGTAAAAGTAGCTTTCGACCTATGCAATGCACAGATGATGTTTGTAGGAGTGAGTCTTCCATGTAACTGTGACATGGCCACGTAGTGTCATCGGCCAATAAAAATTAAGCAAAGTAGGAATAAGAATTAAGCAAAGTGGGAACAATCCCACTTTGCCACTTTGCTTAATTTTTATTGGCCGTTGCTGTGTCACAATTATATGGAAGTTTTTCTCATGTTTGTAGACATATTATTGTTAAGAAAAGTGGATTTTAAAAAATTCGCTTTTTTATATTATATATATTCTTGTATAATATGTATTATTATTATTATTATTTTTGATGAAGAATACGTAATGTTATTCTATTTATGAACATGTGTATGTGCATATAGCTTGTTGATTGGAATTATTCATGTTTCCCCTTTGAATGTAAATTCGTGGAGTCGCGTGGATACAATGTGAGAGCTGTGTCATTTACACGACAAAGTATGTTAAAACGTACCTAAACGTCATCTTCGCAAATTGGGTAAATTGGGCCGGGCTTGAATTTGGGTCAGATTGGGTCAGGTATGATCCATGATGGGTTGCTTATCATTGTGTTGAAGTGATTCACGGATTGGATGCGGGTATGCACACTAATTGGGTTGAGTGATTAATAGCACAAATTACATAACCCATTAATAACCCAATCCAACCCATTTATGCTTCAATCCAAACCCACCAACCCGCCCAAATTTCCAGCCTCGGTTGGTCATGACCCAAGTTGGGGATGCATATTCATTTTATTTACACGTGACCCTTTTATTTATTTATTTAATTGGGATGCATATTCATATGGCTGCAACTTGGTAAATTGGGCGGGTTGAAGGCTTAGTCTAAGCTTAGCCCAAGGTGTATAACCCTTAGCCCGTAGCCCAACTCAACCCAAGCTTTAGGGAATGGCGTTTGCAACCCCCCATTCTTATAACTCCACCCCTTTCTTTTTGGTTTTTAAGATTTCATGAAAAATATAAAAGGTCTTTGCAAAAACCGGTCACTTAGTCCACTAGAAAACATCATTTTGAACAACTTTGCAGAAGAAAGTTTTTCCAAAATCTATCGTTTAGCTAGACTTTTTGGCAAAAAATGAAATAAAGGCTATAAATGGCTAAAAAGTATATTTAAATGATAGATTTAGGAAAAACTTTCTCTTACAAAGTTGTTCAAAATGATGTTTTCTAATGGACATCACGGCCGGTTTTCATAAAAACCTTTTATATTTTGCATAAAACCTTAAAAACCTAAGGGATAGGGTGGGGTGATAAGAATGGGGGGTTGCAATAGCTGTTCCCCAAGTTTTAACCTCCGGTGGTCAGCCTGAGCTCAACCTAAACCTAAACTTCTAAGCTCAAGCTAAAGCTTAGGTTAGCCCAATTTCTTGGCCTAGGTTTGGGTGGGGTAGGGTGGGTTGGGTTCAGCCAAAGCCCACATGAACAAGAAAACCTACTACAAACCTGCAATTTCTAAGATAATTCCATTAATTTAATATACTTAAGGGCCTATTTGGTTGTCCAATTCGAAATTAAATAATTTAAGAAATTTTATATTGTATAAAAAGCACATTCCATCATCTTGAATTAACAAATTTAAAAAATGATAGTTATCATCACAAATAAGAGTGGTAATTCAAAATAGTAGTATTTCATGAATTTCTCAAAATTAATTCTACAACATCAAATATAGTGATAACTACAATATTTTCAAATATTCTAAATCGAGGTGATATATCTATGCTTTCAACCCTATGTAAAATTTCTTGAATTGTTTAATTTCGAATTGATCAACCAAACAGGCCCTTATAAAATGAATTCCATAAAATTAAAATCTGTCCACAGCCTTAACATTTTTTTTTCTTTGGTAACGGTATGGAGAATTTCCGTGTCATGTTAAAACCCATATGTTTGGTTTCAATTTCTGAGATCACATAATACAATTTTACTTTGATTCCATTTAATTTCTTGGTGTGATTAATTTTTAACATTGCTTTGGTTAATCGTGAAGTCCTCTTAATTAAAACTATTAAGGCCATGTTTGTTTGGTTGGAATGGAATTTCATTCCAAATAACATGTTTGGATGAAGTAATAAAATGGGAATGGAATCAAACATTAGTAGTAAATTATAATAATATTCATTCCGCAATGTTTATTTCCATCTCATTCCATTCCAAACTATTTTGAGCATGAAATCAGATTCCATTCCCACCCATTCCATTCCAACCAAACAAACATGGCCTAAATGTATTTTCCTGATCCAGCAATCAATTTCTTGGAAGTAATTTGAACTTTAAATTTAAAAAAAATCAAGCTAGCATATATTATTCGGATAGGCTAGCTAGCTAGGTGTATCATTTTGACCTCCATTCAATTTGGAAGTGTAACATACAATGTGAAGCACTCATCTAATTTAATACATAAGCCATCAAGCTAGAGAAGAAAGCTATTCTAATTTAGCTTGATGTTACTTGGCTACTTGAAATAGGATCCTTTAACGAATTTTTTTCTAAACAGCATAAAACCTAGTTTATTACTTTGGGTGTGGAGGTATAAGGTATTGGGTTAACTATACATATTATCAATCAGTAAGGGTCTATTTTGATGTCTAATTTGAAATTAAACAATTCAAAAAATTTCACATAGTGTTAAAAGTATAAATCTATCACATTGAATTAAAATATTTAAAAAATTGGAGTCATTATTAGAGTTGATGTTATTGAATCAATTCTTATAAATTCATAAAATGCCACTACATTAAATTTCCACTCTTAGACGTACGACTTGATGGAGCTCTCAACTAGGTGGATGAAATCACCAGCAATCAATGCTATATTAAATCTCCAGTCCTGTCTTGTTAGCTATGAATACTTTTCAGGCATTGATTGTGCAAATTTACTAAGGTGACTAAAGTCAAGGCAGTATATTGATTGTCTGACCTCAATCCCGCACTCATAATTATCAGCTCTCCCAAATTAGACTGTAGGTTCCTCCTGTTTATGATGAATGAATTGAAAACAATAGGGGAGACTGAGTCTAACACTATCCTATGGAGGAAAATGTCCAAGAGAATACCATATATGTACTTCATTGACCTAATCGGATATATATTTAACCACAATTTCAAATTTATCTACACATTGTTGTCAGCAACATTATGCTTGCTTTTGCTCTTGGGTTAATTTCAACAATAATTACTAATTTTCTAAATAGTTTTATAAAACTAATTTTTAAAAATTCATGTGAGGTATATGCCCCAATTCAAGCATGTGTGACTTCCATGTCTAGGGACGAATATAGGAATTTAGTTTAGGAAGGCAAATTTTGGTTGATTGTTAATACTTTATCCCAACTCAAAAATGAAAAAACTTTAGCTCAGAAATTTTCTTTTATCTTGTGTTTCTAAGGTAGAAAAAATTATAGTAAAAATTTATAATCCATTGATTAAACCATATCTCAATTAAACACTACTACAATTGTCTTCAATAAGGCCCCATCATTTGGAAGGTTTTGAGAGAGAATGGGAAATATCTAAGAGAGTAAAAAAAGCAATATTGGGTCTCTCTTAGTGAAATGAAAGATTAAGGATTGAAGCATTCATACGAAGAAAAAAATATAAAATGAGAGAGTTGGAAAAAGAAAATAAAATGGGTAAAGAAAATCCATGTGAGGAAGAAAATCTAAAATTTTAATTAGATTTAAGGTATAAAATATTTTTAAAATTAAAAAAAGAAAAAGAAATTGAGGTAAAGAGGTTGCCCCCTAGAGGTTATGAGTAGCTTCATCCATGTCAAGACGAAGATTACCTAATCATGAAAGTGAAAAACAAATCAAATAAAAAATAAAAATAAAATTTTAAATAAAAAAAATGTATTAGTAATAGGTTGGGGATGGTGTTGGGTTAAGGGAACAAATATACGAATCTTATATATCATGGTTAAGGAAACAAATTTATAAAAAATAAAAATAAAAATAAAAATAAAAATGAAAGGAATTATGGGCATGCATGGTAACGGGGATGACAAGGGCAAGGTTGTCTATTCCGACGGTGATAAGGAATGGTGGTTGATTAGACTTGGTGCGGTGTGTTAGTAAATGGTGAGCTGCGGTTGCAACTTGCATGGGTTTCAATCATGCGGTTGCTTGGCTATTCAAGTAGGTTGGCGTCTTCAAAGAGACCAACTGCATATGGTGGCCACTGGCCACACAACTTTAATTGGTGATGCTAAAATGGAAGACCCAGAGTAGTAGAGGGCCCACAACCACCCTCATATTAATTTGATCTGACCCAGAGTTCCTAAGATATTAGTTTTATTTATTTTTTAAGACGTTCCAAAATTATTATCACATTTCAAAAATCAATAATTTTTATTATTTTATTTTTAAAAATACCCTTAAAATGATATTCTCTCTTTTTTAATGTTTTATATACTTAATTGTGAAATTGAAATATCAAAATATATATATCAATGTGAAAGTATTAAATAAGGTTTTTCTAAATAAAGGAGAGAGTCAATTAAGAACAAAAGCAAAGTATTGTCCCCTATCCCCTCATCTCTCTCACTTTATGCAACTCATATTAATTTGATTTGACAACAAAATTTGATTTTTTATCAAAAAATTGCCAAACTCAAAAATTTCTACTGCCCTCACAGCCGGTTTGCTTAAGCTCTCACCTTCAACGACTTAAAACTCACACAGCTGGTCTCTCTCTCTCTCTCTCATATTAAACTTGCATGACTCAGTCCAATATATGGAGTATAATTTTTTGGTTGTGTTTATATGGACTTCGAAGGCCTATGTAAGCATAAGTCATTAAGAATCCTTTGCATAAGAAAGAATAATGGACGTGATGAAAATTCGTACATCATAGTAATTGCGTAAATTGCAATACATCTTCTAAGATCCATGGATCGCAGGAGTAAACAAAACAGCCTCAGTAAATTTTCGTCAAAAAATTACATCATAACAATCCTGTTGCACAGCCAACAAAGAATTCACATATTTAATTTCTAATATTTGTCGAGGAATCCATTTAGGTCTAGCATAGGATTTTTTAGTCTTACACCTTTTATTATCTTTTTTGTTAAAATAATATTTCTCTAATACAACTGTTAAATTAGATATTCCACTTATGTATGTCGTGCATGTTAAATTTTAATTTAATCGGAGATTAAAAGTTATGTCATCCTTAAAATGTCATTTTGACCTCCATTCAATTTGGAAGTGTAACATACAATGTGAAGCACTCATCTAATTTAATACATAAGCCATCAAGCTAGAGAAGAAAGCTATTCTAATTTAGCTTGATGTTACTTGGCTACTTGAAATAGGAGCCTTTAACGAATTTTTTTCTAAACAGCATAAAACCTAGTTTATTACTTTGGGTGTGGAGGTATAAGGTATTGGGTTAACTATCAATATTATCAACCAGTAAGGGTCTATGTTGATGTCTAATTTGAAATTAAATAATTCAAGAAATTTTATATAGCGCGTTGAAGGTATAAATCCATCACCTTGAATTAAAATATTTATAAAAATTAGAGTCATCACTAGAGTTGATGTTATCGAATCAATTCTTATAAATTCATGAAATGCCACTACTTTAAATTTTTAGTATTATTTGTAATGATAACCTCATACATATGCATTCAACACTGCGTAAAATTTATTGAATTGTTTATTTCCGAATTGAACATACAAACAGGCCCTAAATCTTCTTTTCTTTTCTTTTTTTAATCTTTATAAGTTGTCCATTTTATTATTGTTACAACTTTGAGGATCCAAGTTGTACCAATGAAGACAAACTAAGCCTGAAAGACTTTGACGAACGACTTGATGGAGCTCGCAACTAGGTGGATGAAATCACCAGCAATCAATGCTATATTAAATCTCCATACCTGTCTTGCTAGCTATGAAAACTTTTCAGGCATTGATTGTGCAAATTTACTAAGGTTCAAGGCAATATATTGATTGTCTGACCTCCTCAACCGATTCCTAATTATCAGCTCTCTCAAATTATGACTGTGGGTTCCTCCTATTTATGATAAATGAATTGAAAGCAGTAGGGGAGACTGCATGTGAGTCTAACACTATCCTATGGAGGAAAATGTCCAAGAGAATACCATATATGTACTTCATTGACCTAGTCGGATATATATTTAACCACAATTTCAAATTTATCTGCACATTGTTGTCAGCAACATTATGCTTGCTTTTGCTCTTAGGTTAATTTCAACAATAATTACTAATTTTCTAAATTGTTTTATAAAACTAATTTTTAAAAATTCATGTGAGGTATATGCCCCAATTCAAGCATGTGTCACTTCCATGTCTAGGGACGAATATAGGAATTTAGTTTGGGAAGGCAAACTTCGGTTGATTGTTAATACTTTATCCTAATTCAAAAATGAAAAAACTTTAGCTCAAAAATTTTCTTTTATCTTGTGTTTCTAAGGTAGAAAAAATTATAGTAAAAATTTATAATCCATTGATTAAACCATATCTCAATTCAACACTACTACAATTGTCTTCAATAAGGCCCCATCATTTGGAAGGTTTTGAGAGAGAATGGGAAATATCTAAGAGAGAAAAAAAAAAAAAAAAATATATATATATATATATATATATATATATATTGGGTCTCTCTTAGAGAAATGAAAGATTAAGGATTAAAACATTCATACGAAGAAAAAAATATAAAATGAGAGAGTTGGAAAAAGAAAATAAAATGGGTAAAGAAAATCCAGGTGAGGAAGAAAATCTAAAATTTTAATAAGATTTAAGGTATAAAATATTTTAAAAATTAAATTAAAAAAAAAATTTTTGAGGTGAGGCGGTTGCTCCCCCTGGGGTTATGAGTAGCTTCATCCATGTCAAGACCCGAAGATTACCTAATCATGAAAGTGAAAAACAAATCAAATAATCAATAAGATTGAAATTTTAAATAAAAAATATATTAGTAATAGGTTGTGGGTGGCGTTGGGTTAAGGGAACAAATATTCGAATCTTATATATCATGGTTAAGGGAACAAATTTATAAATTCAAAGAGATCAACTACATATGGTGGCCACTGGCCACACAACTTTAATTTGTGATGCTAAAATGGAAGACCTAGAGTAGTTGAGGCCCAAAACCACCCTCATATTAATTTGATTTGACCAGAGTTCCTAAATTATTAGTTTAATATACTTTTTGAGACGTTTCAAAATTATTATCATATTTCAAAAGTCAATAATGTTTTGTATGTTTGACTTGACCCAGAGTTCCTCTTTTTTCTAATGTTTTGTATCCTTGATTGCAAAATTGGAATATTAAAATATATATATCAATGTGAAAGCATTAAATAGGATTTTCCTAAACAAATGGGACAATCAATTAGGAACGGAAGCAAAATATTGTCTCTCACTTTATGCAACTCATATTAATTTGATTTGACAACAAAATTTGATTCTTTATCGAAAAATTGCCAAACTCAAAAATTTCTACTACCCTCACGGCCGGGTTGCTTAAGCTCTCACCTTCAACAACTTACCACTCACATAGGTCTCCATCTCTCATATTAAACTTGATTGAAACTTGCATGACTCAGTCCAATATATGGAGTAAAATTTTTTGGTTGTGTTTATGTGGACTTCGAAGGCCTATGTAAGCATAAGTCATTAAGAATCCTTTGCATAAGAAAGAATAATGGAGGTGATGAAAATTCGTACATCATAGTAATTGCGTAAGTTGCAATATATCTTCTAAGATCCATGGATCGTATGTAGGAGTAAAAAAAACAGCCTCAGTAAATTTTCGTCAAAAAATTACATCACAATAATCCTATTGCACGGCCAACAAAGAATTCACATACTTAATTTCTAATATTTGTGGAGGAATCCGTTTAGGTCCGGCGTAGGATTTTTTAGTCTTACACCTTTTAATATCTTTTTTGTTAAAATAATATTTCTCTAATCCAACTGTTAGATTAGATATTCCACTTATGCATGCCGTACATGTTAAATTTCTATTTAATTGGGGATCAAAAGTTATGCCGTCCATGAAGTGTCCAAAATCATAGTTTTGATCAAATGCTTCTTGATATCGGGTTAACTTGATATTTGGCATACATGACGTGCATGGGGGGATTATCAACTCCAACGGTGGGTTTGGCGAAAAGTGATTCCTATAACAAAATATTGTAAGGTGTAACTATAAAAAGTTTTAAATCAGGCGTAAGTTGATCCCTCCTCTTAATATTTAGTGTCTTAATCTTATTATTAGTTGTAAAATTATAGGCTACGATGTATTCCATCACACAATCATTGAAGAATTGTAAGAGTCACCTACGTATATAAGGTAATGCATTGCTATGTCATCTAATTTTTTTGAGCTATCCAATTATACCCTCCTATGATAGAACGCTACTTGATGTGATAGTTGATATAATAAATTAATAATGATAATTTCAAATATTGCAAAGGGTATCTTGGAAAAGTAAGATAATAATTTGTTTTGACTTTTGAAAATGATAAAGTATTTTAAAGAAAAATTCTTAATTAGTGACAGACTGTCATTGCTTTTAGCAATGACAGCGAAATCATAGCCACAAAAAACAAATTGAAGATGTTGAGAAAAATCCACTTTTTATTGTTCTTGTGGTCATGATTTGGCCATTACTGCGTTTAGCAATGATAGTCTATGATGCTATAAGAGTCCCATTTTAAAACATCCATCCCAAAATGAAAAAATAATAAAATAAAAAGAGACAAAGAGAGTATATATATTTATTTATTTATTTTTGAATTTATTTATTTATTTATTTATTTTTGGAATGGAATGGGTGGGCCACTTTCCCGGGTTCACAGGGGGTTTAGGTGTATGGGTAAATTCTATCGATAATCATAACATAAAAAAAATAAAAAAACTTGGAGATAGTTAAATGGACTTATCTTTCATTGTTCATTAAGTCATAACTCTCCCTCTCTCTCTCTTTTGATGCAACCCACATTAATTAGGAAAAAAAGACTGTTCAATTTTTCAAACTTGCGAACTCACTCTCACTCTCTCTCTCTCTGCGTCTCTAGGTCCATGTATTTAACTTGGCATATTCCACGCCGAAATAGTTGTTTGAAAGTCTTACTTTCATCGAAGTTGTTTGAAACTACTAATGTGCATCAAAATCAAGTTTTTAAAGCTACGCGACTCACACTTACACTTACACTTGAGGTAAGGTAAGTAACCTTTGAACCAATAAGACAATAAGTGGATAGAATGAATTTAATTAACCTCACATTACCATAAGATGGAACATTTGGACTTGAATTCGTGCAAAAAGAAACTCAAACTGATGAACTATGTTTTTTTAATTTGTTTATGAATTCTATACGTTTTTTGAAAACTCTATGAATCTAGTTTCCAATGCAAAAAACCGTTTCGTCAATCAGAAGTTTTTAGAGGAAGTTATCACAAATTTTGTAAAGGTGTGTTGACGCTAAAAATGTTGAGGCCAATCGATTGGGCAATGCCTCCAAAAAGTGAAATATGCTACTGTTTTGCCCAATCGACCAATTGGGCACTTGATACCAATCGATTCATGTTCGTTAAAATTCATTTTTAACTCTATAAAACTTTCCTATTTTGGCCCAAAACGTATTTCCTTTTATTGGGGTTTCTTAGCAACTATATATAGGAATTTTCTTCATAGAGAAAACTTAAGGAAGTCTTCCCCATTAGGTTTTGATTGAATATCTTGTTTATATATATATATATTTTTTCTTTTGTCTGAAAAGGTTACTTATGAGACGGTGAGTCTTAACACACTCTTTAGAAGAAAGCAATTAAAGAAAAGGAAATAAGGAGTATGATTTTTCTAAGTCCAGCCCCACTTTCCTTATCAGCTCTCTCTCACACGACAAGAATTTCATACGAATGTGCGTTCCACCCTATTTAAGAAAAATAGTAATGGAAAGCAATATATAGTTGAGACGGTGAGTCTAACACGCGCCTTAGAAGAAATTAGTAGAAGAAAGCAATAGTTACATTGTCCAACTCATTTATCTAAAATTTGCTTACCCAACTAATATGGTGACTGATGTAGCAATCATTTGGATTAGTTATTACTTATTTCGTGAGTCTTTTTTTTTTTTTTTTTCATTTATTATATACACATTCATATACAGTCAAAACCAAGAACTTTCTACAAAACTTCACACCGTTACTGGGGTAAGATATGCCGTTAAATCCGAAAGCTATTAGTAAGTGCTAAATTAGTTGGACAAGCAAATTTAAACAAAAAGTTGAACTCTATCATTTTCCTCAAGGCTAATGATATGACGGCCTAATGACATTATACTCATTTGTTGAGTGAAAGATTTCTAATTCAAGCTTATGAAAAACTTTGATACTCATTTGTTGATATTAGAAAGATTTGGGGTAAAAGTAAGTTGTATAGATTGTCGAAAAACAAAAAAAAAGGGGGTGCATTTTTTCCAAGAGAATAGCATGTACTTCGTTGCAAAATGTTTATGTAAGGCACCAAGCAGAGCGGAGAAATTCAAGCTAAGAAATTTAGAAGCTCTTCCGACAATGGCAAGCAACAAATGCCTTACCACTTCAATTTTTGTTCTCGTCTTGTCATGTTTGTTCATCGGAAGGGGGCCTTACACTTCAGATGCACGGACAGACACCATCAAACCCGGCGACGTCCTCCAATACACCGACAGACTGGTCTCGGCCGGAGGAATCTTCGTATTAGGATTCTTCACTCCCCCGAATTCGAAAAACACTTATTTAGGACTATGGTACATAAAAGACCCTGAAATTGAAGCCAAAATATGGATCGGTAACCGAAATGCTCCATTAGCAGATAGCGGAAATCTCACCATGGATGCTGACGGCAAATTGAAGATCTTACACAGCGGAGGAACTCCGATCATCTTGAATTCTGATCAAGCGGTGGCTCAAAACTCAACGGCCACTCTGACTGATTCTGGCAATTTTATGGTGACTGATTCCACCAAGAGGGTCTTATGGCAAAGCTTTGATTATCCTACCGACACGCTTTTGCCAGGGATGAAATTGGGCACCAACTATCAAACGGGCCGAAAATGGGTACTCGAATCGTGGATTAGCGATGAAGTTGCGGCCACAGGGGGTTTTTCTCTAGAATGGAACAACATCACTAATGGTACAGGACAATTGGTGATGAGACGCCGAGGGGACATCTACTGGACTAGTGGCATGTTGAACACCAAGGATCGGACCTTCCAGAACATTCCTCGGTTGAGAAATCCTGACTCTAACCATTACGAGTTTAGCTATGTCTCTAACGAGAATGAGAGTTACTTCAATTATTCAGTCACGAATCGGAGTGTCATTACTAGGTGGACAGTGTATGAAGGGCTGCTTTATGACGTTGGCTATCTTCCGCTTGGGCCAAGCAATCCATGCGACGGGTATGCCTCGCAACCTGGGTGTGCAGTGCAGCCACCTGCATGTAGAAGTAGCAACGACAAGTTAGCACTACGACGGGGTTATTTCGTTGTATCGCCCTTCTTGTATGATGAAAATTCAAGTATTGGTATGCTTAGCGATTGTTTCGGTCGATGCTGGAACGATTGTTCTTGTGTTGGCTTTAACACTCGTAATCCCGATGATACTGGATGCCGGTTTTGGAACAACATTTCGAGCTTTGTAGACGATCCCAGTTCTAGTTGGATTTACGTGTTAAATTCAACTAGTAGTCACAACATATCAAAAACTGGTAATGATTTTATTTTTTGTTATTTTTTTATTTTTTGGGTATAATGTGAGGGGTTTGAACCCCTAATCTGTTTTACTCCATTCCTTTACTCTACCCACCATCACCACTAGGATGGTCCCGGTGGTTTATACGGTAACTGGTGAGGGTTAATTCAAACAAAATCTCTACTCACTCTTTGCATGATTAATTAATTAGTAAATGCGGAGACACTCCACCACGTGGGTTTTAATTTGCCTAGCTATATGACTGTCCTTGTAAACTTTTATTTGTTTAGGAAAGAAATGGTGGATATGGATCATCGTTGTTGGAGTGGCCGTTCTAGCGACGCTCCTTTTAGGCTTCTTGTTCTATTTGAGGAGAAAACACACAGGTAATGTTAATTTGGAATTTGGTAGATCAGATCAATTTATTGGTCCCTCTGACCTACATATATATATATATATATATAAGTCTAACAATTAACTGGCTTTCATGCAACAGGTGAGATGCAAAGATATGAGGAACATACATTGCTTGAATTAACTACTTCAAACATGTTCAATGATTCGATGGAGAGTGGGAACAACCACAAGAAAGTTCATGACGTGAAAGTATTCAGTTTTGCATCTATAATGGCTGCCACTAATAATTGTTCAGATGAGAACAAACTTGGACAGGGTGGTTTTGGTCCTGTTTACAAGGTAAATTCTAAAATGGATTATTGGGAGAACAGGCACATGTGCATATTAATTAATCGCTAAATTTGGAGGTTTTTCATGAATCATATTTCAGGGAGAATTACATGGAGGGCGGCAAAAAATAGCGGTAAAGAGGCTTTCAAGGGCATCCGGACAAGGTCTAGTGGAGTTCAAAACTGAGATTAAACTAATTGCCAACCTTCAACACATGAATCTTGTTAGACTTTTGGGTTGCTGCATTCAAGGAGATGAAAAGATGTTAATTTATGAGTACATGCCAAACAAAAGCTTGGACTTCTTCCTCTTTGGTTCGCAAGCTTTCAAATTTATATTTCTTAGTTCATATCTTCTTTCCTTTCCCCCCCCCCCCCCTTTTTTTTTGTTTGAAAACATTACTAATTGTGTTTATATGATTTTATAGATCCAATTAGAAAGGAGCTATTGGATTGGAAGAAACGTTACAACATAATTGAAGGGATTGTTCAGGGACTTCTTTATTTACATAAATATTCTAGACTTAGAATTATTCATAGAGATTTAAAAGCGAGTAATGTCTTACTTGATGAACATATGAATCCCAAGATTTCTGATTTTGGCTTGGCTAGAATTTTCGGACGAAATGATGTTGAAGCAAATACAAATAGGATTGTTGGAACCTAGTAAGTGATCAAGCATCATATCTATATTTGTGTATTTCTTTTTCTACCAATATATGTATATATATATATTTGTATTTATGTTGTAGTCAGATAAAAAATGTAAATTATTAATGGATGCAGTGGTTACATGTCACCTGAGTATGCTATGGATGGCACGTTTTCAGAGAAGTCTGATATCTTTAGTTTTGGAGTCTTAATGTTGGAGATTGTAAGTGGCCGGAAGAACAATAGCTTTTATCATTATGACCATCCCATTAACTTAGTAGGATATGTAAGTCAACAAAATTTCAAAATTGTCTACAATGTTATGCTTTTTATTCATAGATTTGAACACTGATTAGTTTCCTAATAGGTTTTTCTTTTTCTTAAAAAAAAAAAAAAAAAAAAAAAAACTGTTTCAGGCTTGGGAGTTATGGAAAGACGGAGCCATCTTGGAGCTAAAGGATTCGATGCTTGATGATTCCTCGATACATCAAATATTGATATGCATTCATGTAAGTCTCTTATGTGTACAAGACAATCCGACAGATAGGCCTACCATGGCAAACGTTATTTCTATGCTTACCAGTGGAACCATGCCACTTTCTGACCCAAAAGAACCAACTTATGCTCAACTAAGCTTGAAACTAAGCTCGAAAGAGAGCGATTCACAGAAAGAAAAATCATCAAGTTATTGTGTACCAAGTTCTTCTTCTGTAATTTTATCCCCACGGTGATGGAAGCTCGGTAAAGATAGAAATTCTACTATGTATGTATCCTATCCTAAAAACAGTATCACCCGTATTACCTAAATTTCCCCTCTCTATGTAAATACTTTTAATTGGTAATATGCAATGTTATGTCTCTTCCCCCCCCCCCCCCCCCCCCCCTCTCTTTCTTCTTCTTTCCAAATAAGTACTCATCATCATAACCAACAAATAAACAAGTCCTGGCCCTTTATTTCTTTATCACCCCTCTTTTATTTTGTTGTAGTTATTTTGATGAAATAGATTGCAAAAGTTTCATTGAGAATTTTTCCATTAAAGAATGTTTATATGAAATGATTATGATTTATTAATCATCCAATCGTAGATTTCTATTTTACTCTTCATTATTTTAATTAGTTTGATTCAATAGTCTCTAAAGTACGTTATTTTTTATGTTGGAGATGAGAATGTCTATGGGGTTGTGTTTTTGGTTGGATGTATATACTGAAGTACTAGAACCCCCCACATCGACTTCTAAGATAGGAAAAAAAAGTTTGGGTGGTGGTTGGACCTTTAAGATAAGAGAGGTGGTTTCTGTCCATCACAAGTTTATATCGTACTTCCCACCCATTCTCTCTCATTTACCAATTAATATTACATTTTTGTCTTCAATTTGAATTCAAATTTTTTTTTTTTTATCTCAACGTTTTTATACTAAATAAATTTAAACTTTTGTTAGCATTTTTTTGGGGATGTCTTTGTAATTTTTATATCGTTACTTTTATTTTATTGGACAACATATGAGCATCTCTAATGGGAGAGAGCTACTTTGGTGAGCCAAAAGCTATTTTTAGCTCAAAAAGTATAAAAATAGCTTTCTACAGTGAAAATAATTTTCTCACATAAAGTGATTGCTCCAATGCAGTAAAAACTATTTTTTAACTAATTCATTTTTCACTCTTTTCAACTACCATTATTTCATATCAATAACCATTCCCCTATTTCCAACTACTATTCATCCATTCTAACTACTTGACATTTAAAAGTAAAATATTGTAAGGAAAAAAAAATAAAAAAGGGAGAATCAATTAAAAAAAGAATGGTATTGTGTAATTTGAACATAATGTAAAGGAAAATAAATTCTTCTAATTTGAAAACAAGAAATAAATAAATAAATAAATAAAGCAGAGGAAAGTGGCGCAATGTTAAACCAACGGGTGCATTAATATTGCCCTTCTTTTAAAGTGCTTGTGATTTGTAAAGCTTAGACACACACATACCCGAAAAAAAAAAAAAAAAAAAAAGGCCAGGAAAGAGGTATTCCAATGGAAGACTCTAGATCTTCCAACCCTAAGCACATCCCCAAAAACCCCCTTCACACTCTCTCTCTAATTAAGCAAGAGGACGCGATCGAAGGAAGCATCGCTCAATCCCTCTATCTCTCTACAACTTGTAAACCCACTGAAACCCATCCATCTTTTGAGGTATGATCGAAACCCACCCCGACTCCATATAATCTCAACTATGAAGGGAGATTTGGGTACACAGCGGCAATGGCAGACTCTACGCTCTATGGTGTACATGTAACTAGATCTAAGATGATAAGGGCTTGCTTGTCGGAGAAGTCATTGTCGGAGAAGAAGCCAACGACGGTGCATTCCCTCGATCAGACTGGTTGAGTTCTAAATCCAGCCCTCGTTTGATATTTATTTGCTATTTTTTTTTCTTTTCAAAATCACCCATATTTCTCTTATTTTTCATGAACACAATTTTATTTATTTATTTATGTTTATTGTTCATTTGATTTTGGATTGAAAATACACTGATTTTGGTCATATGATTCGGTGATAAACTGATTTTGGAGCCAAATCCTCTCCCTCAACGACCATTTGCCAACATGGCCAAATAGCTCTGAATTATTTTAACTCACGATTTAGTTTCCCAGTTGGAGAAGGACTTTTAGCTCTAAAAGTTTTTTATTTTAGTTTTAGCTTTAGCTTCGCTCATAGCTCTCCGTTGATTATAGCTCTCCTGTTGGAAATGCTTTATCTGTATATATTGTATTTGACAAATGATATTGTTAATTCAAAATTTTTCTTTGTTAGCACATTAATAAGACGTCTTTGATCTAATAAAAGGTCTGGATTGACGCATGGAAAACAGCCTATATACCCATTTATCGTCACAAGAACTCCAAATGAAATCTTGATTCGGTCCAATCTACTCCACACAATTTTGGAAAAAGAAGGCATTGCATTTAGTACACAAATTAATGAAACACAGGTACACCAACCAGCTAAAGATAGAAAGTTTACTTTCTAGTTTCTGCCCCGACAACCAGGAACCTTCTACCATGACAAATGGGGAATCCCAGGTACTAGTGGTAGCAGGAAAGGGGTGTTTAACGAGGAAGTCTTTTTCTGCGTAATTATGATTGTCATATTGTATCACAGATAAATGTGAGTGGAAGAAAGTAAGAATGTCCGACATTTTTACTTTTTCCTACTCTCATTGGTTGGTCATATCTAGTTTTTCTTGTATTTAACTTGCTAAGGGCATGGAATTTTGGTGATATGTTGAATTACTTAAAAGGGTTTTAGAAAATCTAAATTTACTTTCATAACTAGCACAAAGACACACAGACACTTATTTGTAAAAACATTCTCTGCATAAAGGTTTGTTAAAGGTGAAGGTTTGATAAATGTTAATAGGGGTAAAATAAGGTTTTTAAACTTATCAAAGGACAAAATATGGATAATAAAAAAATTTTTACGACAATTCTCAAATTGTAATTCAACTAATAAGTTAGATACAAATTGATGTAATTTAAACTTTAGACCCTAAAATAAAATTTGACTCAAATTTTAGACCCTAAAATACAATTTACCCAAATGTCATAGAATTTTCCAAATCGGATAACAATGGGATGTTTACTTGTTTAGAATGACGACAAACCAAGAATCACGTACAACAAAAATAAGACTTACGTAGCACTTGTGCCAGATGGCATCCTCCTAGATTTTTTTTAATCCAACTAACCACCATCAATTCTATGAAACCAAGAACTAAAGGCCCCAACACAACTACTTTGAATGGAATTACATAAAGCAATCGGTGAGATATTAACTAATTCTTTCAAATAATAACTTGTGATTTGATTACACATATAAGTTGATCAAAGTTGAATTAAAATTTTTATCTATGAAATAGAATATTAAATTTTAATAAGTTTGTGTGATCAAATCATATGGCATTTTGTTATGAATTTTTGGATTTGGAACTCTTGAAGAATCATCTGTCGAATGGTATAGATCTTGTTTTAAAATTTATGCATTAACTCATAAAATTGAGAGAATTCATCAATACAACTATGAGATGCCCCTCATAGTATCTTTTCTCTTTTAAAAATTCAACACATGCCAGATACTATCTTGAATTTCCTCTATTTTTTGTAATCATTACAATTATATATTCTTTTGAATTTTTTTTTTTTTTTTTTTTTTTTGATGAACGGTCTAGGATGTTGCCTTAATAAAATTACTGATACAAATCAAAAAGAAATTGGTCCCTTATAAACTCCAGAAGTTTCTCGATCCAAACACATAAATCCTCAATATGCTTAGCATGCCTTGCAAGGCCATAGGCCACCGCATTGCTTTCGCAACAAATATGAAATTGGTCCCTTATAAACTCCAGAAGTTCCTCAATCCAAACACATAAATCCTCAATATGCTTAGCATGCCTTGCAAGGCCATAGGCCACCGCATTGCTTTCGCAACAAATATGAGAGAAGGTAACTGCACTAAAAGATCGGGCTGCTTCACTTTGGATGTCCTCAATTAAAAGTCCCAAGGGAGTTAACTTAAGCTCAGTTGAGTTAATAGCATTAACAATCTCCACATTGTCCCCTTCCACCTCCACTGACCGCAGTCCCAAATCACAGGCCAAACCCGAAGCAAACCGCACAACCAAAGCTTCAACCACCGGCACCAAAAACTTACCAAAAAGTTTCTTTGATCCAGCACCAATCACTTGACCCTCACAATCTCTAACTATCACACCCAAACCAACACACTGAATCTCCGCAAACAGAGCACCATGAACGTAGATTTTGAAAAGCCTAGAACTTGGTGGGCGCCATTTCTCCTTTGGCCTAGCTCCTGCTATCACATGATCTCCGTTACTTTTTTAGAATTCCTTCCATAATCTAGCTACCATATCTACAACAGTGCTCGGACCCTGCTTAATACCCTAAAAAAACAAAGCGATTTCTACCACTCCATATCGCCTACATGGTCATCAAAGCTTGAGATATAACCTCCCTATCTGGGTGCTGTTGGAGATTGCTCAGCCAAACCCCAAAATCCGATGCCTATGCCATACCGCCCCGCCAACCCAGACAACTGTAATGCCAAACCTCCTTGGCAAAACTACAATCCTGGAGACTATGGAGGGTGGATTCATCCTCTTGCTCGCAGATGGGACAGCACGCTGCACGGATCGATGATTAAAAAAAACTGGGGTGAATTACATATAGGTTCTGCTACAACAAACAATTACAGTTCACAAAACATTATTAGTCATTCTTAGTTAAGTTAGTAGTCATTTACTTGTAAGTTATAATAATTTGTATTGAACTGTAATTGTTTGCCTGTTATCAGACCTATAATTCACCCATTAAACTGTCCTTAGTGATTCCATGAATTTAGCATCCTTGATTTTTTCTTTTTTTTTTCTTTTTTTTTTTCGGAATCGTGATTAGTCTCGTCCATATATTAATTGATTGTTCTGCCTCAAAGTGACGATGTTGGGTAGATAGAACAACCCGACATCTGCTCTATAGAAATTCCTGAAATTATTTTTCATTTTCCAGATTCCATATTCCAGCATTGACTTGTTGAACCTAGGAAAATTAAAGGTCCTTCAGGCTGCTGGAAGATGGCCGTGAGTCATGATCGAAGATTTGGATATAGATGGTTTAGTGGGCCTGCTTTATTGACTTTAATCTTCAAGATTTTTTTTTTTTCTTTCTTTTGGCGTCATTTCCATGATCCGATCCTATAATTCATGTTCTCTTTTCGCTCTGTGACACACGGAGCTTTCTCTGCTTGATCAAAGTCTATTTTCTTGCCTCTTTCTTTCCTTTTTTCTTTTTTTTTTTTTTCTTTTTTTATTTAAATGATCTTACTATAGAAATAGCAAGCGTGTTAAAATCAAGAGCTATGCAGCCACCAGCTATCACGCCATTTCCTGGATCCGATCCTGTAAGTTCATTATATGTTTACATGTAATAATTAAGATCCTATGGTATGAATGAAATTGATCAAAGTTCATTTCGGATATTTTACCTTTACCCTCTATTTGGTTCGTGGATTCTGCCAAGGAAAAAAAAAAAAAAAGTAAGGGAAAAAAAATGAGAGGGAAAGAAAATGAAAGAAAAAGATAAAATCATATAAAGTCAAAATTATTCTAATTATTCTTTTTCTTCTAATTTTTCATTACAACCAAATAAAGAAAAACGCAATTTCTTATATTTTATTTTTCTTTGATAAAATCCACAAACCAAATAAAGCCTTACCCTCTATTTGGTTCATGAAATCTACCAAGGAAAAAAAAAAGAAGGGAAAAAAAATGAGGAGGAAAGAAAATAAAAGGAAAAGATAAAATCACATCAAGCCAAAATTATTCAAATTATTCATATTTTTTTTCTAATTTTCCATTGCAACCAAATAGAGAAAAGTAGAATTCCTTATTTTTTTTTTTTTCCTTAATAAAATTCACAAACCAAATAGAGCCTTAAAGAAAAATTTATCTATTTGAGACACAACGCAGATAACTCTCCCCTTTCGGAACCATGAAGAACTTCATATGGGAAGCTTTTGAAGGTTCTAAATCTAATTCTCTTCTCACGCATTTTGTAAACTGCAAGTAGAGGAGTTTACAAAACCCTTTTATTTATTTATTTATTTATTTTATTGATAGAATTTTATAAAACCCTACTTTTTTTTTCTTTTTTTTTTTTATTGAATGTCAGTTATCTCTCCTAAGGTTTGATATTGTTCATGCTCTTTTATTTGTTACTTTTCTTTTTAGGGTGGGTGGGGTTTAACAATCTCAATATGCGACATCATGCTATCCAATGGTCTGTCACATTACCAAAAATATCTTATTGTCGAATTACTAAATTACCTATAATACAAATTTTCTTTGTACTTTCTTTTCGTTTCCATACCTATAATCATATATTTTTGGATGATTCCAAAAACTAGAGGCCCCAAGTCAATGCCTCACACGAAATTACTTGAATTAATGTGGGCGGCGTGGTGTTTTTTTCAAACTAGAGGCCCAAGTCAATCCGCTATCTACATTCTTCAAGTAGGGGGAATTTTAGATATTAATCGGCATACAGGAAAATAATTATAGTCATTTTTTGCTAAGTTAATAATTTTTTACTCAGAAGTTAATAGCATTTTGCACTTTCTTCCGGAATCCGATGAATTTAAAATTCCATATACTGTGAAAACTCAAAGGGGCAACTAGAAGAAAACAATTGTATGACCAGCTCCAATCCCATCATTTTTCTTACTGTCTCTCTCACATGAGATAAATCAAATCTCCCCACCTGAAAAAAATAATACGTGAAGATAGGTGAGCCATCAATTTCACATTGCGCCGCCTAGAATAAGTGTGCAACAGAAGGACATCGAATCTAATATAATAATGGGGCGTTTGGGCTCCAATCCACAAATGTAGACTGTTGCAGCCATAGGTATATCCCGAAAAACTCTTCAAGCCTTAGGTACACATGATTGCACAAAAGACCAACATACCCTTCTAAACAATACATTTAATGGGAAAATAAAAACACAACAGCCCCATCAAACACGGCCCGCTTATTGCGCAAGCCATCAAACAAGGCATGCACTTACCTCCAGTGCACGATGGAGACACCGGCAAATCTCCGGTGCAAATCGACTCGCCTCATCGTACCCGTCGAGAGAGAAGACAAGCTTCGTCGTGTAACTCTTCCAGCATCGTTGTGCCTGAAGTTCGTTGGACATCATCAACCGAAGAAAAATGGCTTCATCGTCCCTGTCGAGAGAGAAGACGAGCAGCGGTGTGTTCGTCGTGTAATTCTTCCACCATCATTCTGATCAGTAACTCATCGTGTAACTAATTCTGTACATTCGAAGATGATTTTCCCACATCAACAATCGGTGAAAAAAATGGCAAAAAAAACATAAAATTTCATTTCCCTTCTGTGATTGTGTTGGATTGTTGGAGAGTTCATTTCTTTTGAACGGATTTTCGCTGTCTATGTAACTAAACCTAGGGTTTTTTTATTTCTGATTTTGAGGATTTCTGATTTTTGGGGTTTTTATTGAAATTCCAAGTAACTAAGGGTTCCTTCATTTTGGACCCATTAGTCACATTGGGTTTGTTTGATTTTGGGTTTTGATTTCTGATTTTGGGGGTTTTTATTGAAATTCCATGTAACTGAGGGCTCCTTCGTTTTGGACCCATTAGTTACATTGGGTTTGTTTGATTTTGGGTTTCTGAATTTGGGGGTTTTTGTTGTTCGTGTAACTAAACAATTTTGGGGTAATGGGGTTTCTAAAATTTCTTGTAATATTAGTTACATTGCATGTAACTAATTGAAATTCCATTAACTGATTGGAAATTGGAAAATTGAGGATTCCTTCGTCTTGAAATTCCATGTAACTGATTGAACGTTTTACATGGCCGTTGCTTCCATTGTCGCCGGCCATGGTTCTCCTCTTTCTCTCTGGAAAACTCATCCCTTTTTTTTTTTCACAACGTGTTGACGAAAACACATGTGTATATATCCCAAAAATGGGAACCGTTATAGGAATCTAAATGGGATGGGTTTGATTCCGGAAATCATGGCTGGGTTTTCCATTTAAACCCTTGCCATATATGTTTAGAAGGGCAATGTTGGTATTCACAGCCAGATATTTAGCAGCTGTCTCAAAAACGTTACCGTTTGGGTTGTGTAGTAGACTTCACGCCAAAAGAGTTTTAATAGGTGACTTGAGTCTGGAACAAACCCCAAATCATGTAACTCCCACTAATTTCCCCTATAATATAGATAGCGCATTGAGCAGTAGAAATATTTATGCTTAAAAATTAGAAGCTGTACTAGGAATGGCTAGCAACAAGTACCATACCACTTCAATTGTTGTAGTCATTTTGTCAAGTTTGTGCATGCGAGGGCCTTACAGTACTTCCTATATTTGCACAGACACCATCAAACCGGGCCAAGTGCTCCCATACTCCTCCTATCAAAGACTCACCTCGACGGGAGGAATGTTTGAATTGGGATTCATCCAACTTTATTATTCGAATGACGGTTATTTAGGATTATGAGAATATCTATACCAGTTTCTTTTTATGGATGTACATATTGAAGTACTAAAACCGCCACATCAATTTCTAAGATAGAATTTTTTTTTTTTTCTTTAATCTCAACGTTTATATACTAAATAAATTTAAACTTTTGTCAGCATTTTTTTGGGGAGGTCTTTGTAATTTTTAGGGTAAATTATATTAAAACCCCCTCTAGAATCTGACTATTACAGATACATCCACTAACATTTTTGAAATTACACTGACACCCATTACTTTACAAAATAAACTATAATGAGACCCCTCCTTCTAACTTCCATCCATTAATTCATTAAATCATGTTCAAATTTTTTCAAAAAACCCTAACTACACCTAGTAGATGATAACTTCCCTGTTAAATGCATATAACTCACCGGTTCAATATGTTCATCCAGTACTTTTGAATTTTTTAATTATTATTGATAAACAACTAAAAGATAATATATATATCTATATATATAAGAAAAATGCTAAAAAGTTTAAATTTTCTATTCAACTGATGTGGCAATTGTAAGATTTTCTCCTTACAAAAAATTATTTATTTAATTAAATTTTTAATTGATTTGCAAAATTAAAAATTAAAAATTAATTTGCCAAGTTGCCACCTCATTTGAGTAAGTAGATTTGGGGGAAAAAAAAAAGGAAAGGGCTATGTAGCATTACTCGTATGTAAAAATAAATTAAAAGAATTATTACAATGAGGATGCATATATAGAGGTGGCAAACAAGGTGGCAACTTGGCAAATCAATGTTTTTTTTTTGCACATCAATTAAATAGATAATTGTTTCTAATGAGCAAATCTGACAGCTGCCACATTAGTTGGACAAAAAATTTAAGTTTTTTGGCATTTTTCTTATATATATATATATATATTATCTTTTAGTTTTTTATCAATAAAAAATAAATAAATAAAAATTGAATGTGCTAGAAGAATGTTTTGGACTGATGAATTATATGCATTTAACATGGAAGTTGTCATCCAATAAGGGTAGTTAGGGTATTTTTTTTAAAAAAATTGAGAGTGATTTAATGGATTAATGGACAGAGCTTAGGAGAACGGGTCTTTTTGTAGTTTATTTTGTAAAGTAGGGATTTTAATGTAATTTCAAAAATATGAGGGGTGTATCTGTAATTGTCAGATTCTGGAACGGGTCTTAATGTAATTTACCCTAACTTTTATATCTTTACTTTTATTTTATTAGAAAATATAACTTTATATATTTTATATGTGGAAAAAAAAAATAACTTTATTTTTTTAACAAATGAAATTCTTAATTCAAAATTTTTCTTTGTTAGCCCATTAATAAGACGTCTTTGATCTAAGACAAGGTTTGGATATATTGATACATGGAAAACAGCCTACCCATTCAATCCGCTGTTGGAAAACAACTAGGGGTGTTAGTGGTTTGGTTTGGTTCGGTTTTAGGATAGATTTCAAGCCAAATCATTATATTTCGGTTTTGTTCTTACCAAACCAAAACCAAACCATATTATAAAAAAACCAAATCAAACAAAAAAATTTCACTTTAATTCGGTTCGGTTTCGGTTTTAACCTATTAAGTAGCAACAAATAATTGAAAATGAAAAAAATTACATGCCAAACTCTAAATAAAAACATTTTTAATAAAAGCATTACATTAGCAGTTAAGAAAAACATTAAACATTGTATCAAAATAGAAACATATTAACATATGTCAATCCAAGTTCAAATCTCTAATCTAATGCATGCCAATATCACTAGTCACTTAATCAGTACTCACTATTCAATAGGTTTTGTACTTTAGTAAGTTCAGTACTACTATTTTGAATCTATTACGTATTCTACCCCTATTAAAATATGAAATTTACAAACTAAAGTTTAATATATAATATATAAAATTATATATATATTATCTATTTTTTATTTTTTCGGTTTTCCTGTTTGGTTTGGTTTTTTAAACATGAAAACCAAAACCAAACCAATTTAATTCAATTTTCTAAAATTAGAACCAAAACCAAACCTAATAACAAAAAAACCTTCGATTTAATTTTTGGTTTTAACCTAAACCAGTAACACCCTAAAAACAACCCACCCTTTCCAAAGGCCATCCCACGTAACTGATAAATGGGCATCTTTCCCATGAAGTTGGTGTCCAATTGAGCTTGGCCAGAGCATCTTGGTTAGCCACGTCACACTAACTGATGCCCAAGCCCGGAAGTCCCCATTTCTCTTGGACTCTTCTTAGCTCTTTTGATCTGTTTGGGAACTTCAAGAATTGGATTCTTGTAAAACAAAAATAAGACTTAAGCAGCACTTGAGCCAGATGGCATCCTTGTAGATTCTTTGAATCCAACTAACCACCATCAATTCTATGAAACCAAGAACTAAAGGCCCCAACACAACTACTTTGAATTGAATTACATGAAGCAATTGGTGAGATATTAACTAATACTATCAAATAATAACTTGTGATTTGATTACATAAGTCGGTCAAAGTTAATGAAAAATTTTAATTTTTCAAATAGAACATCGAATTTTAATTAGTTTGTGTGATCAAACCACATAATATTTTGCCATAAATTTTTGTATCAAAACCCTTGAAGAATTCTCCGTCTATGATATATGCCTTGTTTTGAAATTTATACGTTAACTCTTAAAATTGAAAGAGAATTCATCAATACTGCTATGAGATGGCCCTCATAGTATCTTTTCTCTTTTATGCTCAACTAAGCTTGAAACTATTTTTTATTTTCCATATTCCATATTACAGCATTGGCTTGATCAACCTAGGAAAATTATTGGTCCTTCAGGCTGCTGGAAGATAGTCGCGCGTGAGTACGTACTCATGATCAAAGATTTGGATATAGATGGTTTAGTGGGCTTGCATTATTGACTTTGATCTTTTTCGTTTCCATACCTATAATCATATATTTTTTGATGAAAGCAAAAACTAGAGGCCCCAAGTCAATGCCTCACACGAAATTACTTGAATTAATAGGGGCGGCGGGGTGTTCTTTTCAAACTAGAGGCCCCAAGTCAATATGCTATCTATATTCTTCAAGTAAGGGGAATTTCAGATAGGTCAGGCTACACGAAAATAATTACAGTTGATAATCATTGTTAGTTAAGTTAATAGTCGTGTATTAGGAAGTTAGTAGCATTTTGTATTCAACATACTGTAATTATTTCCCCTAGTCCGATGAATCTAAAATTCCCCCTCAAGTAGGGGGAGTATATACTTTGAAAACTCAAAAGGGGCAAGCAACTAGAAGGAAAACGATTCTATGACCGGTTCTAATCCCATCATTTTTTTTTATCGTCTCCCTCACATGAGATGAATCCGATCTCATCGGTACGAATCTCATCACACCTGAAAGAGGTAGTGCTACATGAAGAAAGGTGAGCTGTCAAATTCACATTACGCCGCCTGGAATAAATGTCCTACAGAAGGACATTGAATCTAATATAATATATGGAGCAGTTGATAAATTTATGCTTAAAAAATTAGAAGCTATACTAGGAATGGCTAGCAACCAGTGCCATACCGCTTCAATTGTTGTTGTCATTCTGTCGAGTTTGTGCATGGGAGGGCCTTACAGCACTTCCCATGCACAGACAGACACCATCAAACCGGGCCAAGTCCTCCCATACTCGGATAAGCTACTGACATCGGAAAGAGGAATCTTTGAATTGGGATTCATCCAACTCTGGTATTCGAATTATAGTTATTTAGGAATGCGGTACAGAGATGATCCTAAAGTCATAGTATGGGTTGCTAACCGAAACACTCCAATTGCTGGCACTGACGGAAATCTCACACTGGACACTGACGGCAAATTGAAGATCATACATAGCGGAGGGCCTCCCATTATCTTGAATTCTGATCAAGTGGCTGCGCCTCAAAACTCGACGGCCACTCTGAATGATTTCGGCAATTTTGTAGTGACAGAGTTGAATCCAGATGGGTCTACAAGGGTCTTATGGCAAAGCTTCGATTATCCAACAGACACGCTTCTGCCTGGGATGAAACTAGGCACCAACTTTCAAACTGGGCAAAACTGGGTGCTTTCATCGTGGGTAAGCGAATCGGTTACGGCTCCAGGGGCTTTTTCTCTCGAATGGAAGTTCAACAATTCCAATGGTACAGGACAATTGGTGATGAGACGCAGAGGGGACGTCTATTGGACTACTGGGAGCTTGAACACTCAGAATCAGAGCTTTGAGAACATCCCTTGGTTGAGTAATACCTCCAGTAATGATTACAGCTTTAGCTACATTTCTAATGAGAATGAGAGTTACTTGACTTATTCTGTTACAAGTGGGCGTATCAGTAGGTGGTTGTTGTATTCAGGGGGGCAACTTCGTGACATTGATAAGCCTGATCTTGTGCCTAGTGATATATGTTATGGGTATGCCTCATATCCCGGATGTGCGGTGGAAGAGCCACCCCAGTGTAGGAGTAGCCTTCAAAAGTTTGAACCACAATCGGGTCGTTTTCTTGGATTGCCCATCCAGGACGAAAATTCGAGTGTTGGTCCTAGCGATTGTTGGGCTACATGCTGGAACCAATGTTCTTGTGTTGGTTTTGATAGTCTTAATGCCAACTACACTGGATGCAGGTTTTGGAGCAGTGAGTTTCTACCAGATTACAGTGGTGTTTCGAGCAAAATTTACGTGTTAAGCTCAACGTCATCAGATAATGACAACATATCAAACACTGGTTAGAGTCTCTCTCTCTCTCTCTCTCTCTCTCTCTCCATGATTAATTAAAGTGGAGAAACTCCACCACATTAGTTTTGCCTAAATTGATGACTGTCCTTGTAAACCTTAATTTGTTTAGGAAAGAAATGGTGGATATGGATCATTGTTGGAGTGGCTGTTCTAGCAACACTACTCTTAGGCTTGTTTTTCTGTTTGAGGAGAAAACTCAATGGTAATATTCGGAATTTCGTAGAACAGATAAACTTATTCGACCATCCGATGGATAAATCTAATGATGAACTGTTGTGCAACAGGGGAGGAGGAAAGAAATGAGGAAGATGTACTATTTGAATTGACAACTTCAAACAGGTTCAATGATTCAAATGAGACCGGAAACAACAGGGAGAAGGGTCATCAAGTGAAAGTATTCAGTTTTGCATCCATAATGGCTGCCACAGATAATTTTTCATTAGAAAACAAACTTGGACAAGGCGGTTTTGGTCCTGTTTACAAGGTATATTCTAAATCAAAATATTAGGGAAAGGTACGGGCATGCAGTGGTCAATAAATGACTGCATTTAGAGGATACTCACGGAATATAAGATTTCAGGGAAAATTACATGAGGGGCAAGAAATAGCGGTGAAGAGACTTTCGAAAGGATCTGGGCAAGGATTAGTGGAGTTCAAAAATGAGATTATACTCATTGCTAAGCTCCAACACATGAATCTTGTTAGACTATTGGGTTGCTGCATTCAAGGAGACGAAAAGATGTTAATCTATGAGTACATGCCCAACAAAAGCTTGGATTTCTTGCTCTTTGGTTTGCAATAATTTCTACTTTACTTTTTTCAATTTTTCATGTAATTGAATTTTTTGTCATCAGAAAACAGTTACTGATTATATATATTATACAATTTTACAGATCCAACTAAGAGAGGTCTATTGGATTGGAAGAAACGTTACAATATTATTGAGGGGATTGCTCAAGGGCTTCTATATTTGCACAAATATTCTAGACTGAGAATTATTCATAGAGATTTAAAAGCGAGTAACATCTTGCTTGATGAAAATATGAACCCCAAGATTTCAGATTTTGGCATGGCTAGAATTTTCGGAAGGAATGATACTGAGGCAAATACAAATAGGGTCGTTGGAACATAGTAAGTAAACATCATATTTTTATTTGTGTATTTATTATTTTACCGGCTCAAAAATATTTTTATTGTTGGATGTAGTGGTTACATGTCACCTGAATATGCGATGGAGGGCATTTTCTCAGTTAAGTCAGATGTTTACAGTTTTGGAGTTTTAATGCTAGAGATAGTGAGTGGCCGGAAGAACAGTAGTGTTTCTCATTATGACCGTCCCATTAACCTAGCCAGACATGTTAGTCAACTATTTTTCAAATCTGGGTTATTATTGACAACATTATATTTTTGCTCTTAAATTTGTACACTAACTAATCTTGTAAATAATTGTTTTAGGCTTGGGAGTTATGGAAAGAACAAAACATTTGGGAGCTAATGGATTCAACTCTAGGTGATTCCTTTGGGCGCCAAATATTGAGATGCATTCATGTGGGTCTCTTGTGTGTACAAGAGAGTGCGGTGGATAGGCCTACCATGGCAGAAGTTATTTCTATGCTTACCAACGATACTATGGGACTTCCTGACCCAAAACAACCAGCATTTACTACTCAACAATATGTGAAAGAGGGAGGTTTTCTCAAAGGTGAATCATCAAGTTATTGTGCAAGTTTATCTACAGTGTTGGAAGCCCGATAAAATTCAAAAAATTTCAGATCTCTTAAAAGTAAAGAAAATGTTCTTCTGCTTTTTTTTCTTTTTTTTTTTGTTCACTTTGTATAAATAAAAAAAAAAAATTCTAAAAAGTAGCTTTCGACCTATGCATTAGGAGCGAGTCTTCCATGTAATTATGACACGGCCATGTGGTCTCACGGACCAATAAAAACTAAGCAAAGTAGGATTGTGGGATCGAAAAGTATACTGACAATCCCATTTTTCTCATGTTTGTAGACATACTATCGTTAAGAAAAGTGGATTTTAAAAAATTCGTTTTTTTATATTATATAAAATTCTTGTATAATATGTAATCTTCTTTTTATTATTATTTTTTATTATTATTATTTTTTTTAATGAAGAATACGTAATCTTATTCTATTTATGAACATGTGTCTGTGCATATAGCTTGTTAATTAGAATTATTCATGCTTCCCCTTTGAATGTAAATTCATGGAGTCGCGTGGATACAATGTGAGAGCTGTGTCATTTACACAACAAAGAATGTTAAAACGTACCTAAACGTCATCTTCGCAAATTGGGTAAGTTGGGCCGCCCAAAATTTGGGCTGGGTTTGAACTTGGGTCGGATTGGGTCATGAATTGGGTTGGGTATAATCTATGCTGGGTTAGGTATCATTGTATTGAAATAATTCGCGGGTTGGATGCGGGTATGTACAGTAATTGGGTTGGGTTATACTCAACCCATTAATTACACAAATTACATAATCAATTAATGACCCAACTCATTTATGCCTCAGCGCAAACCCATCCAACCCGCCCAGATTGCCAACCTCAGTTGGACATGACCCAAGTTGGGGATGCATATTCATTTTATTTACACGTGACCCTTTTATTTATTTATTTAATTGGGATGCGTATTCATAGGGCTGCAACTTGGTAAAGTGGGCGGGTTGACGGCATAGTCTAAGCTTAGCCCAAGGTGTATAACCCTTAGCCCGTAGCCCAACTCAACCCAAGCTTTAACCTTAGGTGGTCAGCCTGAGCTCAACCTAAACCTAAACTTCTAAGCTCGAGCTAAGCTTAGGTTAGCCCGATTTCTTGGCCTAGGTTTGGGTTGGGTGGGTTGGGTTCAGCCAGAGCCCACATGAACAAGAAAACCTACTACAAACCTACAATTTCTAAGATAATTCCATTAATTTTTATCAAAAAAAAAAAAAAGAAAAGATAATTCCATTAATTTAATATACTTAAGGGCCTATTTGGTTGTCTAATTCGAAATTAAATAATTCAAGAAATTTTATATTGTATCAAAAGCACACTCCATCATCTTGAATTTACAAATTTAAAAAAATGATAGTTATCATCACAAATAAGGGTGGAAATTCAAAATAATAGTATTTCCTGAATTCCTCGAAATTGATTATGATTGTCTTCAAAGATGAAGTTTCCAAGAGGTGCTTTGCTAATAAATCTAATTGCTGGTTTCATAAATTGTTTGTGAGATTGGAGAATTGGGTTCCTGGCACGGTTAATTCCGATAGACTGGTGTGGGTGAGTATTGTCGGGGTCCCCCTTCACGCGTGGAATGAAGGTAACTTCATAAAGATTGGCTGGAGTGTGGGTGATGTTATTAAAGTAAAGAGTGTGACCTCTAACAAAGCCTCTTTAGATAGAGGGAGAGTTTTGGTATCTACTAGCATATTAGATATTGCTAAAACCATCAAATTCAATGTTGATGGGTCATTTTTTGTAGTTATGATTAGGGAGGAGTCTGGCCAACGGTTCACCTTTCCCTCTAACCCTATGCCTAGATAGCTTAACAATGACAATTTCTCAAAGGATACTCCTATGCAATGCAATGTTGAAAGTCCTATAGAGGTGTTGGAGGCTCAATCTACTGAGGTTGTTGAGGAGGTTGAATGTCCAAGGGGCTCACCTGCTAAGGTCATCAGAGAGGAGAATCGGGTGGATGCTAAGTCAAGTAAGAATCTTGGTTTAAACCTTGTTTATTTTTCAGCAGATGGGATTAGTGATATTTTAGTCTATGTGGTCCTGGACAGCCTTAGCAATCAATCTTTAGGCTCGATTGACAATACAATTAAGAATTCTAAGTTAGGTAACAGTATAGAGGGTTTCTCTAATGATATGGTGGATGATCAGGAATTAGATAAGGTGTGTAGCATGTGAAATTTTCGATAAAATAAGTGTAAGAAAGGGAATGCTGTAGGTCGTAAAAAAAGGAAAAAAGCTACTAGAGCTAGGAAGGTTAGGATGAAAGCCTTGAAAGAAATATTGTGCTCTACAGAAGTAGTCCCTAGAGATTTGATTGTTCTGCATGGAAGTGGCCTCTCTACACCTGACAATGGGATTGCCAATAGGAATAAGATTATTTTCGAAGAAGCTAGCAAAACTTTGGAAGTACTCAAATTGGTTGGGATTAGTTGCTTGGGTAATGAGGATGAAGTTATGAATAAACTTATGGATATAGAATTGAGGGAGAGGGATCACTTTGGGATGCAACATATAGAAGTGGAGCTCTAAGCGGGTTTGCTTTGGGTTTGGGGTTGGTTTTTGCTCTTTTGGAGGCTTGTTGGGATGTGCTGGCCGTGTAGTTGTGATAGCTTGCTAGATTCTATTTTGGTTGCTATTTGTTGGTGCCAGTAAGTGGGATTGCTAATAGGAGGTCCTTAATTTGGTTGGGTTTAGCTATTTGGTCAATTAAGATATAGTTTTGTATAAAAGCTTGTGGATATGGAATCGTCGATTTGGGATCTATTTGAGAAGCATCGTGAGGATTAGGAGTTTTTAGCAGGTTGGCTTTGGGGCTGGTTTTTGCCTCTTTTGGAGGCTCCTTGGGATTTGTTGTTGCTTACTTGTTGTTGCCCTGTGCTGGGTCAGTTGCTCTATGTTGGTGTTAGGGGTTTTTGCTTCGGGTGTTTTTGTTTCCATCTTTTAGGTTGTTTTTGTAGGGGTTTTTTTTCCTTCTTTTTGGTTCTCTCTGTTGGGTTCTCTTTGTATCTGGGTGTCTATTGTGGGGGGTTTTTTGTTTTGGGGGCAGTCTTCTTTTGCTGGTTTTTCTTTTTTTTGGGTTGCTTTATTGCTATGTTTGGGGTTGTTTTTTATCCTGGGCTTTTTGTCCCACTCTTATCTTATGATATACCGGTTTGCCCATCAAAAAAATAAAAATCAAATATAGTGATAACTACAATGTTTTAAAATATTCTAACTTGAGATAACAGATTTATGCCTTCAACCCTGTGCAAAATTTCTTAAATTGTTTAATTTCGAATTAGACAACCAAATAGACCCTTATAAAATGAATTCCATAAAATTAAAATCTTTTATCAAATCAACTATGATTCATCGATCGTTCACTGAATACCACACAATAAAATGTCACAATTTACTTGAAAGCACTACTATTGGAGCCCTATGGATACTAATCACCTTACCGTCTTAGTTCTGTCTTTACTCTTGTTCTCTTTAGGGTTTTTCACTTAACCTAATTATTACACACGTGTGATGTACTGATGTGTTATTTGTGTAAGTTTTCAACAATTTCTGTTATGTTGATTGCCCGACCTTTGTGCCCAAAGCTCAATCCCATAAAATTCATACTACTAATTTCTAACCCGCACAAAGCTCAGACCTGAAAAAATTAATAAATAAATAAAATAGTCCACTCCATTAGTAAATTTGGGTCTGGTAGGGTTCAGCCCGCCCGCAAATCTTTTTTTTTTTTGGTAACGGTATGGAGAATTTCCGTGTCATGTTAAAACCCATATATATGTTTGGTTTCAATTTATGAGTTCACATAATACAATTTACTTTGATTCCATTTAATTTCTTGGTGTGATTAATTTTTAACATTGCTTTGGTAATTGTGATGTCCTCTTAATTAAAACTATTAAATGTATTTTCCTGATCCAGCAATCAATTTCTTGGAAGTAATTTGAACTTTAAATTTTAAAAAATAAAAAAGGAGAATATTAAATCCGAAGCTAGCATATATTATTCGGATCGGCCAGCTAGCTAGGTGTATCATTTTGACCTCCATTCAATTTGGAAGTGTAACATACAATGTGAAGCAATCATCTAATTTAATACATAAGCCATCAAGCTAGAGAAGAAAGCTATTCTAATTTAGCTTGATGTTACTTGGCTACTTGAAATGGGAGCCTTTTACGAATTTTTTTCTAAAGAGCATAAAACCTAGTTTATTACTCTGGGTGTGGAGGTATAAGATATTGGGTTAACTATACATATTATCAATCAGTAAGGGTCTATTTTGATGTCTAATTTGAAATTAAACAATTCAAGAAATTTTACATAGTATTGAAGGTATAAATCTATCACCTTGAATTAAAATATTTTAAAAAATTGGAGTCATCATTAGAGTTGATGTTATCGAATCAATTCTTATAAATTCATGAAATGCCACTATTTTGAATTTGTAATGATAACTTCATACATATGCATTCAACACCGTGTAAAATTTACTCCCTCCGTTCCTAAATAAGTGTCCTGTTTTCTTTTTTGGGATGTTTCAAAATAATTATCCTATTTCAAAAGTCAATGATCTTTTTTATTCATTTCTTAAAATACCCTTACAAAGGTATTATCACTTTTTCTAATGTTTTACACACTTGAGGGCAAAACTGGAATTTCAAAACATATGCATTGATGTGAAAGCGTTTAATAGGGTTTTCTTAAAAAACGGGTTTTTTCAAAAAGGATACTTAATTTAGAACGGAAGGAGTATTAAATTGTTTATTTCTCAATTGAACATACAAATAGACCCTAAATCTTCTTCCTTTTTTTTATAAGTTGTCCATTTTATTATTGTTACAACTTTGAGGATCCAAGTTGTACCAATGAAGACAAACCAAGCCTAAAAGAATATGACGTACGACTTGATGGAGCTCCCGACTAGGCGGATGAAATCACCCGCAATTAATGCTATAGTAAATCTCCATTCCTGTTTGGACATTCAAGGCTGGTCCACTTGATCCTTTAGTTGCTGAAGCCACAGACTTGCGTTTTGGCCTTTCTAAAGCGTCTAAGTTAGGGCTCAACTCGTTTATGGTAGAGGGTGATGCTGCTCTGGTTACATTCTTGACCCCTTGACTGATTGGAATTTGACCCCTCAATGGGTCATCTAACCTATCATTAGTGATGTTAAAGCTACTCTTGATTGTACCCCTTTGTAGGTTGTTAAATGTATCTCTTGGCTTGCTAACAAAGCAGTCCATTTTCTTGCCCAATAGGCAGCCTTTTATAACCACTTTGGTTCCATTCCCATCACTTTCTTACCGGATAAGGTTCTCCTCGTGGATAAGGATGAAAGGGATAAAAACAACTTTGTCTTCTCTTAATTTTAATACTATTGACTTTTTTAATCAAAAAAAAAAAAAAAAAAAAAAGGCTATGAATACTTTTCAGGCATTGATTGTGCAAATTTACTAAGGTGACTAAAGTCAAGGCAATATATTGATTGTCTCAACCGATTCCTAATTATCAGCTCTCTCAAATTATGACTCTGGGTTCCTCCTATTTATGATAAATGAATTGAAAGCAATAGGGGAGACTGCGAGTCTAACACTACACTATGGAGGAAAATGTCCAAGAGAATACCATATATGTACTTCATTGACCTAGTCGGATATATATTGAACCACAATTTCAAATTTGTCTACACGTATTTTTGTCAGCAACATTATGCCTGCTTTTCCTCTTAGGTTAATTTCAACAATAATTACTAATTTTCTAAATAGTTTTATAAAACTAATTTTTTTTAAAATTCATGTGAGGTACATGCCCCAATTCAAGCATGTGTGACTTCCATGTCTAGGGACGAATATGGGAATTTAGTTTAGGAAGGCAAACTTTGGTTGATTGTTAATACTTTATCCTAATTCAAAAATGAAAAAACTTTATATAGCTCAAAAATTTTCTTTTATCTTGTGTTTCTAAGGTAGAAAAAATTATAGTAAAAATTTTCCATTGATTAAACCATATCTCAATTCAACACTACTACAATTGTCTTCGATCAATAAGGCCCCATCATTTGGAAGTTTTGAGAGAGAAGGGGAAATATCTAAGAGAGTAAAAAAAAATATTGGGTCTCTCTTAGGCCATGTTTGTTTGGTTGGAATGGAATGGGTAGGAATGGAATCTCATTCCATGTTCAAAATAGTTTGGAATGAAATAGGATTAAAATAAATATTGTATAATGAATATCATTATAATTTACTACTACTGTTTGATTCCATTCCCATTTAATTACCTCATCCAAACATGTTGTTAGGAATGAATTGGAATGAGATTCTATTCCATCCATTCCATTCCAACTAAACAAACATGGCATTAGTGAAATGAAAGATTAAGGATTAAGGCATTCATACAAAGAAAAAAATATAAAATGAGAGAGTTGGAAAAATAAAATAAAAAAATGGGTAAAGAAAATCTAGGTGAGGAAGAAAATCTAAAATTTTAATAAAATTTAAGGTATATATATATATATATATATATTAAATTAAGGTGAGGCGGTTGCCCCCTAAGGTTATAGGTAGCTTCATCCATGTCAGACCCCAAGATTACCTAATCATGAAAGTGAAAAAACAAATCAAATAATCAATAAAATTGGAATTTTAAATAAAAAATATATTAGTAATATGTTGGGGGTGGCGTTGGGTTAAGGGAACAAATGTTCGAATCTTATATATCAGGGTTACGGGAACAAATTTATAAAATATAAAAAATATAAATAAATAAATAAATAAAGGAAAAGAATTATGGGCATAGTAAAGAGGATGACAAGGGCGAGGTTGTCTATGCTAAATTGCTGACGGTGATAAGGAATGGTGGTTGATTAGACTTGGTGAGCTGCGGTTGCAACTTGCATGGGTTTTTTCTTTTTTTTTTTCTTTTTTTTTTGGTTGGGGTAAACTAAACAAGAAGGTTTACAACATCGCGAGGGTATGAAACCCTTTGGCATCAGCATCAACTGTTCAAGCATGGCGTTGCTTGGCTATCCAAGTAGGTTGGCGTCTTCAAAGAGATCAACTACATATGGTGGCCACTGGCCCCACGACTTTAATTGGTGATGCTAAAATGGAAGACCCAGAGTAGTGGAGGGCCCACAAGCACCGTCATATTAATTTGATTTGACCCAAAGTTCTTAAATTATTAGTTTACTTTCCTTTTTGGGACGTGATCGTGGTTCAAAAGCATCATTTTTATTATTTCATTTCTAAAAATAACTTTAAAAAGATATTTTCCTTTTTTAATGTTTTATATATTTTATTGCAAATAGGGATGGCAATGGGACGGGTCGGATGCGGGTCAGCATTACCTCATATCCAATTCCGACTTTGAACTCCTATGCCCATGCCCGACCCTATACCCTATGGGGCAAGAGAATTGAACTCCATCCCCGTTCCACTGTCACCTTGGGCCATCCATGCCCGACCCCGCATGCCCGAACAATTTTTTTCCTCCAAATTCCATTTGGAGTTGATGATGGGTGAGAACCCTCATCCGGTATCAGTTGTGAGCTTGTGAGCTTTCAACCAAAGGTGATAATTAAGAGTTAACATTACAAATGAATATTTTCAACATAACATATATGACAATTTATAACAGCAAGCCTTAAACATTTACATTTTAAGATTAATATTAGTCAGTACAACTCAAAAATATAATTCAGTGCATGAAATTCAGACCCCAGAAAAATTGAAAAAAAAAAAAAGGAGAGAGACAGAACTGGTGTAGATCTGGTCAGATTTGGAATTTGAGAGGCGCTGTCACGGTGACGGTGAGATACTGAGGTCGTGAGGGTGAGGCAATGACGAGTCGACGATAGAGTACATAAGGGATGGGTGAGGCGTGAGGCCGTGAGGGAGCTACGACCACGAACCAGTGACGCCGTGAGGGGTTGAGGGTGTGATTCGCGTGAGGCCGTGATCGTGAAGGGCCTGATTAGCCTGAAGAGTGAAGACGTGAGGGCTAGCCAACATCGCCGGTGATGGTAGAGGGCAGCAAGGTGGAGGGCGTGAGCGTGAGTGAGGGACTGATGAGTGATGGCAACGCGAAGGGCCTAAGGGCTAAGAGAGGGAGCAGGTTAGTGAATAGGGTTGAATAGGAAGGAACTTAGGGTTTATTAAGTTAGCTATATATATATATAGTAAAATATATATATATATATATATATATATATATATATATATATATATTTTATAAAAGCATCGGGTCGGGTCGGGTTTTTTCTTTTGGGATCCATGCCCGACCCGTACCCGAAATAATTTTTCTAATTTATACCCATGCCCGACCCAATACCAGAAAAAATTAAAAAATCCCTGCCCATATGGGTATGGATCGAGTCAGGACCCTATGGATCAAGGCAAAATTGCCATCTCTAATTGCAAAATTGGAATATCAAAATATATATTTATCAATGTGAAAGCATTAAATAAGGTTTTCCTAAACAAAGAAGACAGTCAATTTGGAATGGAAGCAAAGTATTGTCCTTTTGTTTTCTTTTTTTTATTTTTTGGTAAACTAGATAGAATTAAAACTAAGATATAACAGAATTTAGTACATCATGGAAGTAGCAGGCACCCCTAGCATCAACTTCAAACTGTTCAAGTAACCAACATGGTGGTTCTTCAAAAATATTACAATTATAATCAAGAATAGCTCCTTTCCGAGCAAGGATATCAACACATCTGTTAGATTCGTGGTACTTGTGCTCCAGACCACTTCAAACTTGCCCATGAGTCACCTACAATCACATAGGAGGGAGCTAAGGGGATGAGTCAAAGATAATTCATTCCAAACAAAGTTGATAGCCTCACTAGCATCCATGTCCATACGAAGTAAATTGATATTGCACTTGATTGAAACTTGCATGACTCAGTCCAATATAGGGAGTAAGATTTTTTGGTTGTGCTTATGTTCACTTCGAAGGCCTATGTCAGCATAAGTCATTAAGAATCCTTTGCATAAGAAAGAATAATGGACGTGAAGAAAATTCGTAGATCGTAGTAATTGTGTTAAGTTGCAATATATCTTCTAAGATCATGGATAGTAGGAGTAAACAAAACAGCCTCACTAAATTTTTGTCAAAAAATTACATCACAACAATCCTATTGCACGGCCGACAAAGAATTCACATATTTAATTAGTTTCTAATATTTGTGGAGGAATCCGTTTACGTCTGGCGTAGGATTTTTTTAGTCTTACACATTTTAGTATCTTTTTGTAAAAATAATATTTCTTTAATCCAACTGTTAGATTAGATATTTCACTTGCGCATGTTGTGCATGTTAAATTTCAATTTAATCAGAGATTAGGAGTTATGCTGTCCATAAATTAAAGTGTCAAAAATCATAGTTTTGATCAAATGTTTCCTGATATCCAATTGACTTGATATTTGGCATGTATGATGTGCATGGGAGGATTATCAACTATAATAGTGGGTTTGGCGAAAAGTGATTCCTATAACAAGATATTGTAAGGTGTAATTATAAAAAGTTTTAAACCAGGCATAAGTTGATCCCTCTTAAAATTTAGTGTCATAATCTTATTATTAGTTGTAAAATTATAGGCTAAGATGTATTCCATCACACAAGCATTAAAGAATTGTAAGAGTCACCTACGTATTAAGGTAATGCATTTGATGCATTGCCATGTCTTCTAATTTTTTGGAACTCTCCAATTCTACTTGATGTGGTAGTTGATATAATAAATTAATAATGATAATTTCAAATATCGTAAAGAGTATCTTAGAAAAGTAAGATAACAAAATGCTTTGACTTTTGAAAATGACAAAAAATTTTAAAGGAAAATTCTTAAATGACAAACTCATAGCCACGAAAAACAAATTGAAGATGTTGAGAAAAGTCCACTTTCTATTGTTCTTATGGTCATGATTTGGCTGTAAAATAATGACAGTCTATGATACTAGAAGAGTTCTATTTTAAAATATCCATCCCAAAATGAGAAAATATCAAATAAAATAGGATAGAAAGATATATATATATATATATAGGATGATGATCAGGTAAGCACGTGCTGATATAACTTATATCAAAACCTGCATTGGGAGTTGTACCTTGTGCATTAGTGAGATGTGAGGGGAATTGAATTAATGCAAAGGGTACAACCCCCAATGCATAGTACTGATGTAACTTACATCAACACGTGCTGATGGGATCGACTCTATATATATATATATATTTTGAATTTTACTCATATACTCATAATATCCCCTAGGGTTTAATGCTAACACATTCATGCTCCTTTTTTAAGTTAAATAACGATCACAGCATCCCACGTCATGATATACATGGCGCGCAGTCATCAGTCATCGACCAGAATTTATTTATTATTATTATTATTTTTTATGGATATTTTTTCTGAATGTCAGCTATCTCCCCTCCCTAAGGTGTGATTCCAACACCATTAATCACGCTATTCTAGTGTCTAACAGTCACCAACATGCCACATCATGATATAGCTAGTACTGTCTAATCTCTTTTTTCTTTTATTTTGTTTCAATACCTATAATTCCTTTTCTCTTTTCTTTTTTTAATTTATAAAACCAAGACAGAGTGCCCCCAAGTCGATTGCTTGCATGGAATTACTTTGGAGTGTTTTTCAAACCTGAGAAGAAGTCAAGAGCACTGTGAGAAAGAAAAATAATTCTTTGACCGGCTCAATCCTGTCATCTTTTTTTCATCTGTCTCTCTCACATGATACGGGTCCACATATGCCGGATCCACTCTCTTTGTGAGACGAGTGAGTCATGAGTCAAGATAGTAGGTGAGCTGTTAGTTGAACACTCACATCGATCAGAATAAATATCCAAGAAAATCTACGCACTTCATTGCATTAAAGGAGACTCCAATCCCAAATTAACCTATCATCACCCGACCCGACCCGACCCGGATGCCATCTATATATATAGGCTCAGAGGACATTAGAAAGCTATTCCGATCCAAACAAATGGCTACCAACAAACGCCTTACCTCTTCAACATTTGTCCTCATTTTGTCATGTTTGTGCATGGGAGGGCCTTACACTTGCCATGCCTCCCATGCGCAGGGAGACACCATCCAACCTGGCCAAGTGCTTCGATCCCCGGAGAAACTTGCTTCCGCCGGAGGTTCCTTTGAATTAGGATTCTTCAGTCTTCCGAAATCGAATTACAGCTACTTAGGATTATGGTACAAAGATGATCCTTCGGGCTTGGTGGTATGGGTTGGTAACCGAAACAATCCAATTCCTGGAACTGACGCAAATCTCACGATGGATGCTGACGGCAAATTGAAGATTGTGCATGGTGGAGGGACACCCATCATCTTGAATTCTGATCAAGAACTACTGGCTCAAAACTCGTCGGCTACTCTGACGGATTCGGGCAATTTTGTGGTGACAGAGTTGAATCTAGATGGGTCTACCAAAAGGGTCTTATGGCAAAGCTTCGATTATCCAACAGACACCCTTCTGCCAGGGATGAAACTAGGTACCAACTTTCAAACTGGGCAAAAATGGGTGCTCACATCGTGGATAAGCGAATCCGTTGCTGCTCCGGGGACTTTCTCTCTCGAATGGAATAACTCCAATAATTCCAATGGCATGGGACAATTGGTGCTGAGACTCCGGGGGGACGTCTACTGGACTAGTGGGAAGTTGGACACTCAGAATCGGACCTTCCAGAACATTCCATGGTTGAGTAATAATTCCAGTAATGATTACAAATTCAGCTATGTTTCTAATGAGAATGAGAGCTTCTTCAATTATTCTGTTACCACTGGGCGTATCACCATGTGGATGGTGTTTTCAGATGGGCAACTTATGGACGGTTTTAATTCGGTTCTTGTGCCTGATAATATATGTTATGGGTATGCCTCGTATCCAGGATGTGCGGTGGAGAAACCATCAGTGTGTAGGAGTAGCTTGGAAAAGTTTGAGCAACGATCGGGTCGTTTTCTAGGACCGGCCTTCAATGACCAAAATTCGAGTGTTGGTCCTAGCGATTGTTGGGCTAGATGCTGGAACAATTGTTCTTGTGTTGGTTATCGTACTTTTAATACCAACGACACTGGATGCAGTTTTTGGAGCGGTGCGTTTGTGGAAGATAACACTGTTGGTTCCACTAAAATTTACGTGTTAAACTCAACATCATCGAGCAGTGCCAACATATCCCACAATACTGGTTAGTGTCAAAACTCTCTCTCTCGATCTCTCTGTCTTGATCTCTCTCTCTTCATGCTTACTAAAAGTGGAGAAATTCCACAGTTTTTTTTTTCGCCTCCCCTAATAACTAACCATGTGTAAACTTTTACTTTGTTTAGGAAAGAAATGGTGGATATGGGTCATCGTTGTTGGGGTGGCTGTTTTGGCAACCCTTCTCTTAGGCTTCTTACTTTGTGTAAGGAGGAGAAAACTCAAAGGTAATATTAGGCATTTCATAAGATGAGGTCAGTGTATTTGTCAATCCATTTGAACTATAAGCCTAACCATGATCTTTTATCCAACAGGGGAGAAGGAAAGAAATGAGAAAGATATTATACTTGCATTAACAACTTCAAACAGGTTTGACGATTCAAATGAGAGCGGAAACAACGGGAATAAGGCTCAAGAGGTGAAACTATTCAGTTTTGCATCTATTATGGCTGCCACCAATAATTTTTCAGATGAAAACAAACTTGGACAGGGCGGTTTTGGTCCTGTTTACAAGGTAATTAAATTCTAGAACATATGCCTAGCCAAAAAAATAATAATAATAGAACAGATTATTAGGAAATAGTTAAGGATCATGTCTTGGCTAGTTACTATGTTGAGCGTTTATGTACGGATTGAACTATTTCAGGGAAAATTACATGATGGGCAAGAAATTGCAGTGAAAAGACTTTCAAGGGGATCTGGACAAGGATTAGTAGAGTTCAAAAATGAGATTATACTAATTGCCAAGCTCCAACACATGAATCTTGTTAGACTTTTAGGTTGTTGCATTCAAGGAGACGAAAAAATGTTAATTTATGAGTACATGCCCAACAAAAGCTTGGACTTCTTCCTATTTGGTTCGTAATATTGCTTTCGACTTTATTATTATTTTTTTATTATTCATGTAACTGTTAATTTTTTATCGTCAAATAAGGTTATTTATGCAATATTACAGATCCAATGAAGAGGCAGATGTTGGATTGGAAGAAACGTTACAACATCATTGAGGGAATTGCTCAAGGACTTCTTTATTTGCATAAATATTCTAGATTGAGAATCATTCACAGAGATTTAAAAGCGGGTAACATCTTACTTGATGAGAAGATGAACCCTAAGATTTCAGATTTTGGCATGGCTAGAATTTTCGCACGAGATGATAGTCAAGCAAATACAAATAGAGTCGTTGGAACATAGTAAGTAACCATCATATATATATATATATATATATATTATTTGTGTATTTATTTTTTTTACTTGCTCAAACATATTTTTATTATTGAATGTAGTGGTTACATGTCACCTGAATATGCCATGGAAGGTATTTTCTCAGAGAAGTCAGATGTCTATAGTTTTGGAGTTTTAATGTTGGAGATCGTGAGCGGCAAGAAGAACAATAATGTTAATTATCGTGGCCATCCCATTAGCATAACAAGATATGTAAGTCAACTAAATTCCAAATCTATTTGCACGTTGTCAACAACAACATTATGTTTTTGCTCTTAGATTGAAGCCCACACTAATTTATCCCATACATAATTGGCTTCAGACATGGGAATTATGGAAGGAGCAAAACATTAAGGAGCTAATTATGGATTCAACTCTAAGCGATTCCTGCATGCACCAAATTTTGAGATGCATTCATGTGGGTCTCTTGTGTGTACAAGATAATGCGGTGGATAGGCCTCCCATGGTAGACGTTATTTCCATGCTTATCAACGATACCATGCCACTTCCCATCCCGAAAGAACCAGCATTTTCTCAACAATCTTTGAAGGAGGGAGATTTTGTCAAAACTGAATTGACAAGTTATTGTCCTACTACATCTACGGTGTTGGAAGGCCGATAAAGGCTACACTCCTAAAATCAAAGGTTGACGTTGTTGTTGTTGCTGTTGTGTCTTTTTTTTCTTTTTCTTTTTTTGACTCGTCTTATATACCCATATCGATGACCCATACACTGATGTGGTGTGAGTCCCACTATGAGTCAATTAGATGGGTTAATGAGTATTTCTCTTTTCTGGTCACTATGTACGAACAATTTTCATAATATCTAAATTCTCTTCCCTTTATTAAATGTTTGTAATTGGTAATGTAGGTTTTCTTGTCTCATCGTCTCTGATTCTTCTCTTTTTATTAGGGGTATATATACATGACATCACAAGCAGTAAATCCTTTATAAAGTCCCTTTTATTTATGGATAATATTTAGTTCCTCACAGTGAAGGAGCAACTCTTCTTCCCTTCCATTCATATTATGCTACATGTCTAACAAAACAAATGAGAATTGATTATGTACATGTATCCCTATGTTATGTTATTATAGACATACGTCTACATGTCCATATTTGCTCCTCTTCCCTTCCATTCATATTATGCTACATGTCTAACAAAACAAATGAGAATTGATTATGTACATGTATCCCTATGTTATGTTATTATAGACATATGTCTACATGTCCATATATATATATATATATGTCCAAATGAATATGTATATGTATAAATATATTTATATTCACGTGTTAATGTGTTTGTATCCACATATTCATTTATTTAAAATTAATTATAACACATGTCATAATATGAGTAGAAAAGGAAAAGAGTTCCTCCTCCGCTATGAGGAGCCAAGTAGTGTCCTTTATTTATTTATCTTATTATTCTTTAGAATCTGTCATTTAATTTCAATTATTTGCTTCGGCAGTGTGGTCGCTTTTTCAGCGCAGAATGCAAATTCGTAGAGGGGTGCGCAAATAACGTAGAAGCTTTTACACTTGCAATGATTATTTTGTAAATGCCTTTCAATTTTCACCGGCCATGGCTATTTTTTCCCCTTGATTGGTCTCGCCCATTGATTATTTTGCCTTTAAAGTCAAGATGTTGGGTAGAGCAACTTGACCTCTGCCCTACAACGTCTGCCATGCTTATCAACTTGACCTCTGCCCTTCAGGTTCGGAGAGAGTCATGAGATTTATCCAAAAAAGGAAAAAAAACCAGTGTCATGAGTCATGATTGAAAATTTGGACATAGACCGCTTAGTGAGCTTGTTTTATTGACCTAAATCTTCTGGGGGAAATTTTATAGTCCTTCAGGCTTGGGATGGTCATTAGTCATGATTGAAAATTTGGACGTAGTTTGCTTAATTATATAGTTGCCTTTAATTAAAAAGGACGTATTTTATCTTTGTACCTTCTTATTAAAAAGAAATTCAGCACACAATATACAAATACAACATAAATTTATGAAACTTACATTCATTGGTGTTGAACTCAGCAAGTACATGAATCAAATTTGCCACAAAAATAATTGAAGCACTAATGGCACATTTATTTGGATGAAATTGGGGGAATCAAAAAGGATGAAAATTTTTTTTTAATGATCTGTGGATGAAATTGAGGGGAAATCGGAATGAGGTGAAATACGATTTCAATGGTACATAATTTCAATGGTGTGAGCACAATTGAAATCTTATTTCATGCATCTTATTCTGGTTCCCCCAGTTGTGTTTCTTACACGAAGATTACGAAGAAACTAGTATGATGCTAAGTTGGACTACATGCACTCTTAAGGCAGTGTAGGCTAGGCTGAACTAGCTAGATGAAACCTCGATATAACTAGGGTCTAGGCTAACATAGGTTGGATTGACTTGGTGCAGGAACCCTTTGCATGTTGGCCAATCACTTCGTGACACGTGGGCCATTTTCTTCTTGCTCAACTTCCTCTTTTCTTCTGCATTTTGCGCGTGATTTCTTTTCCAAATCTTCTTGGATTAGCTCTCTCACGTCACTGCCACAGTTTCAACTTTGTCTTGGGCTGCTTTTTGAATTAAGCCCATATTATCAATGGGCCTTCCATTCGGCTTCCAACGATGGCCGCTATTATAATCATAAATCTTTTTATGAAAACTAATAGCATGGTTCACCAGGAAACAATATTTTAAATAATTTTATAAAAAAAAAAATTTTCAAAATCTGTCATCTAAGTGAACTTTCTAACTATTTATAATTTTTGTTTCTTTAAAAATAAAATAGACTATAAATGATCAAAAAGTTCTCTTAAACGACATTTTTTTTTTTTAAATCTTCTACAAAGTTACTGGAAATAATATTTTTTAGTGGATATCGCAATCAGTTTTTATAAAAACCTTTTATATATTTTATAAAATTTTAAAATATACAAATAAATAGGATTTACAAATAAAATTGAGAGCTTACAATAGCCGCCCTTGCTTCCAATCCTTTAATCAGATTTGGGACCAGTGCTTAGGGCGTAAACAGGAAGGCAGTGCTAGAATTGTTTTATCTGATACAATGACTGATTGCGCATTATCCCTCCCCCCCACCCCCGCCCTTTGTTTGTTTTTTGGCTGAGCTCGCTCTCTGTCAATATACTTGATGATAGTGTTTTCTTTTTTGGACATTGAAACTGAAAGGGGGGTGAGGACGATTATGCTGGAATAACATCGCCTCAAAAGTCAAGCCACGCGTGAATTAAATTGAGTTCCATCTTGGGTTTAATTTGGATACTTGCAAATGACTTGGATCTAATGACATGTCTCATTCTAATAAGGATGTAGGGTTTGTGAAGGTTTCGATTTCGACTCTGCATGAATGCATATTTGAATTCTCTTATCATTTGGCAAATAACAAAAACTTTTGATACTCCAAACACATCTTGTAATATTTTTCACGCCTTGACTTTTATTTTTATCCAAACATTGATTGATTGACTATACATCTCATTCACGAAGGCAATTAAGGTCACGTTTGGTTTGCGGGAGTGGAATAAAATGAAAATGAGAATAAAATAGGATTAATTGAATGACCATTCCAATGTTTAATTGGTAAGGGATGTGAATGAAATTAAAGAGATCATGTGAGACTCATTTTTTTGTCATTTTATTTATGAAGGGTGAGAATAATCATTCATCTTGGTTTGAAAATTTCGACTCATTCAATTTAAAATGTATGAAGCAGCAAAATTTATGTCTAAAAACTTAGAGGCTATTACTACTACTTTTTAAATTATTGTTTTTTATTGGCTGAGGGTAAAAGCTATTACTGAAGAATATTTGGCAAGCAACAAAAGCCTTGCAAATTTAATATTAATTCGCGTTTTGTCATGTTTTGTATGGGAGGGCTTTACACTTGCCATGCTCAGATCTTTATGTATGACACCATCTGATCTTTGACGGCACATTGAAGATTTTGAATAGTACGTGGAGGGACTTCATTACTTACGTTGATTCCGATTGAGCGACTCAATACTCAATGGCTCTTCCAGCTTAAAAATGTTGATATATAGTTATGTTCCAATCAAAGTGGCTCAATACAAAAGGCGGTTGAAACTCAAAATGTTCACTCTTCATGCCAAATTGCACATTCGATGGAGACAGGGAATTCTCCCAAGTACACGAGTAACAAGTTAGAAACCTTTTTGAAGGACTTTTTGGTCCTATATGAGTCATAACCCTTAATTTGGTGGGAGGGATAGACTTAATTTTCTTTCTTAGGAAAAAGGAACCCTTTCTTTCTTCTTTGTTTGGTAAGCAAGGATGATTGATAAGAAGAAAAACGAATCATTATATATTTTAGGGTAAATTGCACTTAAGGGTTCAAAGTTTGGGTCAAGTTTCACTTTAAGGTTCAAAGTTTAAATCGCATTAATTCAGTACCTGAATTATTAATTGAGTTACAATTTGAGGTCTGTCCTCAAAATTTTCTGTATTATCTCTACTTTGCCTTTTTTATGAGTTTGAAAACCCTATTTTACCCCTATCAATATTTAATAAATCTTTATATTTTAACCAAATTTGAATCACTCTACTGTCAGATTTGTGTTTTGTAAATGGATAATATAAAGGTTTATTAAATGTTGATAGAGGTAATAGAGAGAGAGAAAAAAGATAAGATTGATTCAGATCTAGTTAAAATATAAAAATTTATTAATTGTTGATAGGGGTAAAATAGGGTTTCCAAACCCATAAAAGGGGCAAAGTAGAGATAATACAGAAAACTTTGACAACAGGTCCCAAATTGCAATTCAATAATAATTTGGGTACTGAATTGACGCGATTTAAACTTTAGATCTTAAAGTGAAACTTGATCCAAACTTTGAATCCTTAAGTGTAATTGACCCTATATTTTATCATATCATCTCACCAAAAAAAAAAAAAAAAACCGGTATGAAAGAAAATAGTAAAAGAAGGAATGAAAGAAAATAGTATTTTTGTCACATCAATTGATAATTACCATTTCTTTCCACTTTTGGGAGAATTATAGATTGATCTAGCTACGGGTAAATAATTACAGCTCAATACAAAAGATTTTTAACTTAATTAAGAATGACTACTAATTATAATTATTTGCCTGTAACTGAACCAGTCTGTAATTTCACCTTACTTTTTCCCTATGCCTTTGTTGAATTTTTTTATCTACCATGTGTCTCTCCTTGCTTCCTCTCTCTGTGAGACGTAGGACATTTTCTTCTTGCTCCAATTCCATTTTTCTTCATCCGCCGATGTGGACTAATGGTAATGTGAAAGTGGATGAGGATTATGAGTAAGTCTTCCATGTACCTGTGACACGGCTGTGGTGTCACAAGTTAATAGGAAGTAAGTAAAGTGGGATTGTGAGTCAAAAAGTACTCTGGCAATCCCACTTTGTTTGCCTCCTATTGGCCCGTAACACCACATCAATTGTGTCACTGTTACATATAAGTTTTTCTCGAGAATTATAGGTTTAGAGGTTAGATTCTCTTCTAATGTAACACACACACACACAAAAATAAAAAATAAAAAAAAAAATCCTCTTTTCTTTTGCAATTTGCACGAGATTTCTTTCCCAAATCTTATTGGATCAGCTGTCTTACGTCACTGCCATGGTTTGGACTTTGTCTTGGGCCCCTGCTTAGGCCCGTAAACGGGAGCCCAATGCTAAAATTGTTACTATATACTTTTATCTGGCTGCAATATGATTTCGCATTCTCTCTCTCTCTCTCCCTCAACATAACTGATGATGGTGCCTTTTTTTTTTTTTTTTTTTTTGGGACATTGAAACGAAAAGGGGAGTGGGGAGTGAGGAGTATTACTATGGCGGAATAATCAACATGGCCCCAAAAGTGAAGAAGATGGCATGTGTGGACTAAATTGAGTTCCGTGGTGGCCAGGCTTCAAATTCATTGGCTACTCCAAAGACGGTTTGTAGTAGTTTTCAAGCATTGACTGATTGACTAATGACTATACATCTCACTCGCGAAGGAAACGAAGAGGAATGTTCAAGAAGCACGACCCTGCCGTGTAATTTCTTTATGCGTTGAAAATTTCAGACTCATTCAATTTTAAATGCATGAAGAAGCAGCTAAGTTTAATTTCCAAAAACTTGGAAGCTATTACTAAACAATATATGGCAGGCAACAAAAGCCTTACGAATTTAATCTTTATTCTCGTTTTGGCATGTTTGTGTATGGGAGGACCTTACATTTCCGATTAATTTTTCCTTTTTCATAGATCACGTTAAGCTCTCATTATTTATTTTTTGTATTTTTATTTATTTTTGTTTTTGTTTTCTGTTTTTTTATAAGCAAATAGGATAGAATAGGGCAATCAGTCTTAGCGTCTCTAGTTAGGCGTGACCATAGTAGCTCCCCTACGGTTTTAAACGGTCCCTATCTTGTGATTTTTTTTTTATAGTACACCCTCTGAAAAACCAATTAATAACAGGAAAAGCCTAAACAGGTCCATGAAGTAGGAAACTACAAACATTCCCTTAAGTTGGTTGAGTCATAACTTGACACTCAATATATCCATACACATCCCCACCGTGACTAAATCTTGGCCTTTAGGCCATGACCCAACAATAATTTAATAATATTAAGTCCGAAGCTAGCATATATTATTAGGTCATATACGTATCATTTTGACCTCCATTCAATGTGGAAGTGTAATATACAATGTGAAGCACTCATCTAATCTAATACATAAAACATCAAGCTAGAAAAGAAAGCTAATCTAATTTGGCTTGAAGTTACTTGGCTACTTGGAATAAGAGCCTTTAACGAATTTTTTTCTAGTGAGCATAAAACCTAGTTTATTACTTTGGGTGTGGAGGCATAAGGTATTGGGTTAACTATACATATTATCAACCAGTAAGGGTCTATTTTGATGTCTAATTTGAAATTAAACAATTCAAGCAATTTTACATAGCGTTGAAGGTATAAATCTATCACCTTGAATTAAAATATTTTAAAAAATTGGAGTCATCACTAGAGTTGATGTTATCGAATCAATTCTTATAAATTCATGAAATGCCACTACTTTAAATTTTCACTCTTATTTGTAATGATAACCTCATACATATGCATTCAACACTGTGTAAAATTTATTGAATTGTTTATTTTTGAATTGAACATACAAACAGGCCCTAAATCTTCTGTTTTTTTTATTTATAAGTTGTCCATTTTATTATTGTTACAATTTTGAGGATCCAAGTTACCAATGAAGACAAACCAAGCCTGAAAGACTTTGACATACGACTTGATGGAGCTCCCAACTAGGTGGATGAAATCACCAGCAATTAGTTTGGGTGCAATGAATCTCTGCGTGGCATCAACCTGCTAGGGCTGTCAGGTTAGAAAGGGTAAAGTAGGTTATGGGGTTTCATGGGTCTTCTAGCTTTTTCTTCTTCTATCCAACTCAGATCTGAGTGTTTTCCTTTGATTTTCAAACAATTTTCAGCTGGATTTTCTTCAAGCTATGATTGTGCAACGTAAGACTTGACCACAGGAGGAATCAACGTACTCAACAATGGATGAGAAAGATCTTGCTGCCGTGAAGAGAAAAGGAGTGTTGATTAAAGAGAATGAAGCGAAGAAGAAAGAAAAGCAGGGACTTACATCGCTGACGTCATCAATGCTTGATTCCTGCAAGGTTGTAGAAGCAGAAAAAGAAGTATGTCCAGATAATACTCCTTTCATGGAGAAGGTTCAAAATGTCCATACGGCCAAGGTAAGGATTTCTAAAAATCTTCTTCAAGCTAGTATTAAGCAAATGAAACTATACCTTATTAGTAAAATCTGGGGTCAACCGATTCCTTTGGATGCAATTAAAGCAAAGGTTCAAATACTTTGGTACCCCATTATTGGTCAAATTGATTTCACTGATCTAGGTAATGATAATTACCTAATCAAGTTTGCAGAAGAGGCTGATTACAAGAATGTTAAAGATAATAGTCCATGAATTGTGAGTCAGAAATATTTTGTTATTCAATCGTGGGTTCCAAGATTTGATCCTTATGAAGCAAAATTAACTAATGCTTTGGTGTGGGTTAAAATACCTCGCCTTTCCTTAGAATATTGGGATCCTGAGATCATGGCTAAAATTGTGAGTCCTATTGGTAAATTTGTTCGTCTGGATGATAAAAGTGAAACTAAAGAATGAAGCAAATTTGTCAGGGTTTGTGTGAATGCTAATATTGAACAACCTCTACCTCAATTGATCACTGTTGAAAAAGAAGGATATTGTCAAAACATTAAATGTTTTTATTAATGCATCTCTTCAGTTTGTTTTTGTGCTCTAAACAAGGTCATAAAATTGTTGACCGTCCTTCTATGCCAAATTCTGAGGCAGGTATAAATTGGAAATCTCTCCAAAAACTTCAAAAATCTTTTAATGGAAGTAAAATGGTGGAGTCACATAAAGAAAGTGATGAAGAAGGTTCTAATGATCCATCATGGACCAAGGTTGTTTCCAAGAGAGCAACGAAATGTTATTTTACCATCTTCTGAATATGCAATTTGAGGTCAAGTATGGAGGCGAGGCCGAGGAAGATGGAGAGGTCGTTCAGCTGGGCGTATGTTAATAAGCGATGTTCGAGATGTGCATGACAGCTTTCCTATGCTTCCTTCTCAAGGAACTATCAACATAGGTGATGTTGGAGTTGGAGATTTTAGTGTCTAGGATAAAGGAAGAGGCTTGAAGAAAGATTTTGGCAGTGGCTTTCGAGCTTCCCATCAGGATACTTCATCTTCTAGTAGGCTCTTGTTAAGTGGGCCTGAATATGAGATGGGTAGTGGGGCTTTTGAACCTCAGTCAGTGGATACTTCAAGGGAACAGGTTAAGTCTGGACAGCCCAAGCCTATTCATACTATAAGGAATTCTACTGAAGAGGTGGTTCCAAGTACTGAATCTGGAAATTAGTCTTGTATGGCTCCCAAGTCTCTTCAAGAATCAACATGGGAAGCGGAAAGAAAAAAGATCTTTGATGAGGTGGGTTCTATTGGGGAAAAAGATGAGGAAGAAGATGATTTGGAAGATGAAGAATTTTATGAAGATGAAGTGGGGAATCTGGTTGTGGTCGCACCGACCTGTTTCCACCGCCGCCACGCGCGCTCGCGCGTTTCCTCAGTTCACCTGTATTTACCTGCTTTTTTTTGCTTTCTGATGGTGCTAATCCATTTAGGATTAGCGTGCAAATGAGAGTCGCCACCTGGAAGGGTCCAGGACCAATTTTATTGACCAGAGATGGGTTCGTAGCTAAGGTACATGTTGGGAAGGTGTTAGGCACCCAACAATGCCCGGTAATAAACCGGCCCTCATTCTTGTATTCATTGACCATATTTAATATTTTAATAAAATCCGGAACACCTGTTAATCATACAATAAATAAATGGCACACACGAATGATGGATTAATGGCATAGGATAAATAAACAAAGCATAAATATTTAATAACAAAGTATAGAAGCTTTAACGGAATGAAAATAAGAGAAAATGCACTGTCGCGAGTACTCGCGGTCTGACCATGCGTACGCATGGTATTATCATGCGTACGCATGGTGAGACCATGCGTACGCACCTACCATGCATATGCATAATAAATTTATGCGTACGCATGACATTTCGCGAGTACTCATGGTTTCACCAAATTATCTTCTCCGCGGATTTGGACCTCCCGAGGAACATTATTGGCCAAAAATGGACAGTGTATACAATAAATCAACTTCTAAACATCCTACATAATTATATAAATAAATAAATATTACGTACCTCTTAAAAATAAAGCGAATTGAAATTAAATCCTTCCCTCAGGTCCACCGTCAACCCGGCAGCGTCTCCCCTGTTGCGCAAAACAAGCTTTTCCCAGTCTCACTGGTCTAACTCTCTGTTATATTTTCCTTTCTTTTCTCTCAGTTTATTTCTCTCATCTTTCCCATATTTCTCTCACCCTCAAAATAACTAGCAGTTACTCAAAATGCTGCTCCTCATTATTTCCTTGTCTATTTCCTCTCACTGATCTCCCCCCCTATTTCTGCCTTCCCCGTCCGTCCTCCCCCCCTCTTTTTCCTCCCCCTTTTCCTCTTCTCTTGAGCTCCCAAGAGCTCCTGCTATTTATAGGAGAAATCACCCGGGTGAGGTCGTCATCCATGACCTCAAACCCCATCCCCTTTGACCCCCCCACGCTCCCTTTGGTATTCTGGTCGGGCCGACTCAAGGCTAAATCATTCCCCCCCGACAACGCTTTCGGTCGAAGTGGGAAGTGAATGATGAATATGGAATCTCATGCGTACGCATATTATTTTATGCGTACGCATGGCTATTCATGCGTACGCATGAAACCACCATGCGTACGCATATTATAAATATGCGTACGCACCACACTCCCTGGCTGTCTAATTTAATCGTTTGAACCCCCATTTGCTTGCTTTGCGCGTAGAAAGAGACCCGAGTAGACGGCAAACATTGTGGACCTCATCATCGGGAAATCATCATCAAATGTAGGGACAAAATGGGGTGTCTACAGTTGCCCCTCTTTCGAATTCTCGCCACTTCGTGGGGAGGAATCGAAAGAAAATCTCTAGACGAACATTTTGTCCACATGCAAATCACATGCACTCATGCAATGTGTCAGGTCGTGCTAGACGCATCTAGCTGCCTACGTACTCAGTAGAGATCAGACCCTTACGTAGTTCGAAATGATCAAAGTGGGATTTCCGCAGAAAGTCCCCAGAGTGTGACGAATACCTCGTCCTTATGTATGCAATCAAGCAATGCATTAGGTCGTGCTAGACGCATCCAGCTGCCTACGTACTCCGCAGAGATCAGACCCTCACGTAGTTCGTGTAATCAAAGTCGAATCAATCCTAGGGAAGATTTCTTCAACAAATTCTAAGACATGCTAGAACCCCGCAGCAATTCTAACTAAATATTCCGTCAAGGTTTGACTGGTCCCGCAGCATCCCAGTCAACCAATTATAAGCCTGCCCAATCAAGGCATAGCGAGACTCCCGCAGCAAGTCTCAGGCATCAACATCGGAATTCCGCAGTAATTCCTTCTAAAAATCAGGGACGGACCCTCTCAAGGCAAATCAAGTTTTCCGCAGACAAACTTGAGTCAAAAATTTTGACCTCGGTCAAACCATGCGTACGCATATTCTCAATATGCGTACGCGCAGCACATCATGCGTACGCATGCTATGGGGAATCAGCATCCCAAAAGTCGCGCTCCTTTTTCAAGTTTCAAAACTACCATGCGTACGCATGGTCAAACCTGGTCAAACCACGCGTACGCATATTATAAATATGCGTACGCCTGGATCTCCATGCGTACGCATGGTTTTAATTCCCTCAGCAATCACACGCCTTTCGAGGCGGTACTTATAAAGGGTTTGAAACCCTTTCTCCTTCTCATTCTTTTCAGCCGTCTTTTCCCATCCTCATTCTTTACAACTCCTCCTTCTTCCAAAACACTTCTCTTTCTTGCACCCATTGTGTTCTTCTCATGGCTCCCAAGAGACAACGACAGCATGGGTCTTCTCACTCCCAAGGGGATGATTCTGTCAACAAAAGGTGGCTGCCTACCATCCATTCTGGCGAGGTCATCACCCCTACCTTCCGTCCAGCGGAGCACTTGTCCCGGCGTTGTCGGGTGGGCGAGGTACGCTCTCTTTGTACCTGTTTTTCTTTCATAAAGCTTTTGTCAATATATGGATCTGAAATAATGCATGAAATATCTGTGGAATTTGGATTGGAAGCATTACCAAAACCATTACTTTATCCTTTAATCTGTAAACGAACCTTAAAAAAAAACAAATCTTTTGATTGTTTTGTTGTGCAAAGTCCACTGTACATCCACCCTATTCAAAACTGAATGCATATTTTGATGAAACCAGGAGAATAATACTTGACCCTATCTGACATATGCATGTAGGAAGGAAAACTCATTTTTGAACTCAAGATTGGCATAAAAATCAAACCTTTCATTTACAGACACGATAAACAAATATATAAAAAAACTCTGCACCGAACCAGGCGTACGCATGGCCTCATGGTGCGTACGC